>CM043016.1:138314104-138593922 GCA_023690525.1 Holotrichia oblita | reverse complement strand
CTTCGTATCTAGTAGAAAATGCGAATTAACGAACTCATATTGTGAAAAGAAATCTAATAAATGGTGAAAAGCAAATTGTAAATGTAACATGCTTTATAATTGTGTGTATACACATTACCATTTTCTATTTATAGGCGGTAGTGATGGAGAAAGGGATAGAAGATACAAATCGGGTAGACGTTCTAAAAGTCGTGAATCACAGTTTTCGGATATACCGCACAATAGACATAAACCAGATCCTGGTCTAACAATACGTGCTCGACCGAAGCATCATCATCAAAAATCAGGTCATTTCGAGTCTGATTACACAGCAGATATGCCTCCTAAAAAAAGGAGGAGACGGTGGTAAAATGCTAAATCTTCAAGATCATTCTGGAAAGAAATCAGCTATTGGTAGTAGAAAGAAGAAAGAAAGTCCGAAATCTGAGGAATTTGGTCGACAACCTGTACCACCTACGAGTAGGCAATCTCAATCACTTTTCGAAAATGATTTTGTAACTACAGAGACTGAGAGTCCATGTTCTGCAGCAGGAATGGGTAAAAGGTAACTTTTCATCATATTTTACTTATTTCTCCGTTTTAATCTATGTGATATAGAAATTGCAATACTTTACTGGAATTGTTTTATTAATTGTTTATTAACAGATATCAACGTTACCAAAAGTAGTGAATAACCCAAGATCAGCGTTTGCGAGATGAAGATATTTTTTGATATAGTTATGTAGTTGTATAAATACATAGGTAGCTGTCAAAATGGTAAAGTTAATTAGACTTCAAATGAATGTGGCCAAAAATCATATTAATTTGGCATTTAATTAGTTTTATCAATTTCATACTACTACAGACGATACGATCGGTTGTACGACTTGTCGTACTACAAGTTGAAAATAAAAACGTAAAGACAAAGTCAATCGCTGTTCTTTCTCCAGACGTAGACCCTCGAACTAACTACGATGTTATAACAATTGTACAGCCCATTGTTTCGTCTGTAGGGCGCTTTAAAGTATCGAATCAACTACTGTTGTACAACGGATTGTACAACCGTAGTTGATTGTAGACCCCTTTACAAAATACTCCGTTATTTATCTCCAATTTGGAGTTACTTCGTAAGGTATTTGTTGAAATTTGGACTTTTATTTTAATATTAATCAAATGTGTTTGCAAACAATTCTTGCTCAATCTCTTTTGTGCGTAATAAATTTTATTTTTAGGTTTACTTTCGAAAACGACTTTGAAACGTCAGAAGCGGATTCGCCCATCATCAAATCCTCTCGAAGCGTTAAAAGTCCTTACGCCCGAGAACAGTCCGGGTCGAAGTTTATACCCAGTAGGTCTTCCCAATCAAAACAGCGGTCACTCTTTGAAGATGACTTCTCACCAACGGAGAAGTCTGACACCCAAGATAGTCCAGCTGTACCTAGTATTAAGGAAGAAGATATTCCACGATCGGCAGGTAGTCTAAACGAAGAAGAACAAGACTCTTTCAGTAGTTTAAGAATTGGCGGAAATGGATTGCGTAAGAAAATGCATAGTAAGCATAGAATGTCTATGAATACTGATAGTCTAAGGAAGTCGGAATCGGTTAATATATTTGCTCGTGAAAATGATCCGTTCGATGAT
This sequence comes from Holotrichia oblita, assembly GCA_023690525.1. Lineage (NCBI taxonomy): Eukaryota > Metazoa > Arthropoda > Insecta > Coleoptera > Scarabaeidae > Holotrichia > Holotrichia oblita. Next base: position 138,592,302 of record CM043016.1, on the reverse strand, counting down.
GAATTCTTTAGTGGTAAAGACATCGGTGAACCCACATCTGTTGAAATATGTAATAACGGAGCCAATGGGAATAAAATTTCACCGAGTAACAGAACTCAAATGGACTGAGCAATTTGAGGATTTTGATACTCTAGATGGCAAATAAGCGGTCAGCTGTTGTTATCATCTTCACTAGATGATATGATGGCAGCGCTTAGGTAATACGAGAAAATATGTAGTGATGCGTCCAAAATTATTACTCTATGCTGTATAATGAACAAATTTGTTAGGCATCCTCGAAGTACTATTTTTTATTAAATCGGTAATATTTATCACTATTTATTTATAGTAAATTATTTGCAAATACTACGGATTTTCACGTAATATAGTCTACAAGACGATATTATATTTTTTTAATTGCAAAAACTATATGCATTCACAAAGCATATTGTGATTGATTACTTGATGTATTAATTAATCTTTAATTTTTAGTCCCAATTTTAGATACCTTGTCGCATCTTTTTGCAAGTTAATAAAACGATTTTTTTCATAGAACATTAAGCTTTGACAGTCGATATTACTCTCTATGATGAATCTCATCCGCAATATTTAACATATATCCGCTATGTTATAATTATGTTTCTGTCAATAGGCTACGGCTTACGGAAGATTTCAAATTGCTGATGTAACGTCACCGGTTGCCAACTGCTGTGAAAACGGAACGCAGCTTTTAAAAGATTTTGCTTGAAAGTGATACGCATGTGCAAATGCAAATAGCCCACGGAAATAGTTTGAATCAATGACATAATTACTAGACACACCATATAGAGAGAGAGATATAAACCCGTACATAAAATAGATAGACACCTGACATTGACCTACATTAAGCTTGGCATCTAGAGGTTCGCATTTCGATCATTTATCGTTATTATAGTATATACCAAGAGCTAACTTTTAATGTGATGATCCTCTTTATATGAGTGAAAGAAGGATAAAAATATGATTTATACGAGTTAACAAAGTCAAGATATACGCACGCTATTCTGCTGAACAATTGTGTGTTGCATGCTATCACTGTCTAACAGCAAGTACCCACCACTGTTCTTTACCCTTGTCTAACTACTAGAAAATGCTATCGTCACATCGATCTTTTCAATTTCAATCAATTCAACGAAGCCCTCATCCGTACTACTGCGAGGTGAGGGGGACGAATCATGCGCATGTATGCTTACAGTTGAAGTCCGTTCCATTTCCAGTAGACCAGAATGCAATCCACAGGTTGGAAATAATATCCCGGTATACACATGTTGGCTCTACAAATGTCATCCTTTTGCGCTATCTTTCTCAAGCGTACAACACCCGTATATTTTCTTTTCATTATGGCTGAACTCAATTCTTATTAAGCAAGATGTTACATTAGGCTAGGAGACTGTACTTGAATCGCTGAACAGATGAGGCAGCAACGCTGCAATGACCTAAATATTGGTCTGATTCACACTAACTTGTACATGACTTGCCGCTAAAAGAGTATTCTACGTTATTGCTGACATAAATTGAACTTGTATGTACTTCTAAATGAGAATAGTATTTTTAAAGTAGGTACCTACTATAACAAATTTAAAGTAGACAATTTGAGAATAATGCTTAATCCCCAGCCGAAATGAGGAGAAAGTGAATACGGAGCCACTAGATAAATTTTCTAGTGGCTTCTAGTATCTAGTTCTCATCCAAAATATAGAGTCAAGAACATAAAAGAAACACAAACAATTATTAAAATAATTATACTATAATGATGAATGTTTCAATAAAATTTAAATTGGGGAAGTCCCAAATTGTGTGCATGTTACATCAGTCTAATGATGAACGCGCAACAGATAATAAATTGTTTCGCTTAACGAGTGTTTCGGATTACGAGTAAGATTTTTGAACGCATTATGCTCGTTAAGCGAGGTTCCTCTGTATTTGTTTTCACCGTATCATTTTGTATTTTAGTGTAATTATTTAATAAAATATTTGAGAAGGATTATCAATACGTTTTTAATAATTAAATTCCAAGGGTATTGTGAACAATTGTGACCAGAAAGAATTTGATAATCGAAATCATCTAACGACTGCAAAATTAAAGTTGTAACTAACTGCAGCGGATTTGTTTCTTGTAGTAGTTGTTGTATAACTACATTTGTATGTACCTAGCTCAATATCTTTCAATTTAACAAATAGTTCGTTAATACTATCAAAACTCTTTTCTTCTTGATATATTTGTTCAGTTTCAATACTTTCCGCAATTACTCAGAACAACCAGACTTGGAATAGCTCCTAAAGTTTTTTATAGAAACATTAAATTAACAACTATGTATGAACAATAAGAAACTAACATTTAGTCAAATGAGCATGACCCAACGAAACAACCAACTTTTTCTCCAGTACTTTCAGAATAATGAACCGTACTTTTTTCAATTTCATCCTTTCTAAAATGTAACTCACAAATCTTAAAATATAAAAAATAATTTTATTATCATTACAAGTATAAACTACTGTTACCTTTTAGGTTAAAACTCTCTACAAATAGATTTTAGCCATTTCTTACGTAAGTCTTCGTCCTTTGGAGACGAAAATGTGCTCACTTTTAGACCCATTTTATGATTTCCCTTACAATTTGTAACGCAGCATTTAAATGGCATTCTAAAACATATTTTCAATATCGTACCATAATCTCCACACATTGTACTTTATTCGCCAATAATTCCAAATAAATAAACTATCACGAAGAATTATTACTACTATGCACTTACTTGTTGGATAATGTTTATACTTATTGTTCTTTACTTCTCACAACTGATCGCTGAAGATCGCTATATAACATATGTATGCATATCCTCAGGTTGATACCTACTAAACAAATGGCCTACTAGTGATGACTTATACTTATACGATACGTATGGATCTAGTGCATAGGCCGTGTTTCTAGGTAGTGTTAGAACGGCAAGCTCAATCGCCGATCAGGCCTTTGGTGAAGACGTTTCGTAACGAATAGTAGTAATAAAAGTAATATTTTTCCTAAATATTTAATGAGACTATATAAATTAAATGGAAATGAAATTAATCATATGCCTTTTAACAACTTTAAATACCTATGTAAGAATTTCAGGTTTTGTTAATGATTTTTAAAAAGTATGTATGAATTAAGTTTCACGTATTACTTTAAAAAGAATTATGTTAAACTATTAAGCTACAAGAAATGATAAAACTAATAGTGTGTTTAAATGTGAAACACAGGATTATACTATATGAAATTCGGGTGAAAGTTAGAAAAATATGCTTTTTAATGCATTTAAAATCTTAGTAATCCTTGATACATCATCTAATACTCGATACCATTACCATTCCTCGATACCTTGCATAACATCGGTATGGGTACCTATGTATCGATACTGTGGAATCAATACTTTGGCACCGATACCTTGGAGTCGACACTTAGGAATCGATACCTAGGTATTAATATCAACACAACGATATTAGCGTGCCGACACCAACGAATCGATACTACTATACTGTAAAACTCTAAAGCGAAAAAATTTAAAACCATATACATATATATAGCTATCAATAAACGAACAAATTTTTAAGATATTAACTCATCTCTGAAACGAATTGTTTTCAGACAAATATTTATGGAACTATTTTTCATATATTGGCTCAAACACTAATGAATGAGGGTATGGATCTTGTAGTTATTCACGCACACGGTAGATGGTTAATATGGAGGTCAGTTATTGCTTGCATTACATTTTGTGCACGATGAGGTCGTGCATTATCATCAATAAAAACTACGTTTTCATCCACAACCTCACGAAAGTCGACTACATATTGCTGAATAATGTCATCTCTGTATATGTGTCCATTGACATTGTTTTCCAAGAGATGGAGGTTCGTACATCCATTCAAACTAATGCCCGTCCACACCATGATACCACGGCTGCCAAAAGGCGCCACAGCTTTTGTAATCTCGGGTCTATAACGGTCTCCTAGAGTTCTCCATACCCTTATTCTACGATTATCACTAAATAACCAGAATCTGGATTCATCGGTGTATAAACCATGCTCCCATTGAAAATTTTCTGCTATAAATCGTTGGTTAACCCAAGCTCTTCTAGCCATTCTGTTATTAGTTCATTTTGGGCCTGCATCTATGAAGATCAATTTCTCTCAGACGTTTCTGATGGTTTGATCCGAAACTCTAACTCCACTGGTGGTAACTGTGTTTGCAACCATACAGCACTTCTAAACGGATTCATCCTTGCCTGAATTCGTATGTAGCGGTCTTGTCTCTGATTTGTTTTCCTTTCAGATCCACTACCGGGTCTTCTCCTTGCAGATCCTGTCTGTTGAAATCTTGTTAGAGCCCTACTAACAACACTTGGAGACACATTAAAAATTGCGGCAATTTATTCTCCAGATCGCCCTCCCTGATGCAATAACGCAATTAAATCTAAAGTTTCTTTATTTAAATGACGTTTTGGCATCGTGAAAATGTGAAATGACGTCAAAAAATGCGATTTTTATAATTTTGTATTCTAAATTAATTTAATGTTAAAATATACAAGATTCAATATTTTATCACACAGAAAAGACATTTACCAAATAAAATCTCCACAAACGACTGTGGGCCTTCTAATTTATCTATAGTTTGAGAAAATACGTTAAATTTAATCGAATTAATTAGATCTGTTAAAAAAAATCTAATTCCCTATTCATTTTTGAGTAGTTTACTATCGGTCGTAATTAACCAAACTTTTTAATGAACTTGCTAGTTTCTTTTTGTCATAACATCAGGTTTAATTCATTTCACACCCTGTTAGATATTAGCAAACAAAATGATTGCGGCCGGCTGCTGATCTCGCGTAACCGTGAGATCTGTGTACAACTTTAATCCATCTGGACTATTTGAGGTAAGAAACAATGGAAAAAGTACTCATTATGGATCGGTAAAGCATTTTGTTGCAAACGAAACTTTTATTTTGTAGATTGACCATATTCTAATAGCGCGTTACAATACTCTGCTTTGGTTATCAGTGATGCACAATTATACAAGAGAGCTTTACAAAATTACTATGTTGGGTGCATTTTTTTGCATCCCTCTTATTCTTAAAACTAACAATTTTAGCACGTTAGTATGTTCATAGTAGCTACAAATGCCATATATGTATGTTTGGTCGTATTTATGTTGCGCAGAGTACATATCCTAGAAGTAATATGCCCATGTCTGCCTACACAGTCATTTTTTCGAAATCGCTGTCGTTAATGGAATTGATGCAGTCATCAAGGCAGTTAGTTTTACTTACAACAGTTGTTGTGACAATTTCTGTTACTTGGATCTCATTTGCGGCAACTCGGTTTGACAAACAATTTGAGACTGCAATTGAAATTGAGATGTTGAGGATATAACTGCAATGAGAAAAAAACGATGTATTCTGTGTATCTATTTTGGATTAAAATGTTTACAATGTTGGTTAATAATACAATGTAAGTTGTTACTTACGTTAAGCGGTATTACGTTTGATATGGATTACTTTTAATTACAAAATTATACCTACATTTATCAAGAAAATTCAGATAACTATATAAAATATTTGGGTGTTTGGTTTTCTTTTTCAATAAGGAAATATTATATATTTGCATTATATCGAATAATTAATTTCGAGAGCAACGTACTTCTGCAAACACATCTATATTAAATAGGTAAGTTAATAAGTACCGTTCTTGTTATGTTGATTGCTCATCCAATATCTTGATTTCCGACCTAGTAATGATGTGAATGCATATAGTAAGCATTCTGTGTTCCTTTTACTATAGAATATGAAAATATGTTATATTTAAATTAAGATTTATTTAAGTAGTAATAATTATCGTACTATATATAGATATATTTAGCTGAACGAGGTTAAACAAATTTTATGGAACTGTTATACCTGTTATGTTTGTATATTAGGAATTTTAGACGCATCACATTTAGAACTCTTAAATGTTATTTATTGTTATTGAATAACTAGGAACTAATATATGCATACATTTATGAGATGTACGTTTTCGGATGTATTTTTATTGTTTTGTGATTATAACGATTTTATGAAACAGTATGAAAATGGCCAAAAGCGGGAATGCATTTTTTATTTCATTTGGAATAATCGAATAATTGGTCCACTCTAATACTCTTCTGTTAATTTATCTGATTATATGTATTCCTAGACATTTTTTAGCAATTCTTATATACATATGTTTTTAATACCACAAAGTAAATTTGTAAATAATGTGTTGTTGTTTTATTTTCATAAATCCTATCAATTTTTGTTTTATTTAACGTTTGGATGCACTTCTAAAAATAATACCAATAAGGTGTAATGGAAAATGTAGCATTAATACTTCACAACAAATTGCGTGTAGATATTAGATTCTTTCAATTATTGATATTTTCAAACTATTAAAACCAAATGAATAGCTATACTAAATAAGTGGCAAACTTGTGAGAATTTATTTGGATGCCCAATTTGGATAGTTGGAAACTATTAGCAAATGTTTGAACAGAACGCCATAAATTTTAATTGTAGTATAACTGATATGCTATGCATTTATCGTCTTTCTCGTTCCTTTATTAGTTCGTGGCTGATATCTGCTTGTCTTGTACACTTTTACGTTCCATAAAAAGAAGTATAAAGCGGCCCATAGACAATCAACTTGGTCATCAACGTTGTTGTCAATCTTGTTGGCACCTTTTACAACAGACTATTGAAATGTTGATAACCAAGTTGTAAACATCACTTCTTAATTAGTGTGGATCGAGGTTGTGTTAATTTAATAATAATAATTTTAGATATTTATAAACAATTTGTTTATAAATATTTAAAAGTTTTGACCACGCATTCTTCTTTTTGTTACGGTCCTTAAAAATGTTCGATTTCACTCTCCACAGCTCTGGTAGCTCTGTGAATGTATAGAAAAGTCCGTCCAAACTTGAATATTAGGTATATAGATTACTTGCAAGGTTCAATGTTTATAAACGTTAAAATATCGTTGCCTAAACGTTACTCACTAAACGTTAATGTAACATTAAAAGGATATCGTTATATTTGGTTACTTTGTCGGTAAAAATATAACGTTTTAACACACGTTTGATACGTATAAACTTTTTAGTAGATAATGATACGGAGTTTACGTTGTAGAAATTAGAAAATTATCTATAACTGTTTATTTACCTTCCTATTTTCTTCCTATTAAATGAATACCTTACTGCTATTCATTTAATCCGGATATGTTACATATTTTTGTAGTTTCATCATTATCAGAAACTAAGCTATGGCAATTAAGTGGCGTCAAAATTTAATGTATTGTATTCGTTTGTAAAATATTTTTGCATTTTCCAACGTTAATAAAATGTTTCTCGTGTAAGGTTTACAGAACGTTTATGGAACGTTAACATTTCCTAAACATTATATAAACGTTTTTGCTAACGCTTAGGAAACCCTTTTAAAACGGTTTACGAACGTTACGTGCTACCTGGGCATATTTCTAAACGAGTTTGCACAAATAATAAAAATATAAAAATAAAATAAATAAAAACTGACAAATGGCGTCGTATAATCACAACTCTATTATGACCTTAACAGCACGCTTCAAAGTTCGCAACCTGTGTCGCAACTGATGTTCATAACTTCGTTGTCAACTTCCGTACAGACGCTACAACACGATCGCAAATGTCTGACTCCGCCCATTGAATATTCAAAGTTTTTGATTTTACACCAACCGTTGTTTCAACATAAAATGTCAACCGCCATCCTGCTTACAAACGTTCAACTTTGTCTTCAACATGGCTGGTTGACAACAACGTTGATGACCAAGTTGATTGTCTATGGGCCGCTGAATAGAGCAATAACTCTCCACCTCCTTGATCTATTTGAAAGTTATAAATAAAAAATCATGCGTACCTACAGCAAAATATTGCGGGTCGTCATCCTATTGAACCGTCATCGTCACCTAATTTTACTTCCTACTATATAAGGATATTTTTCCGGTTTAAAAATTTTCGATCATTTGCTAATCTCTGCTGACAAAATTACATCTTGCTCCACATTTTCATTAACTTTATAATTTAAAATCAAAAATAAACGTGTATTGGGAATTTCGATAAAAGTTGTTTATTTAGTTAAAAATAAATTTATGCTGTATTTTACGGACATACTGTATATGCTGCGAAGCTTTTCACAATGTTATAGTTTTCACGCGTTGAACAGGTTCCAGGTGCTTTGTCAATTCCCTCGTAATTTCCATTCCTTTAAGGCGACGTTTCCGCGCCTACATTTTCATCATATCGTTCAAACTGTATTTTATGTCGCAACTGAAACAGATGGCTCGGAGAGTACTATATTTCTATACACATCACAAATTTCCGTTTCAATTTAATGACTTTGTTTTAATTCCGTACTATAAGTTTATTTGTATTTGGATTTACCTGAATAATCAGACTCTCGGTTTATCTTTGTCAGTTGTATTGGATTAAGAAAGGGTAGAGCGAGCAATGAATACATTGGGGTAAAAATTACATATTCGTTTTCTCGAAAATTTCCTTACTCCACAACTACATCTGATGTAGTTGAGTAGTTGTCATGTAGTTGTGCATCAGTATCAATGTGGTATCAATCCGTATTGTACCTAATTGTGTTTCTACTGTTCGCTAGTTGGTTTTTCTAGTTCTGCAAGAATTCGCAAGAGATTTATTTGTTAGCATTATTATAATTTTTTACTATTATTGTTATTAGTGTAAATAAAAATACCGTATATATAGTAGTAATTTCAGGTTTGTGTATATAGCGGTGTTATATACTTATATAAATATTTTATGCTGCGATAGCTTATCAATTTAAGGTTTTGCTAGGATAAGAATTAGGTACATGCATAGAGTAGTGTAGAGTAATTTTTTCAGGATTTGCAGAATGGATAGAAGAGCAAGAAATACATCATTTCGCCAATGTATTCTTTATAAAAACCCTAGACTTTTGAAAATGCAGGAACGACGGGCAAAAAGTAAAATATGATATTCAGTCCTATATATAAATTTTTTGAAATTTCGGTCTAATATATTTAACTTTTTCTAGATCTTATAGCTAATAATGGATTAACTCAAATTAAAAAAAGTACCTACCTGTACCAGTTTACATATCAATAAAACGTTTGTAGAACAAACAATTCAATTTATTATTATATCAATAATGAAATAGTTCCTAAATTAGAAACATTTTATCAGACTTTTATATTTCCAGAAATAATTAATAAAAAAGCAAGCTGTCTTATTTCTTACCCATAACTAGCCTTTGATGTAAAACTTAAGGTATTTTTATTTAACTTCTTAGGTTTTTAAGTATCCTTATTAACTTATTACTTTCTGTAGTAATCTGTTGCATACTGGTGAAACATAGTAAAAATATTATTTAATAACAAAAATACGTTTTTGTTTCCTCTAATTTGTTAAACTGTTTAAATTGCAAGTATAGTATAAAACGATAATTTGGTAAAAATAATTTCAATTTGACATAAAACAAATTTTTTTTCAAAAAAAATACGTAAATAGGCCTTAGATTAATAGTAAACCTCAATATTTAGAAATTTAAAATATTTAGAAAATAATTAATAATTTCTCATAAGGTTTTAAATTTTGTTATGGCAATTGAAAATGTTATTAGCTTTGTTCGATTTGGTCTCCTGCTTTATATATAGTAAAAGGCACTACCATGCGCCATAAAAATACCCTATTCCATTTGCATTGTCGTAAGAGCGAGTTTCGAATATCACTGCATGCGTCGTGTTGTAAACGTCTAAAAGGAACAAACCTATTGACATTTAATGAGCGTCATCTGATGCACAATCGCTAAACTTCTTGCATGTACATTTGCCTTCGGCATCAAATTATTGAGCTCTTACTAAAAAATACCATACATTTTTTAATTACACTATATTTCTAGCTACTGTGTCTTTTTTATGGAACTACATGTATATATCTAGGTTATGATTAAGAGATATCGTTAAAAAAACCTTACTTCGTCAAGTAATTTTTACTAATTTTTTTATTGCAGGTCTTCCAATTTTTTCTTTTGTTAATCAGCAACTGCCTAATGCAGTTATAGTTTTATAGAAATTATAATAATTTCGATATTCTTGCACGTTTAGAAATCTACGGTACTCTAAGAATGAGGAAAATTTAAACTTCCCGCACAACTGTGTGACGTCACCTTAATTTCAAGAATAACTCCACAGCAATACAATGAAATGTATGGCATATAATTTAAGGAAGCGAACCATTCGGCGAACGCTAACGAACCATAAATTTGAAATCCGGCGGCATAATTCTGCATGTAACAGATATTTTAGTTCACATCGTCATATCACAGTTACTTGTGTCACTATGTGATTGGTACCCGGTATATTCTGGCACATAAGCGATTTGCTTTGAAGTGTAGTGTGTTTCAGTTAACCTAAAAATTTGCATTGTCTGGCTTGTTTGTGTTACAAATGAGTATTTGGATAGTATATTTCTATAATGGAAACTGACGCTGATAAATATCCTCATGTGCGTGAATTAAAATGTAAATTAAATCTTTTAACACGGCCGGACGGTTCAGTATTATTAAGCCAAGGTGTAGTATCTTATTTGTTTTTTTCTATTCACTATATACGTTTGAATTATATTTTAAAATATGTATATATTTTAGGAGACACTGCTGTTATTGTAGGATGTTATGGTCCTACAGAAGCAAAGACACAGAAAATGTACATCGACAATGTCAATGTTGAAGTTCATTATCGACCAAAAGCTGGATTACCAGGTATAAGTTAAAACTTGCAGGATTATTGTAAAATCAATTTATATTTTAACATGTAACATAATTTCTTGGGTTTGCATTTATTTAGCTAATGTATGTAGTTCAGTAGATCTTGTTTATTTATGAGGGCGATTAGAAAGAGTAGTTCATTTAGTTTAAATGATTTAGTCTATAGAGTTTAATTTTCATATTTTTGACGCAATCATCACATTGCATTGTAAACTCTAAAAATACTTTGATACATACAAGCAGGAATTGCATAAAATGTGTGATATTATTTTTGTCTGCTATAAATTTAATATAACAGATCTTTAACTTACTTATATTGATATCCACATATTTGCATAATTATATTTCAAGAAATAAAAATAATAGTTCAGTTCTAACATTGTTCATTGAACCGCAGGACTAAGTATGTATTCCGTTTACAACAATTGAAAAGTGACTCAGCCAAGAACTATTAGATTAGAATAGTGGTGTGTTGATTAGATACTAACTGCCTCTCTTCACTGCGACCAATAAGATCTATTGTGAGTACCCTTAATCTTTTAGTCTCAATTGATCTCCAAATCTCTGAAGTAGATTAGGATCTTCTTGGGGGCTATGGCCATGACGTCAATCAATTCTGAGTGGTGGTATTTTTGTCGGGCGGTCGCCACGCTGTTGCATACAATGTGTTCTGTCATTTCACTATGTTTGGAACAAGATCGGCATTTATCGCTGTCCACTTTGCCCATCTTCTTGAAGTGATGCCTTGGAGGACCGCGGCCAGTGATGATAAGATCTAAGATTTCAGATATTTCACCTCGCTAGAGAATTCAAGCTGTGTTTCTCCCAATGTGAATGTCACTAGGGTACAGTGAATAGTACGATACTATTTTGTGTGAATTGATATGTATGTGTTCCTGCAGATATGATGACCAGATTATGTTCAGGAAATTCTACATGCGGCCTGATATTAGACCATCATAATTCTCCTCTTAATTTGTTTTTGTACCTGAAATATATACATATATGGTTGCAATTATCTCATTAGCATATCAGCAATTTTTAAAAATATTGTAAACAATAAGCCGCTACTATTATGCTCTGGAGGACTCTTGAAACAATTGGAAAGAAATTTGCAAATTCTAATTTGCACTGTTTGTTAATATACATATGATCGTTAGTACCATCGTGTTCAAAGTAAATGCGAATATTTCAGCCTTTTTTAGAGAAATGAAATTTGGTTTAAAGCAAAGATTTTATTTACTGAATGGAAATTATTCGCATTTAATTTGAAAAAGATGGTGCACGGTCTTTCACGAAACCCGTTAGAAGGTTTAAGGAATCTACTGTTACTAAAATTCTGAAATTTTGAAATTTGCATTTGTAGTAGTAGTTCTATTGTTTAAAAATATTTTCAACCAAATCTGAGTTCCGGTTATACCGAAAGTAAATAGGAAGTTTGTTATTTTAAATAGAATGGTATAATTTTTCTTAATTCAATCGATTTTATATATTTGTAAATATTTTGTATTAGGATACCCTATCCCTAAATTCAACTGTTTCTAAGATATTTACAGTTTTCTTTAATATTTTGCTATTACATCGTCTTAAAGAAAAATTTATTGATTATGTGAAGTGCTTTAAACTGTAAGGTGACAAATTTCTTGAAAAGAAAGTAATGGATCATAGTTACTGAGAACTGTCATAACTTTCAACAAAATTTGTACAGAATGGGCAGAAATTAGTAACCAATTCAAATATCTTCAAACATTCAAGATTCAACAGATTATATCCATTATTACATTGTTAATTTAACAAGTTAAAATTACAATATTCAACTGATTTTTGTCATGTTTTGTATATTTTTATGTTACATTGTTTACATATTTTTCTTGACAACTATTTGTTACGATCTGTTACTTTTATATAGGTGTTGGAGATCGGTTCCAAGAAGCAATAATACGGAATATTTGTCAAACATCTTTGGTAGCATCACTGTATCCTAGATCGTCGGTAGTAGTTGTCGTTCAAGAATTACAAAATTTTGGAGGTGTAAGTATTATTTAATTGTTATTTTCATTCACTGTACTCATTTACTGTTTCAGTTAATATCGTGTGCCATAAATGCAGTTTGCATGGCCTTATTAACTTCAGGTATAGATATGCGATTTTCGATTGCAGCAGTTAGTTGTACGTTGTCTCAAAACGAGGAAATGTATCTCGATCCTGGATTGTTAGAGTTAAAGAATGCAAAAGCAGTTTTTGTATTTGTGTTCGACAGCAATGAGGGACATATTGTAGCTTCGCATACGACCGGTACTTTTAGTGTAGATCAGTTTAAGGAAGCATTAAAGATATGTAAGGAAGGTAGTGCTGAAATATTTAATTATTATAGAAGTGTATTAAAAAAGTTAAGGCTGTGACATAATTTTAAAACAAAACGAATAATAGCACACAGCTTGCATTACAATGTATTTTTATTTCATGTGGTTAATAAATTTTTTACAAACTATGTGCTTTATTTGGGAGTAGTAGTAATATACAATATTATTCGTTTTTTTTAATGTATGATTTTGGGTTGTTATGTGTTACTATAGTCGCATAATAATTTTGTGTTGTCTTTGGTATTATGTGGGTAAAATAGTGCTGTTAGTATTTATACCAATTACACGAGGATAACAAAAAAAACAAGCGAATACTTTCAGTAAACGGCATTTGCGGATGATGTGGTTTATAGTCCGTTCATTGTTTATACTGTGAAATTTTTATTTTGTATTTTCTAGAAACATTTTTTCCTATTGTCTCTGCAATAGACATATTTCACGTATTTTTCCCCTATATAACAGTAGCATATGGTTTTTAAGCTTTATTGTTCCACCACATATCAGATTTCAATTCCTATCTTCATTCTCGTTTAATTGATACTAGCATTCCCTATACCTAAATCTAACCGGTTTTGAGATATTTTATTATTTTACTTAACAATAACGAAACTTAATATTTCAACATTAATAAAGCGTAGGCCGTGGCTGTCAAAGATGTGACAACTTAATAGTAAATTATCTATGTATGCATTAGATATGTTTTCAAACTTTTCTTTAAAAGTTTTATCATTATTTACGGCGAATGTAACAGAATTATTAAGCGGGCGTGGCGTATTTTTGCACAAAGATACCCAGAGAAAACAAAAGTAGCTGATGATACCCACTCATGATTTCTAGAAAAACGCAGTCCAAATAAATCACGATACTCCTGTAATCACAAGGCTACTGATTCAAACTTTTTCACAGCGAATTATGACTTTACTAACATGTGTCAGCTCTTAAAATATTAATTTTTTAGTCAGGGCCACTGAATTCCAACAATTTGAAATAATTATAACTCGCTTATTTGAAATACATTACTCTGTATTTTATATGAGTTTTTCATTTCCTATACCTACATCTAACCAGTTTTGATTTATTTAACTATCTACTTAAAAAATAATGTCATCTAATATTTCATTATATTGGTTTCTTTTTATTAACTACACTTAAATTGACCAAATTGCGAGCAGTTTCTAACCAATCTTCTTATGGTATTATTAGTTATACCTTTGGTTTTTCTGGGTACCTTTCTGTAAAAATACGATACGTCCGCTTAATACTACACTCGCCGTAAATAATAAGTTAAAGAAATCGTTATTTGTAAGCTAAATTTGATATTGCTTGCTATAAAACATGAACTTTTGAAGAAAAGTGAAAACATATCTAATGCATACATAGACAATTTACTATTAAGTTGTCACATCTTTGACAGCCACGGCCTACGCTTTATTAATGTTGAAATATTAAGTTTCGTTATTGTTAAGTAAAATAATAAAATATCTCAAATCCGGTGAGATTTAGGTATAGGGAATGCTAGTATCAATTAAACGAGAATGAAGATAGGAATTGAAATCTGATATAATATACAGGGTGTTGTATTTGAAATAAGCGAGTTATAATTGTTTGAAATTGTTGGAATTGAGTGGTATGTGGAAAACACCCTGTATAAAAAAAATTACATTTCAAAGAACGAGGCACTTTAGTGATGTCTTGCAATTCGCCATGTCAAATTTTAAGTCAGTAGCGTGTTTGTTTGCAGCAATATTGTGATTTATATGGGACTGTATATGTTAGTATAGGACATGGTACATGAAATTTACTCAAAATTTGATAGAGAATTGAAAAATAAAATAAAAAACACCATGTTCTATTTAAAATAAGCCAGTTGGTATGTACACTCGCTTGCAATAAAATTGCGTACGCTTCATTATACCATTGTGAGTTGGATGTAATCTGTCATCTATGATTTGTCACATTTTGTTGCTAGATAGTTGTCAATCTATAAGCTTCTGCTGTGTGTTTTAAACACTCGTTCGTTTGCATTCAACAAATTGCTGTATGTCAGAAGTAGCAAGCTATATTTGCTCACGCCTCAAGTGTTGAGCAATAATAGCTGATGAAATCAGATTTATCCGCTCAAAAATCTATTTGATATTTCGCTACACTTGCTATTTTTGGCAAAACTTACCAAAGTTAGTAATTCAAACAAACAGTTTTTATCTCTCTGCTATCGGGTGTCCGTAAATGCTTGAAGCTGACAGCTACGGTCACAGTTTGGTTAAGTTTGTAACACTACATTTGATTTCGATAGCAAGAATTAACATTAGATTCCCACGCGGTAGTTACTTTCAGAGTAATTATTAAAATAAAGTAAACTTTAAGCGCAGATATTGCATACATTTTGACAGACGTCAGCTTCAAACATTTACGGATACGGGGATACGGTGTAATTACACATGTATTATACTGTCAAGTTGACATTTTTAACCTCATTTTGAAAAGCACATTTCAATACATCGAAAAAACAGGGAAATTGGCATAGAACTTGTACGCAGATTTATTGCAAGCGACTGTACTTCCGGTGTACCGGAAGTAGATCATTCATGAAAATATTATTTAAAATCAGCATTATTGATAGTGTAATCTTATAAAATTTTACATTTCGCCTATTACTACATCCCCAAAAATTCTAATCAAAACTCTTCGCGCCACACCCTGTATATTAAAAGACATTCTACGTTTCGCGATAAAAAGTTACCATTTAGTACTACACAGTAGGAAATATTGACGGAGAATAAATTTAAAGGTTAAATAAGGTAATCATGAAATTTAAAACCTGCAATGGTGAAATGATCTGATCATTACAGGGCCGCGTGGTCAGCGAATATTCCACGTTAGTTTAATATCACTGGACCGAGTGTACCGAAGGTATCCCACGTCTACAGCATTTTTATATGAGAAATATTATCTTTGGTCTGCTATGTAGGGTATTTTGTCATTTACAGTCAGGTTCCTGATTAAATTCTCTACAACTAAAAAAAAACGGTGCAAATTTGCAATACTATGTGTCGTTCCTATATAGTATTTCAGTAATCGAAAAGCGTGGGTCGCATGCTGACCACTTGGCGCTTAACGTGTTAATCATGTGTTAATTATCGGTCATACCAATGAATAGTGCCTGTAACAGTGATATAACAGTATAACACATAACTGAACATAGGGCTTAACCATATCCAATGCAGGAGATATTTTGAGCGTTATCGGGTTTGCGTACGGGTGAAAGATAACCTAAAATTGCACATTAATATGAAGTCGTATCATATATTAATGTGCCAGAATTGGTGAACTTACTTAACCATCCAATGGTAAATACAGTGCGTAAATTTTTTCTCGTAATTTAAATTAAATGCAAAATTGCATGCGTAAGCCACTGGTATGTGTAACAAATTGGCCAAGTTTACTAATAACACAATTTTGTTATCCTCATACAGCATTAGGTGTCGTTTATGTCGTTTTTCATATTGATTCTGAAACTAATTTTAAATTTGCTCCATCACGTCACGGCTCCTTAGATTCAATTTAAGTCTGTTTGTGATAGCTGAACGTCCTTTTATTTCGTAATGTCCCGTGCGGGTACAAATAAACCCAACAGTTTGTGTTATGTATGTGGAGAATTCCCGACGATATAAACGGAATATTACGCCTGTAATAGAAAATTTATATTTTCATTATTTTGGTCTACAAATTAAATATCAGGACATGGAATAATTACTGATTACGAACAAACGCACCATTTGTCTGATTGCTACTTTTGCTGCACGAAAACTTTTGGGCTCTCCAACAAAAACAAGAACAAGATATTGTTACACTAGTGTGTCTTCTGTTATTCGTCCAGTACTTTATTCATAAGCTTTGCCAGTACCAAGACCTAAATAGGTGTTTTGAGTAAAGAATATGATGCAGAAGAAGAAATTTCCCGGTTATTATCGGCCAGCGATGATGAATATTTTCCATCTCTAAAGGACGGATCTTCCTTAGTAAATCGGTCAGAATTAAATGACCTTATTCGAAATCTGAACTGGTCAAACACTCAAGCAGAAATACTAGGATCTAGATTTCAAGGATGGAAGCTGTTAGCTCCGGGCACATATATTTCTGTATATCGTAATCGCCAGAGAGAACATTATTTTTCAACCGAAACAGGTCTTTTATTCTGCAATAATATCGATGATTTGATGCTGATATTAGGTCATCAACATAACCCCGAAGAATGACGTCTTTTTATCGATGCTTCGAAATTCAATTTGAAAGCTGTCCTTCTTCACATAGGAAACGTTTATCTATCCATCCTGGTTGGCTACGCAATCCATATGAAGAAAACTAAACAAAATATGACTCGGCTTCTTGACAGAATTAATTACAAAGTATACAAATAGTATATCAGCGCTGACCTAAAGTTGTAGCAATTCTACTCGGTTTACAACTGGGGTACACGAAGCACTGCTGTTTCTTTTGCGAGTGGAACAGTCGATCGAGAAAAACAAGCATTGCTATACCTCTTCCAAAAATTGCAACGCCTGCAAGTTACAATGATCTCAGACCTATATCTATTCTTCCTGTACTTTCTAAACTACTTGAGAAGGCAATTGGTATCCAAATCCGCAGTTTTCTGGATGCTAGTGATGTTCTACCTAGTGAACAATCAGGATTTCGAGCAGGTTATAGCTGTAAGACTGCAATGGCACATGTTGTTGACGATATATTGCAAAGTATCGACAACAACCAGGTAACTGCGTTAGTCTTACTGGATTACTCTAAAGCTTTTGATAGCATTAATCATTTTCTTTTGCTTTCAATTTTGAGATACTGTGGTTTTGATAACGGGTCGATCCAGTTCTTCTCTTCATACTTATCAAATAGAACTCAACAGGTTCTTTATAACGGTTTATTGTCCGATCCACATCCAATTATCTCAGGCGTCCCTCAAGGCAGTATTCTGGGCCCGCTTCTGTACATAGTCTACACATCCAACTTTATAAACTCTTTACGACACTGTCGTTATCATCTTTATGCAGATGACACTCCAAGTTTATCACACCTTCTATGCTGCTAATGTGCATGAAGCTGTAAGTCATTTAAATGATGATCTTGAATTTCTTATTAATGAATCCGTAAATTCGACAGGATATCCCACACACTGGGATGGGCGTGTTGGATTAATATGTCAAGGAAGGCTGAATTTCATTCCACCATTTTTTATCATAAGGTGGTTTTCTATAGAAAGCCCAGTTACTTGCATCGTAAGATTCTGTTCAGAACGGACGTGCACAATGTGAATGTGAGAAATAAAGGCCTACTAACTCCTCCAGTTCACTACCTAGAAATTTTCAAGAGATCTTTTTCATACAACGTGGCTAAATCACTAAATTCAATTTCACCTGGGTTGCGTTCTTTCCATCCCTCTGCGTTTGCGCGTCAGCTACGCAAGCAATATTTCTCATCTTACTGAGTGCCGTGTTGTTTGTTTTTTGTTTTTTTTTCTTTACTATCCCAATTAGTACTTAGTTAGTTCTGCAATTGCTTTCTTGTATTTGTGTTTAGATTTATGCGTGTGCTTATTTTGGCCAGGTTCAGAAGGAAGACCAGCTGCCTGCTGCAAGCAGCTGATTCTGAACCTTTTGGTACATCTATAATTTGGTACTATAGTATAAACTATTGTATTGTTTGAATTTACCAATAAACTGCTATTATTATTATTATTATATTATATATATATTTGACCGCATACCCGAGGAATTAATTCACCATCAATTATATTATTATTATTATTCCTGGATAAAAGAATATGCTTCATAAGGCCCTAGTGAAACCTGATAAAATATTTTTATCGCCACTGCACATCAAATTAGGTTTGATCAAGAATTTTGTCAAAGCAATGTATAAGGATGATCATGAATTCCAACACCTTCAATAAAAATTTTCCAATATTCCAAATGCAAAACTTAAAGAGGAATTGTTTGTAGCACCTCAAATTAAACGTCTACAACAAGTTGTACAACTTGAAGAGACTTTAAATGACTTGGAACGTGTGCTTCAAATGCTTTTAACAGTGTGACCCAATACTGTCTAGGCAACACTAAACCTGACAATTACATATAGAAATTGTTAATAAACTATTTGGAAGTTACCATAAACCGGGTTGTAGCAATTGTCTTAAAAATACATTATTTTACACTTGCTTTTGAATTTCCTTTCCTCGAACCTCGGCGATGTCAGTGATGAACACGGCGAGACATTTCATCGGGATATTTCTGTTATCCAGAAACGTTATCAGGGCAAGTGGAACACTGAAATGTTGGCTGATTATTGTTGGAGTTTGATAGCAGAAAGTACCGTAGAGCAGTATGAAAGAAAAGTAAAAAAGAAAAACATTTTAAGACCGAACGTTTGCACCAAAACCTGACGTGTCAGAATAAATTTGTTTTTATTGTTATTATTACGACTGTAAGAGAAAGTAAAACTATACTTATAGTTTTTTTAAAAATTATAAAAATATTAAAATTTGTTGCCTTGTGTAATTTGGTACATAATGATCCAATCTTATTAAACACTGTTGAATATACATGTATTTTACCAATAATAGCAATAATATTGGGCTAATAATTTTATTCAGAACGAACCACTATTATAGAGAGAAAAAATTGAAATATTTGACCAATAACACAAACAATATTAGGCCAATAATTTTATACATGATGGACTTACCTGTATTGCAAAATGTTGACAAACAAATGTATCTCCAATATATTTTTCGTTGTTTAGCCAATATTGATCCAATTTATTTGTTCCACATGGGTAATGTAGTCTTTCACATTTCATCATTTACTACAACTGCTCAAAGACATTTTGCTGGATTCAAAAATATGTATACTGAGTGTACTGAGATGAATAAAAGTGTTGGAAAACACAAAACTAACGTCCTTGTTGATGTTCTATATATGTATACGAAAAAATCCTTTGAATGTGTTGATGGATAAGAGATTATTTTGATTTGCGAAAAGCTTTCGTATTTAAACGCAACACTTGGAACATATTAATTTGGATGCATGAGACTGGTGCAGAGAAAGCACAATGGAATGATTGCTTAAACAATTACAATGTATAGCACATTTACAATTGTCTGATACCACTAATGTGATGATAGGATAGACATTCATTTTTTACTTGTTTGAGAAATTATGTGTCATTAGTGATATCTAAGTGAGTCATACATCATTCGACAGCACTTATATTGTTAATAAAGCTTGTAAAGATTTATCCCAATCTACTGAAGAATTAATTCGTAACATAGGAAATTACGTATTCGGAAGCCCTAAAGGATGTAACTGTTTATGTTATATCTATTCAAAGGGGCAGTAATTAATTTTTCTTTTGCACTAAACTTTGTTGGACAAGCTGGCTTTCACATGCGGGAAGATCAGGAAAACCCAGGGAGACATAGGAATGAAAGCGGACAAGTCTGTTGCGCAGAGTTTTACTTCTACCAGTCAATAGCTATAAATTAAATAAAATGGTGAAAATCATACACATAAAGGTTCATCGCCCGAGGGTAGCTATACTCAGTTGTTATATGGTTAAAAGTATTATAGATTGTCCGGGAATTCTGGGTGGTTAAAGGGAGAGTTTCTGGTCTTGTGAATGCACCAGGGTGGATTATTTAGGATCCCTCTGAGGAAAAACTTAGGGATTGTATTATTGCATAAAATCATGCAAAGATAATACCTCTTTGGAATTTCAGTTCGAGAGATCTCGTGACGACACGCAAATTGCGGCCAAAAGAGAGAAGTAGCTTTCCTTTGCCTAACATCGACAAATCGACCCTTGTCGATATTATTCTTCTATTCACTAGAACCATAATTTCTAGTGAATAGAAGAACTCAAGAGCGACTGATCCATAGTTCTATAGAAATCACTTTCAGATTACCAGTAAAGTCGAGTTAGAATTAATTACAGAAAATATACTTTAGTCTATAATGATGACTTATAAAATATCATACATTATTCGCATAAAGAGAACGTTGGGTAGGGTCCCTTTAATAAAGCAAAGACGAACGGAGATTGGGTCATCTATAGAATCAATCTTAGAAAGTATGATAAGACCACCACGAAGGCCAAACAAAATTCGTGAAGAAGCTATTGTGAAGGAATCGAAATGATTTCTGAAGGTGCCAAACTTTAGTATGTACAACAGTAGAAAAAGCAGGGACAAATTGTATCCCTAAAGAAAACCGGTGATACCTTCACAGACACTGACGTGGAAATACTACAATGTTTACTGAAAATCCACTTTCCGGTGTCTGAAATTATCAGTAGCATCCACAGAACAGAAAACCAAGATATTGAGCACGAAGTAATAAAGTCAGCGATTTCTCAAATAGTAAATGTTACCAAAACTAGGTGGGCAACGTGATGTTTCTTTCTGTATAAATCATCTGGAAAATAATGTCTTATTTCAACCTCTTTTATTTTACTTACTTCACGGCCCTTATAATAATTTAAAAAGTTAAATATGTAACAACTAATTTTCGTTTCTAGACATGTTGGTGTTATTATCTCTTTTATGCACACAAAAAAGTAGAAATTCTTGAAATTGTGTAAAAAGTTTACTGGAAGTGAGCTTCTTGATATATGTGGGGCAGTAAATCATTCTTATTTCTAATTTCGCCATACTAAAGAGGCACATTTGCAAATTTCTCAAATACTCGAACAGAAGTTTTATACTCCAAGTTTGCAAACAGTCTACTATCAGTTTCAAGAAATGCTTGTTTTATACAACTTCATCTTCAAAGAGTTGTTTCATTAGTATATGACAATTTAGAATGATGGCTTACTCATGTTTTACGTCTTCACTGTTGCATATCATTGCTATATGTTGTCTTGTATTTGGTTTTTACTTTATCTTAACAGTTTCTGTATTTTTAATTTGTAAAATATTGAGATACTTTAATTATGTTTTATCATGTTTCAAGAGTTGTAATAGAAAGTGTTGTATATGTAATTAGATTTACTTTAGATTTTATAAAACATACACATTTGTTCAGTTAATATTAATACATCGATTTATTGTATTTCAAATACTATGTAAGTACCTAATACTATGTATTGATATTATGTAGGTACTTGAAATACTTTAATGAATGACTCGTGGCTGTTGGCCATTGAATTTTAATTAACAGATGTACTACAACGAATATCTGATAAGAGGAACATTTCGTGTCGTTTATCGTTCGTCTTTTTCCAATTCTATTCTCTATTCATTAGGAATATACCTAACTCAGCAGGAATAATTGAGCGGCCGTCAATCACCTGCGGCACCTAAATAGTGAGCGTATAGATTCTACAAAAGTCGAAATAACAAATATCCAACTGACACCATATAATTACATTTATCATATTTGTAGGTAAAGACGGATCACTTGACACCTGGTCATAAATGGCACGTCCGATTTGTTTGATTCCTTCGACCCGCCTCTGCTTAAGTACCAGTCTTTTTCTATAGCGTGCTGGATTACAGTTATTAAAACGGCCGGAAAATTTAATAGTAGTAGCACCCGTGGTCTATAGTTATTTTATAACAATAACGTTGACATTCAATGGTAGAATCCATTGAAGAATATTACTGCGTATAAGTGGATATGCGTAGACATCTCTTGTTATTATATTTACAGATCTGTTTTCTTGGGGAACTATTCTCAGAATTACATTTTTGATATATACATATATGTATATGGGTCCTATACATACTATGTATATATATCCATGTAAGTAGATAATACAGTGTAGGTACAATATCTGGATAATAGTAAACAAATAAAAAATGATTGTGTTGAAAGTGTTAATAGTTTCTATTTACTGTCAAAAAGTACATTTCATGTCTCGGTGTTGACACAATAAGTTTAATATAAAAAGCAAAATACGCATGTAGGTATACCTACGTGTACGCTGACGAGGATGTTTGACACAGAGACATTCTTCAGATAAATATGTAATTGAATTGGTGCATTCAAAACCCGCTAGATCGTACCTCACTAAGAAAAAAATACAGTCAACACGCCGATATGTAAAGAAGTCAGGGACGCTAAATATCTACGAGAAGGAAAATAGAATGTCAAAAAAGCATTACAGAGGAAGGGAAAAAGTATATAGAAAGTTAGCAGAATCTCACGAATGTGGACTCAACAGGGGAACCTAATATATATTGTTCACGGGAGTTGCTTGTTGTAAGTGTTACAGAGAAGATATGAAGGATATTGTTCAGATAGACGCGGGCTGTATTTGTTTATGGTTTAGTCTAGTCAAAGGTACTTAAGAATATTTGGTATATTTCAACAAATGGAAGATCCTGACTTCCATATAGATGGAGGAGTTTTTTAACAGGGCGAGAACTTGTAACTATATATTGCCATTGCTTGAACTGTCGCTTCGTTTGTTGATGTTGGTTAACGCAACATTTATCTAATGTTTTAAACACGAGAAATTATCATTCTCACCGACTTTTAAGCAAAACTGAGGTATATGTAGATTGAGCAATAAATGTTCCTTTTTGAAGTGCAATAGCCTGCTTCTAAACATCAACGTTGAATATTTACCTTATAGTTTTATTTTCCTATGATAAATGGTATTTTGAAATTTCATACGAACGTCTTCTGTTATAAATCGTAATTTATCGATATGGGTGTTGCCTCTGTTGACATTTTCCATTCCATTTCCATCTGTAAGCATGACTGCGTTAGTGATTTCATTTTCTCAAATGTTTGTCTTAGATTTTCGAAATAACGTAGCATGATTTTAGTAATTTGTCAATATTTTACAGCTCTAGTTCCGGAATATTATATAATCATAACACTGCTATCTTCTTTAGGAATATATGCAATAGCTTTATAGCAGCTTAATTCTCTGCTATTTTTGGAACAAATTGCAATATATGTTTCTGCTAAATCTTTATTTATAGACTTAATAAAGAACTATCTAATGATTTAAGGTAAAATCTATTTCAATACATTTTTTTCTTTTGGGAGTTAAAACAAATGAAATATCAAAAAAATGGGAGATGAGGGATTCTCCGAAAGAATGAGCGATACTACTGGTAACGCTAAATGATCTCTGATATCGCATTTTAGGTTAACTGTATAATATTATCTATGAAATCAAAAGCGAATCAATTAACTCTTAATATTCAGTACTTACGGTCTATAAGTAGAAAGTTGCCAAGTTTTCCTTGTAACTTTCAACAATCGATAATTAGAACCATTGCGAGAAAATGTCATCCAGTGTGTTCATTTAAATGATGGTATTGAAGCTTAGTTAAGGTAATCAAAGTCTCCGGTGTGTGTGTAATTTACTGTCTATCTTGAAAATTACATAAAGATTATAATGAATTAAGAAGATCTAGTAAAATTTCTAGATAAGTGAGGTACGTAGTTGATATAATTTTGTTTCATTCGATTATTAGGAATATCGATGAAATTAATTAACAAAAATAATTTAGTTTGGTGATCCCATTACATTAATAAATTGTGTATTTGACTCGTACGAAATAAGAAAACAAAAATCATCACTAGAATTTTTGTTTCAATTTGTATAGTGGTCTTGCATTGAAACAGAAATGTATTTGTTTAATTTCCACAAGTAAATGAAAGCAACTTTCACCATAAGAGAACGATTAATAAGCTATAAAATTAATATTATACGGCGAATATACTTACTACTCTGTTATACGCGTATCATTTTAGTTGGTCCATCTAAAAAATCTTAGTTTTTCCGACACATCAAAAAATAACAAACATTAAATAATTTAAATGAAATTCTATGGTGGACTCTGTGTGAGTGATAGTTAAATAAATAATAAAAGATATTATGGTCCTTTCTCACAAATTTCTTAAATGAATTTGGCTACCGGTTTCGAACTTATACGTTCATCTTCATAGCCCGCTACAATACAATATACAAACCCAATTAGAAACCTATTTTATTCATTCTTCTAATTGAGAGATTCTTGTATTGTAGAGTCAAAAACGCTTAATGTATTAAATAAACTTGCGAGAAAGGACCATACTATCTTTTATTATTTATTTAACTATCACTCACACAGAGTCCACCATGGAATTTCATTTATCCAATGCTAGTCCAGCGTTTTTGACTCTACAATACAAGAATCTCTCAATTAGAAGAATGAATACAATAGGTTTCTAATTGGGTTTTTATATTGTATTGTAGCGGGCTATGAAGATGAACGTGTAAGTTCGAAACCGGTACCCAAATTCATTAAAGAAATTTGTGAGAATATTATTTATTAAATAATTTTTTTAATTAGCAACTGGCGCATTAACAGTAGAGGGTTACCTCATTTTCGTATATTTTCGACGGTTTCAGGGAACCTGTGGGAAATAGAAAAAAACTGAGATACGGTTTTTTTCTCTAAAAATAATAATGACGTGTTTTACGATTTTTGGCAAAACCAGTCCAGCCCTACATCTCGCTTTTCTTAGGTACTATCGAAAAACGGTTACGACATCCTTCTTTAGAGTTACATCTGATGGCATAAATTTTATTTTGACTTAGTTTTTCGGATATAACCACAACTTGTGTTTTTTAATGTTAGATAATTCAAACTTTATATTATTCACTTGTATAGCGTAAATTGACATACTATTCCCTATTCTTATTGTATGCACTTACTATAAAACTTATTTTTATTGAGTTTCTGAAGCACTTTTCCATTTTGGCCCTGTGGAATCATAGGTACTATTGCTGCATATTAAGAACATTTGTAGTTTTATACCTATGCTGCTCAAAGAGGGATAATCATTGTAATATACAAAATATACATAAACATCTCTCTTTGCTCGTGCTACTGGATCTTCACATTTATAATGTTAGCTTGCGTCAAAGCGTTGGTTAATGATATTCATATTTACTATTGGTGAAATGTTTACATTTGTTTGGCATTGTAATGTGTCTGAGAGCGTTTGGGTGAAATGAATATAAACATGTAGGCCTTCTTTGGTTCTTAACTAAACAACAAGCATAACATTAACTGAATAAATTACATTTATAGATCGTAATTCAGATCTGAAAAAAAAGTCAGGCAGTGTTCATTGTAGCAATGCATTATGTTTATACTTATTTCATTCCTAAACCATCTTTAATTAACTTTTGGAATAATTTCCCAGCCGTATTTCTATAGACCTTGTTGAACGCTAGGTTTCTCAACATTACTCAATATTAACAGACAGGAGTTTTTTATTTGTATATTATTTATGTTCGAAGTAATTGCCATTTACAATAATTCAGTTAACCATTCTCTCCTTCCATAGATTAAAAGCGTTCACACAGCTGTCTTTAGGGATACTATCACAACAACACTTAACGGCGATGTCAATCTCTTCTTGTGACTGGAACCTTTTCCCTCTCAAATGTTTTTTGAGGTCAAAAAAATAGCCAGAAGTCCCACATCGCCAAATCCGGTGAGTAAGGAAGATATTCTATAATTTTGATTTTGTTACTGTATGCTGCTATATGGAACGACGCGTTCATGACGTAACATGATTCCCTTTCTTGGCACTTTACTGAACACAGTAGACAAACAATTTTCAACATTCCATTTAGCGGTCTTCTGATCTTCTAATTTTATTGCAGCCACCTAGTCTACTAAATACTACTTCTAAAAAATACTGCGTACATAACTTTTTTCATTGCTCGTTGTTTTTTCACCATCGTAGGGGTCATCTTCATGTATCCAGATTCGGCTTTCTTGGCGAGTGGGAACATCAAAAAACAGTAGGTATGTACGTTTCATCGCCAGTTACAATTTTAGAAATAATTTAATGGCCAGCAACATATCTAAAGTTTGTTGGCAAATTCTATCATGTTTTGCTTTTTGTAAATCTGTCAGATGGTGGGGTACAAACCGAGTTACAACCATTTTCTAATGTAAATGTTCGTGCAATATTGATCTCACTTGCAAGGATTCAATCTTCAGATTGGATTCTATCGTTGCATAGGTAATGCGGTTGTCCTCTGCCACCATCTTCTTCACCGCCAGCAATGTTTTCGGGGTTAACAGCAGTTAAAGGAGCGCCAGCTCCTTTTCTGTGTACCACCGACTTGCAACCTCGTTCAAATTCTTTATACCATCTATAAACAGTAGCCAATGATAGTGCGAGATACCCAAATGCCGATTTTAAACTTTTCTCACATTCATACGCGCTCAGGATTTTCTTGAAATCATAGTAAAACATTATCCAAAAGTTATCTCGTGATAATTCCATTTTTTCGATAAGAAAAGCTTATTCTATGGACTATTTCTAAGACACTATTCAACCGAATTATACAAACTAAACTGTAATTAACAGATAAAATAATGCACTATTTAATAAACAAAAATTTGTTTTACACGGGTAACTAGGTTTTTCAATTCTCCATAATTGTAGCTTATTCCTCGTACACCTGTATCTCTATAAATTTATACAATTTTTAGCGCTATGCATATATTCACTGACAAAAATATCTGTAACTACGACGTTTCAAGGCCGTTCCTATGAATGCAGTATAGCATTATTTTTGGGATTATTATTTTCGTATAGTGACCGTTAATCAAAAGTTGATGGGGTTCTATCACTATGAAAAAATTGAAATTTACAATGAAGTATGTATAGTTCGTTGTACCACAGAATAGATTCCTAAATTAGAACAGACAAAAGTTTTCTTTGATCTTGTGTTTCAGATTTTTAAGGCTTTCACTTCGTTAGTCATATTCATCAATAAACACTTCAACCCACTAAACACCAAAAGGCGCCTTGATAATCACAGCATTGCTGGCGAAACGCGTCGGTGTTTAGTTAAAAGTTTTTGGTGTTTACTTGTTCTACTTCTCCACCAAGAGATCCAGTGAAGAACTTCATAATGGTACAAATTTTAAATTATATGATAAACTATAAATATAATTTTCACGTAGGTATTTGTGTATTATATTTAATACATTTAGATTCAAATTTGTTAATTAATTTATCAAGAAAATTTAATAATAAATAGCTGGCAACCAGTGAGAAATGAAAATATAAATAATTGATTTTAAAAGCTCATATAACCAAAATAAGTATAAATTGGCTTGTTGCATGATATGACGTAAGTTAGTACATTCTAAGATGATCGCCCGTTGAGATGAATTGACATGTTTTCTGTTCCGATTTAGGGATCTATTCCGTGGTTGTAACCTACACATCTAATGTATTTTAAGTGGTTTGTCAGTTTGGCTGTTATATCGGAAGTCAATACGTTAGCATTTTTGGATTTCAGTGACACACACTACTAGTATTATTGAGAATGCGATAAAACGTGGAAATGTGAATATATGTTTAGGCCACAAGTATCTTTCACAGGTATCAATGTAAGGAATCAAAAAGTGCAATAATATATAGGGTGTTCCATTTAAAATAATAAAGTTAGTATCTACTTACAGTAGAACCGGAAGTCTGCCATTACTGATATTAATTTTAAAATGTGTAGAATTTTATTCGAGGCAACATTTATTTGAAACATTTTTTCAAAAAATTAATAATAAGTCGGCTATGGACCGTTGCATCTTAGGCTGGACACCCGGTATATGTATATGTACACACCAAGAAATACTTTGGTGTTAATACTCTCTATAAACTGCTTCAAATTATGACATTTGTTTTAATTGCCGATATATTCAAAACAATGTAAAAGTCTTGGAAACTTTGGAGGAGGCTGAACTTTTAAATCGGACAGATACGCCGCTAAAAGAATTGTTTAATGTGCCAAGATATGTACCTATAAGATAGTTCAATAGCACGAACATTGAATGAATAAAATGGAATTGAAGTCATATAAATTTAAATGTAAATAAATAATGAAAAGTAAAAGAATTCATTCTATAAGATTGGATTTTTATACACCTTTCTGGATTTTGTTAGAGATCCATGCTACAATCGTGCTCTTTTTTTCAGAATTACTGTAATTTTTACTAAGCAATTGAAATTACATTTATGGTTTCAAACGAACTTACGGTAGATGGGTGTTTTCTGCGTGTATGTGGATATCAAATATAGTCTAGAAACGAGAATATGGAGTGCAAAGGCGTCGGAAGTAGTAATTTTGTTAAACGGTAGGAGTGGTTTGAATCGGGCATCTGTTCTTTGTATCGTCTAATAAAATCACAGCTTCAGCAGAGCGACCATCATGATTTATGCAGTTTCAATCATTCGCATTGTGATTTCAGGTCTCGATATCGTTACGGTGTATAATTAAGCGTTGGATCACAGACAGACTTGCAGCTCGCTGCTGTATAATTACCAAACTTTAGTTTTTGTTTAATTACTAGCTTTGTTTCCTGTGGACTAAAACAACCCGTTGGATATAATAATCTTTCCTTTCTCCACTGCAGTGCTAGCACTGCTTTCGATCGACCAACAAATACCATAGGTATGTTTATCTCTACAATCCTGACATAAGACCTATCATTTTTAAATCACAAGACAGTACAGTAGTTCAATTATCATTATTTAATTTTATGTTTTTGGTGTGTGATTATGAAAGGTATATTTTGTTTGTTCATTTTTCTTGAAACAACGAATACTAGCTAATTTGTTTAAAAATTGTTATAAAATATTTTTAACAATCGTTGAAAAAATATTAGGTTCCCTTCATTTCCAAAATATAACGCTGTACAAAAATACTTATTACAATAGAATGAATACAGGATTACAGAAGAGCAAACTTAAAGAATCATACAAATTCCGAAGCAGTTATTTTTTCTTTTCTCGTAGTGCTAATTATGCACGTTGAGACAGTAGCTGCCGAAAACTGAACATCTTACAAATCGAAATAAATTTGAAACGGCCCTAGACGTGTATAATGGAATATTTAACTGTTCCTGATATCTAAAATTCACTTAATTTCAAGTTGCTAAATTATCACTATCAACATTTTCTTCATTTACAGTAACATATATACAGGTACACTATCAATTTGACACAATTTGTCAAACCAGTTCTATACAATTAGAAATATGACATTTTTCGGTGTGAAAAGCTTTTGTAACAAGAGGTAGCAGTCCCCGCTTTATTATAACGACTACATTATGTGTATTATTAACTTTGCACTTAGATCTTCGCGGATGTTTCGCTGATCATACCATCTATTTGTTTTAGAAAATTTCAAAGAATCTTCTGTTCCATCTTATATATTTCATTTCTTTTACCTTCACTGGATCTTCTCCATTCCAGTTCTATGGGTAACCCCCGTTTTTGTGTGGTATTCGCTGATGATGACGGCATGAAAAGTAGGGAGCATATGCTAATGGCAAAATTCCGGAGAAAATTTAAATTTAACTTTTAGACACAATTAAAAATGGTTTTTTTGTAGTATATAAGAAAGAGGAGTTTAATATATGAGAATACCATAAATGACAACGAAAGAAATGTAGTAACAGTTCAAAATAACATAATGGAACTTTACAATAAAGTACAGGGAAAGATTTGTTTCGTTTTCCCTGGTGATTGAGGAGAAGTCATTTGTAAAAAAGCAAAAAAAAGCAATATAATAAATAAAATTTGGAGAAAATGATAAAGTATTTACTTCATAAACACTTGCAAAATTGCAGGAAATTATGAAATAAAAGTAATAAAATCAAATAATATGTTTGTAGATTGAAATACATCATTAATATTAGCACTACAAGAATGTTCATAAAAGAGATAGTAGAAATTGCCGAGAATATGAAAAAAAAAACTGCAATAGACAAAACAATTGACGAAATACAATTCAGATTTGGGAGAGCAAAAAATAAGCATAACATTTTGTGATTGTTTGGTATAAGCCAACGACATCCTTTAGTGCATTTGGAAAAAGAGGAGTAGACGCCAAAACCATTGATGTAATAAAAGCAAGAATAATAAAACTACTGTTAGAGCAAATATCGAACAATTTATAATAGACTTAGGCGATAAACAAGTGTATATTCTGAATTGTTTGTGATCTTTGCGATAGTAATGAATGCTGTTAAAGGAAATGAAGAAAAAAAATTAATTATCTGAACCATGGAAGAAGAAAGAAAGCAAAATATCTGTTGATATACGCTGAATTTGAAGACAACTAAACCTAATATAATCTCAAAATAAGGCAGAGTACATAATAAAAAATTCAATGATCAAACATATTTTGACAAAATAAAGGCAATGGAAGATCAAATAAAACAATAAACAAAAGATTAAATAAAGCAGGAGCAATGTGATAAAAAAAAACCAATGTTTTTGGAAAACCCGAAAACAGAAGGAATAAAAGCTATAGACAGATCTACAATTTTAGATTTATATGTCCCACGAAAGAATAGAGAAACGAATACATGAACCCAAAATAAAATAAAAATGCACAAGAAACAGCCAGAAAAGTATGCACCAACATGATAAAAGAAGAATAAGTGGAAAATTGAAATACAAATGGGATGAAAGTGAAAACTAGCACAGACAGGAAGAAGAAAGAAAATATAAAGAACAGCATCTTACATCACATACCTACATTTAAAAGTAAAAAGTTTCAAGATTTAATAAATAAAAAATCGCACTTTTCACGTCTTCATCATCAAAACTACTGTAGTTTATAAAGCTATGTAAATTAATATTTATAAAAGGCTACCTACATACACAGTACGGTTTAAAAACAGACGATTCAACACTAAAAAACTGAATAAGTAACAAGATTATTGCTTATAGGATGCAGAAAAATGTGCACGTCGTTTATAGAACGTCTAAATATCGATAAGAATATGTATTGGCATGTAAGTAGAATCTTTTAGTAACAACTTGAATCATGTTTTCTGCCGAGGTCGTATGGTTAATTTGTAAATTGATTAGTTGTTAGGCCAAAAAAAACATCTCTTACTTTATTTCTTTAACTGTTACATTCTGAGAATTGGCATACTGGACACAAAAGACACAAAATCAGCAGTCATATACATCTTTCATTCACTGGATAGACCATATAAATGCGTGAAATGTATTTTTATTAAATCTCTCCGCTTTCTCCCTGAAATGCATTTATGTGACAGACAATTAACCTCAGAAGGTAGAAGATTACGCAGATGCCTTAGTATTTTTTTTAATGTGTGGTTGGTGCTTAGTTGCAGTGACTCTGTAAGTTGTATTACTTGTCTGGCTATCACTGCAACTCTTGCGGTGTAAACATGACGGTATAATATCAGCCCGCATGAAGAATGCGCTGAACCTAACCTGGCCTTTGTGATTGCGGGAACATCTGCATAGCAATCCACATAAAATACTTGTGGTACCATTCACAAAAAGAAGAAAGTTGTCTCTAGTGGCACTCACCTTGGCCAGCTTGGCAGCTGGCAGTGATAGCTTGAACTTACTAGTGAAGTGAAATATCTGGGTATTTTCTTAGATCACTTAGATCACCTGGAACACTTATTTCCAAAGGATGTCGGGAAGGGCCACAAAAGCACTGTGGACTTGCCCTCATCTTTTTAACAAAACATGGGAGCTGAAGTCTAAGATGATTCTCTGGACCTACTTTCCTATAGTCAGAGCCATGATCACATACGCGTTCTTAGTATGGTAGCCAAAAACAAAAAAAAGCGTAACGATGGAGGCTCATTTAGATGTAATTTGCTTACATCTACAAGTGAAGATCGACGCGATAATGGGTGCCATTAGGCTATAACAGAATACAGTTTTCAAATTAGGACACTTAGTGACCATCTTGAAATTCTGCAAGAACTAGAGGAGTTGATAAAACTGATATACATATGACACTTAGGTTTGACTTCGATCAACAGTTTGCAGCCGTGGGTTTCCAGTGAACCTAAACTACTGGACCATATGATAGTACATGGACTGGCTTTTTTAACCAGAAATTATGCTTAGGAATGTTGAAAAGACGTTAGCAAGGTGCGCGCATATACATTTTCTGAGGCAATCAAGGAGTTCTAAAGGCTCTGAGGGCATGTAATTTTGAGTTAAAGCTAACTTGGGACTGACTGTTTACCATTAAAGCTCTGGTCCAAAGAAACACAGTCATATTGATGGGGGTACCAGGGTCGGCTCATCTACAACAGTGGAAGATTGATCAAAAATCTCGTACTGGATCAAAAAATCTCGTACATTCGAAAACATAATTCATTTCAAATAAACTTTTTTTTATTTCAACCGGAATATGAACATATTCGTATATGTTTATATGTCCATCCGCAAACAAAAAGTAATTTAAATATTTCGATATTTATATAATTTGCAGACGAAAAACAATTATTAAAAAAAATGCAAATTGTGACTGAAGCTCAACATTACTTATTCATTCAATATACACAGATACCTACAGGGCACAATCTAATAAAAACCGTTAATTAAAAACTTAAAACCAATTCAAGATTTTATGTCTTACTACTCGTGTAAGTGATACACGATATCTTGTGGAAAAAGATAAATTACATGACAAATTTATTATAATTGATGCAATTAACCCAATGCAATCGTTTTAACTGGTCGCGGATACAAATGGGATTACTAGCGACAGGTTTATAACGAGTCGGTATTTTCAAAATAATTAGCGCCTCAAAAACAGGTGCGGTGCCTGTGCAACATCAAATGTGTGACGTCAATCAAAACCAGTCACGTCTCCGAATACCGGCAAACCGCACGTAAAATAATTCATTTAGCAATCAAGTAGATAGCAGTCAATTTGTAATTTAAAAATGTTATGTTCTGTATTAATATTACCTCTTTAATAAACTTTATGCATTATGAATGAATATCCAAATTCAAATCACAGTTGCAGCTAATGGATAATGTTGACGGGAATATAATATCTGAAGACCAATAAAAGATAAGCTTGTCTAAATAAAGTTTTGACCTTCTATACATTTTCGATCAATATGTATAATCGGCGAAAATAATGATCACGTATAAAAACATTTACGTTAAATTGAACTGGACCTGAAATGTGAACAGCATTGCTAAAGAATCAGGAAACGATTACATATTTTGAAAAACATTTGTTGTGTCATTTTTCGATTTAATATGTTATGCTAGTTTCAGCAGCTTTTTAAACTGTATTGCTCGTCTAACTGCGATTGCAACTATTGCTGTGTAATTTGTCTGTGTGTAAATGTGTTCAAACGGCCTTGTTATAGCACTATTTCGCCGTTTATAATGTTGCGCGCTGTTAATTACTTTGCACGTAATAGCGAATCGATCGGTATAAAATTCTCCGTGAAAAATGTCGCCGCCTTCTCCGACAATTGAAGCTCGGGCCCGCTGATCGCTCGCACTACTGGATAGCTGCCTAACCACTGCCGATATCGACTCGTTTTA
This sequence comes from Holotrichia oblita, assembly GCA_023690525.1. Taxonomy (NCBI): domain Eukaryota; kingdom Metazoa; phylum Arthropoda; class Insecta; order Coleoptera; family Scarabaeidae; genus Holotrichia; species Holotrichia oblita. Next base: position 138,557,691 of record CM043016.1, on the reverse strand, counting down.
TAATAATATAATACACAGAGGAGACAAACGCAATTAATTGTTTGCAAAAAAAATTGTATTAATGTTTTAAATACTAAAATTCGGCTTGTTTTACGTTATTTACCTTGCTTGTACAATATATGTGGAAAGAAGAACAGTGGTAAACTGTTACTTATTTTTAATTTTCGATTTTTTATTATCTCGGGTAATATTAAAAAAAATATTGCAAATGTGGATAACCTTTTTTGTTCAAGAACAACATAAGAAAATATGTATATTGCAGGGACGGTGTGTTGATATAAAGTAAATTGCAAAAGTAATTTTTGTTCAGTTAACATGCAATAAAATTGCTCATAAAACAACACATACCTAACTAAAACTTAAATCGTAACCTGATTGTAACAATGTCATTTAAAGAAAATTCAAGTCCTGTAAGCGAGAATTTCGGTACTTAATTTTAAATTAACACGAACATCGCATTTTAGATCAATTATATTAATCTTAACTATTAAATATCACCATTTGACCAATGAATGTGAAATTGGAAATAAAAAGTAGGTTGTTTGTATATTGTTCTAAAACTAGTTTAAAGGTTCTACTGTGTACCAAAATTTTCATAAATCTACGATATGGTGCGATTTGAAACTGTTATGTATGCTTCTTGGTCAGCAAAGTGCTTTTCTCAAATTCCTATGTTTCTTATGTGAATGGAACAGTAGGACAAGAGACTTGGTCTCACTGGTTGAGAAAAAGACGGTCTCGAAAATTGTTAACATCAGAAGAGAAGAAGTAGTTTGGTGCCACCTCTATGTATTTAATTTATTCAAGAAAGTTATCAAGTTCTTGTGTGGAAAAAGGACCGACATTATGTTATTATTATACTCAAGATGTTGGAAAAATTCTAGAAGTTGGTAATGTTTCATGAGACGATTCACGTTTTGAACAATCACTTTGAATTTTGAGAAGGTGACAAGTTAAGAAAAGTAACTGGTATCATATCTGAAGCAGCATGGAGTTAAAATTTCGTGGAAAGAGTACAATAAAAATGAGCTTGTTTTACGACTTTTTTTGTTTTAATGGCGAAATGCACATAATTCCCTGACTGCCGGGTAATTATGCCCAGATATAATTGTGTATATTAATTTAAAAAGTAATCGTCATTAGTGATTATAATATGCTATATTTAAACAAATATACACTTACCTACATAATTAAAAATATTGGAAAAGAAACATAATAAATTGTTTATTAACTAAGCACCCACTACATTAAAAAAAATGTGTTATGAACAAACTTTTTAAACTTGATGTTTTTGTCTTGTTAGGCAATAATTTTAAGCCGTATCCCATCCTCTACAATCAGCGTGAGCCTAGATTCTGCAAGTAACACGTCTAAACCACAACTCTTTATCTCAAACAAATATCAGCATTCAATTGTACTTATGTCAGTTTTACTGTCCCACATCATTATGAAATCAATAGTACATCTTCATCGTCACACAAAGTATTCTCATCTATGCATTCCTTCATGTTCTTCTTTTATCACACTTTCTGAGAGCTTAAGTTGCCTTCTGCAACGTCTTTTGTTATTATTGACCATGTCTCTCCTTTGTTTTGTTTGCTTGTATTTTTTTCTTCTCTGTTTTTATTCTGCGACATAAAGTTTCCTCTCAATTGGAGTGCTAGTCATTATTTTAAAACTTCGTGATCTTTTTTTTGCTATTAGAAAGACTTAAATGTGAAATACGTAGAAATGAAAAATGGGTAACGTTAACTTGAGTAGTTAAATCGGCAGTGATATCATCAACTTGAGGCAAACAGGCTAGCCATGTTGATTTTTCAGAAGTGTTTTCGTCTCTTTCTCTCAGCTCTACAGCAGTTTGCTATTGGCCTTGCTCTGCATTTCTTTTATTTCTTTCATCTTCTTCCTCTATTTTAACAGGAATTTGTCATTATTCCTCAAACTGTTAATCATGCATCTCAAGTAGATAACATCTCTTAAGAAAGCGAAATTCCTGCGACTTTGAAGTCTGCAACGCTATTTTGCATAGTTGCAGTTGTGAGATAGGTAACATTTCCTATTAAAAATTGAAGGCAGTGGGAGGTCTAAGGTGGTATTGTTAAGATGACTCGGCGGAAGTTGAAGAATCGAACCGATACGTGACATTAGTAAGACCACAGAAAAAGGTCTTCAAATCCCAATCACAGAGGAGTCTTGTATTATTCCATCCATTTTTTGAGCACATAGTAAAGCGATTCTCTCTCATGATCTCACATATCACATGTGGAGACATACTCAATCTGGTATATGTAAACGTGGGGTATAAAGCTTCTTATCGCACTAACTGCGCATATGATTGCTATGTTTTCCATTTTCACATGATATGACAGAGTCAATGTGTTTTTGTCACTTAGGTTCTAAAATGTTAACAGGTTATTCAATGTTGAAAATTCTGGTTTCGTGCACATTGTATATGCGATCTTGATGAAACTTATATTTCCCCAAAACAATTTGCAAATTAGAAAAAAAATGCTAACTAAGACTGTATTACACATATTGCTGCGATTTAGGCGTGTACTTTCAGGATTCCTCGGGCTAATGGAATTGTTCTGTTTTAGAAAACATGTTAACTAGTTCTTTCTGGCCGTTTGTGTTTTTTGGTTGAAATCATGTACGATTTTATTTGTCTTTGCATTGCGACGCAATTCTGTTGGAGTTAGACAGCAAGTCTATCGTGAAAGTTAGTTTCTTTCTAGTACCGCTGCTTGAGTGTTACCGGTATTCAATCTGCTAGTATTATCTAAGTATTTTAATATTTTTCATTAGTATACTTTTGATAAAAGTTGACATAGTTCCATTAATTCTACATCGCCGCCAAGTTTCATTCAAATTAGTGTATTCGGATTGGGAACTTCTCCTTGCTTAGGTCTGTTTTTCTATTTGAAATGTTAGTATGGTCAAATATGTTGCAATAGTAGGTTTGAATGAAATTTTGTGTCTAGTAGTTTTCTTGAACAGAAACAGTAAAAGAGTAAAATGTTTGAAATATCAAATACCAAGATGTTTAAATTTTATGAATTATCGAAAGAAAGTAAGATATTGTTTTTTTTGTTCGTGATTTTTTGCCAAATCCTCCTCCGATTTTTTATTTCTCTGATGTTAGTTTCTTCTTTACTGAATAATACTGTTAGTCGATAAAACAAAACTCTTTCACATTTTGAAAGACAGCTTTGAAATATATTGCTGTAAGCTGTGAAACATGTAAGATCAATGTCGAATTTTCGGAGCGAAATTTATGTAATTCTGATTTCCGTTGAATTTATATACATATACATACATAGTTAGAAATTTGTTGCTAACGGTAAACCAGTAAAGTAAACATAGGAGTTTCATTGAGGAGTATCTGTGCTAATAGAGTATGTTTGACTGAAGCCTATTTGGAGTGGATTGGCAAGTTAGTCAGATAAAGACGACTCCTTTTTATAATTTTTATGCCATACAATTCAACTTTGTTTGCAAATTTTAGATTATAACTACTTCATAACATACACGCGTCAGACTTCTTGTAAATAAAAGTTATTTCTATATAATCACAATGAAAACTGTAGTAGGTACATGTATGTATATTACACGTATATACTTAAAAATACATTAAGGCACTCTTGTTTTTATGCACTTGTTTCACTTTTGCCGTATAAAATTCATAAGCTACATCGGCATCATTTTAGATACAAGTTCGCTGGAAACGTTTGTTGGGTTGCTTTTTGTTGTGAGTCGCTTTAGTAATTTAGTCTCGATTCGACTCGAAATAGATTTTCAATTATCGTGTGTACCTGGTACGGCGCGGCCATTGCGGCCGAATACATTAACCGTCCATATAAGGCAAACACACAACGTGGCGTGTCTCTCATTAGACGGTGTGCGCTCGTTAAGTAGAAGCGGGTTCCACCCTCCCGGTGTTTTGTAGTACTACTGATCTATACCTACCCCTTTTTGCATGTGACGAAGTGCGAACGTCGGTCAACGTGTGACTTTCGTCATATGTCAACCCCGTCATGTCCGTTCGTCCATTCGCTGCGCCACTAAGAAATTCGACCAGAAGCCGCAGCAGCGTAAAACAACGCTAGACCGCCTCAAATGAAAATGCAAGAAGAAAGGAGATAAGGCGCAAAGGAACGAGGACAGAGAGGCACAATATTAAATTGGTGATCTTTCCAGGGTTGATTTATGCGCCCGATGCTCGCAGTTTTAATTTCTGTTTCGGGAGTGGTTCATAACCGTTCATTATCTACCTGTCTGATGGGTTTCAGCTAATGACTATTGGTCTAGGATGGGGCGAATAGCAGTTGCCACGATATTCCGTGATCGGAAATAATTATATTCACATCTAAAATGGATGGCTGCATAAAAACAGACGCCAGGCCGCGTTTATTACTCCACCACCGTTTTCTATTTAAAATAACTTCGTTGCTTTAATGGGAATTTCTTCAAATGCTCCGTTTAATTTTAGACACTAAAATCTAATAATTTATATTTAGATGCGGTCGCCGGTATACGGACCCAAAAGAAGAAGAAAGAACTCTAGTGAGGGAAAAAACCTGATGCGTCTTACAACAGCGTAACATGATGAGGTATCATTCTTTCTCTGCGGCGAACTGCGAAACTGCACGAAGAAATTAACGACCACTAACTACTTCGACTTTTGGGTCGTAAAAATATGATTAAAAATGTACCTTCGTCGCATAAAAGATATTTAAAATGCACTTTTTTGGTGCTATGTTCTTCTGCAAATACAAAAATTAATTCCAAATTTTTTAGTCTACACAAGATCTTTAATGATTAATGATTTTTAATAAGTGATACAGTATGCTAATACAATACTTTAATGTACACTGTTAGCTATCAAAGTATACTTTATGTACAGTAAATTTGAAAATGTTGTTTGATTATGGCTTAAGAGCAGTAATGTTTTGTAAAGTTTGTTGAAGTTTATCTCATTCTGGAATTCTGTTCGACAACATATTTTTATTAATGGCCCTTCTAAACACTGAAGACATTTACTTTCTTTTTGGTACGTGAAAAATTTATTGCATTTTTATTTATAATTTTATTAATCAGTATTCATAGCTACTTCTGCTCTTCAAATGCAACAATAAATACTTGTTTATTCTTTCATGTGCTGTGTGTAATTATAGTTTCTTCTTTACATATTTTATGTAGACTAGTTGTCCATTAGAAGATTTTTGTTGAGTTGAGTTGCTGTGTTGGCTTTCTGTTCACTATTTTCTTTCGTTGTTTTCTGTTTAGGGACTTTGGTTTGGCATATTACCAAGATGATTATTCTATTTCTCAATTAATATTCTCTTATCAAATCATACCCGTGTTGGTCTCTCATTCTAATTGTTATATTTTGCTACCTATTTATTTTTACCCATTCCCCTTAAATATCCAATCCAAATTGGTTTTATTTGTATGTAGTATGTATTTCTTAATACATAGTATTCCTGCACTTTCCGGTTACCTGCTTATTTTGTTAAGAAACGACATTACCTGTATTCATTATTATTCTGAATAATAGAATAATAAATAAATTATAAATCTTTTATTTGTTCTTTCCCGATTTTTAGCATATTCGTCGTTATTTAGTCGAGTCTTGGCATTTTTATCTCTCTTTGACCCACCATATGTCTTTTATCCTTATGTCATTCTGGCATTAAGTCTCGTTATTAGCGTTATTTCGAACCGTATTATATTTATTTCTTGAATCGTTTCCTTTTACACCAAGAAAGTATATTCTTCGTTTAAAAGGAGCTGCATTATATTTCTGTTTTCCGTTTTGTACAAAGAAAACAAGAATTTGTTTCTGGTGAAAATTAAGATTTTGAACAAAATTATTTCAACTAAATTCAATCCCGTTTTAACAAATATTTCAGAAATCTTAATTTAAAACGATATCATTGGATAATATAGTATAAATGAATGATGTCTTACATTATTATAATTTTCACTGAAACGACTCTTAATTATATTTTAAATGCCGTTATGTTATTGAAAGAAAGATTTATTTTGATTGAAACATTTGTATAATATTTAGAACAATCTGTTTGGCGACCCCGTAGCTGAGTACACTCCTGTACACTAGGCATTGACAAAATGAAATGGTCGATATTTGCTTGTGGCACCTCATGTTAAGCAATTTGAACTTCGTTGATTAACTCCTCCAAAGTTTGTGGAAGATGGTGCAAACTGGGCAGTCTCCTCCCCATGATATCCCACACATGTTCGATGGGGTTTAAATCTGGGGAAGAGGGTGGCCACGGCAAAACATTAATGCCTGCTTCTTGAAGAAGGTCCATAGTTAGACGAGCAATAAGGAGACGTGCATTGTCTTGCTGAAAAAGGACGTGTGGACGGCCATCTAGATAAGGCAGTAAAGTGCTTTGTAGGACATCATCAACATAACGCGTAGTTGTCATACTGCCTCGAATAAACAGAAGTGGTGATCCGCTACCCTAAGTAATAGTCCCCCAAACCATTATTCCAACAGTCCTGTGTACATGCCTCTCAACAGCAAACCCAATATCGCGTCGCTCTCCACGCCGGCGTCGTACCATTCGACGGCCATCGTGCATACTTAGACAGAAGCGCGATTCATCGCTGAAGACGACATTATGCCATGCTTCCCAATGCTGCTGTTCTCTGTACCAGTTCAAGCGTTGGACAGTGGTCCGTAGTCAAAGGAAGCACTAATCTTGGACGGTATGAAAAAAGTCCAAAGGCTCGAATACGGCGATATAGTCTACGCATAGTAGCAGGCCTACCTTCTTCTTCAAACCATTGGTCAGCGATCTGACCAATGGTGTTGTAGCAAAACGTAGCAAACGTCTCGTAGAGCTAGTTGTCTGAAGCGCTTATCTTGACACTCTGTGGTACGCCTCGGTTGACCAGTTTGTCTTCTTCGTGTTCCTCTACCTTCTTCTATCCACACACGATACACACGCATTACCGTCGTTGCAGTACAATTAACACGACGGCCAATTTCGCGATAGGACAAACCAACATCTCGATAGGCAACAATTCTACCCCTGTCAAAGCATTTTGTTACGCTTGACACTTGTAGACGGAGACGCAATAACAATTTTTTTCTATATTAGTCAGCTCTCATAGACATGAATCACTTCGCAAAAAAGTAAGAGAATTTTTGTTTTTGCAAAAACGTATCAATGATAAAAAGTTGACCTACTTATCATGCTAGCATGCTTTAAATATAGTCGTTTTGAAGTCAAGAAATCAAGTTGAACAAATTACTCCTTCTGGGTGTAATACTTCTAATATCAGTGAGTATATTTACTATTCGTTTTTTTTTATTATTTAGCCATTGGTATAACTCATTAACGACTCTACTTTTGAGCGTTGAATACGTGAGAAATGACTACTAAATTGAAACCAAATTGACATCATTTCTCAGTGGTTCATAAAGTATCTGTCCATAATTATTTTGTTTGTATATGAATAATTCACCTTCGTTTAATAAGTGGTAGTTTTTTTTTTCGGAATTTATAGCTTATCCAACGAACAAGGATATATGTATTAACGGTACCTAATGTATGCACCTTCAACGAAATATTGGCGTAAAACCGAGTGCTGTATATGTGTGCTATTAACTCTGGAGCAGCGCAAATTTTAGTATATAATTTAGGAAATTTTCAAAACAAAGTTTGTTTTAATTGAAACATTTTGATCCGAGTTTTGATTTAATTTCACCCTCCTCATTATCAAATGTCTATCAGTAGTAACATAAATGTGTGTTCATCCGTTTTTCATCTAGATATTTTTGAATAAGTTTATTTTCTAATGTAAGTTAAAGAACCATCTTGTCCTTTACAATCATACCAACTTCTTTTCGTTTTTTTCAAAAAAAAATTGCATTTTAATACTTTGTTTCCAATTAATAAATATAGTGGCAAATTCTACATTTTGTTGCATTTATATTGTAGAATACCTTAAAGACGTTGATATTTAAAAGGGATAACGTTTAGTATTTACGTATGTAGGTAAAAAGTTGATGTATTGTAGAAGTAGCAAATGCATGGATTATTGGAAGCTTCATATTCACCAGTAGACGAATAAAAATGCGTTTAACGATAGTCCGTTGGGCAACAACAGATCCCACTCCGCATGTTTTATGGTGCATGTCTACTCCAATAATACATTTGTATTCGAATGCAATGCGACACACTTGCATAGATATTATTGTGTAAAAACCATTCAACCGATAAATAACGCATGCAACATAATTCAGCGCATTCGAACCATCCAACCGGATCGACAAAAAACATAAGATCTTTATTATAATTTTACTGGCTTCCTTAACGAGATTCGGTTAACAAAAAGCTTGTGCTTCTGTTTATAACAGTGGCCTGTTTATAAAATTGCGGACAAAAACGACCCACAACAGACCAAACTATAGACAGCAATTCATTAAACAAATGTTTAAATTTATGGCATAGGTATTTTTAAAAGGAAGACTTTTGTCGTCTTGATTGTTGATTTCTTCATTACTGAGAAAATAAACAAAGGAAAAGTCCGAGCACGCATATTATTAATGAAAGGAGGTTGTAGAAAATAGGGGCATCTTTAAAGGAAAGTTAGTCCCAACTATCGATTAATGAAGCTTGTCCCACTACAGATCTACTAATTACAGGTTTCACTGGCAATTTGTGTCTGGTGTTATCGTTTTGTTCTAATTGATTTTATTATTTTGATTAAATAAGTTACAACAATAAGTGCAGATATATTCTGTTTTATATTTGTAATCTCTCTAATAAATTAGATATATGTAGGTACATGATGCGAGTTAAGTGCCAAAGACTGTTGGTTTCCAAAATTACACAATACAGTCATACTCTTCATAATAAGTAGCTAATATAACTAGCAAAAGCTTTCCAAAACTTGAAGCTATAACTGCTGTTAGTAATATTTGCCGTCATTGACCTCCTCCCTATTTAAAAAAAGCTTTACTGTTTTACTCACTTTTAAGACCAGGAAAACTTCCGTTATACTTTTTTTTTTTTTTTTTTTTTTAATGTGTGGTGGGTGCTTAGTTGCAGTGACTCCGTAAGCTGTATTACTTGTCTGGCTATCACTGCAACTCTTGCGGTGTAGTTTAGTGTGTGTAAGTTGTGTTTAAATGGCTTTGTGACAGCATCATATCGCCTTTTATGATGCCGCGCTGTTAATCACTTTGCTCCCAACAGCGAATGGCAAGTCGATCCGGGATTAAACTCTCTGAAAAAATTTCACCGTCCCTCCAGAGAATTGAACCCCGGCACCTATCGTCCTCTCACAACAATAGTCAGCCGCCTAACCACTGCGGCCATCGACCCGTTGCCGCTATTCATACTATTCATAATAAATGACTAATGTGATTATCAAGAGAGATTCAGTGATCGATCCTTCATGCATTTTTAACTTACACGAAATTAAAACTTTAACAGTGAAAGTGAAAAGGCACAAATTTAGATGCAATGCAAAAAGTGCTGGAAAAGGTATTGTCGTAACAACATGTTGCGACTGTGCGAGCAAACTGTTTTAATATTCCCTCCTGTTAATTTCTGTGACTACATACTCTTCAATACCCGACCCAATTCTATGGAGAATGCATCATTATATTAAATAGAATGTATATTTTGCCTCATAAACTACAGCCCGTAGATGTTGACGTGTCTGGACCATTTCAGAAGTTTTACAATGGTGCTCTTGATTGTGAACCTTGAAAAGACTGTATTAATCTATGAGATAGTAACTTATGCTTGTTTAGCTTTACCATCGCGTGCTTTGTCATCAGTCAAGATCATTAATCCTTTCGCGAAGACCGGCATATTCTCGTTTGATCCACATAAGCCAGTGAAATTAACGAATTCCAAATTTGATTACTAAAGACCGCAAGTGTGGTTCGGTAGCAGGGGCTTAACTATATCGGCTTTACCGAAATAAAAATGGGCGTTATTTAGATAAACTTTATAGTAGAATTAATGAAAACACAGACATAATATACAACCTTATCTTATTAGCAAACAAACACGTTGAAGCATTTTCACGAACATACTTACTCGTAGGATAGGTGCGGCCCTTAACGCTCCCGATGTACTGGCGCTGGAACCGAACCAATTCTTGCGATCTTTATTGATTACAGATCGAGCTCCTCGTATTATAATTATATAATAAGTTAATTTAAAAGTTCAGCCGAAATTACTGCCTATTCAAACGTAAAACATCGATCAAGCATTAAAAACACATGAAGCAAGATAATTTTAATAGATATATCAGTATAGGTATAATGAAAAGCTTCCTCTTATTCCTTACAGAATTATTTAATTATAGTCTAGTACATGTTTCGGCCATCTTCAGCTAGAATCTACAATCAATTCTTACAAAGTAAAACATAAAACTAAAAATAAATTATACTTACAGTCAGTTAAGAAAACTATTTTTCAAAATGGATGACAAGTCACATGTGGTAAAATGTTTAAAAAAACATTTTAAAAAACGTTTTAATTTTATTTTTACACACATTTTTAAACATTTTACCACAGACTTGTCATCCATTTTGAAAAATAGTTTTCTTAACTGACTGTAAGTATAATTTATTTTTAGTTTTATGTTTTACTTTGTAAGAATTGATTGTAGATTCTAGCTGAAGATGGCCCTTGGCCGAAACATGTACTAGACTATAATTAAATAATTCTGTAAGGAATAAGAGGGAGCTTTTCATTATACCTATACTGATATATTCTAAACCTTACAACATGGATATTTTACATCTTACAATTTTAATAGATACGCTATACAAAGAAATATTGTTAGAAAACGAGAAGAAAAGAAAATAAGTCTTGCAAAAAAAACTGACCGTAAATAGAAGTTTTTCAATGAAGAATTTTTCTAACTTGTTTCCAGACGCAAACATACAGCCTAAAGAAGATGCGTATGTTCTGGTTGAGTTTTGCGATAGGAAGAAATAGATGTCGTATTATGTTGAAAAGGTATTGAAGATTAAGAACAAATCAAAGTTGCAAGAATGTGATGTTAAATTCATGAGATGGTGAAATATATCAACAGAGAGGTATTTCTTTACTCAAGAAGATTTTAGAGAGATTTTAGAAGTGTTATAAATAAATCTCATAGTCCTAAAGCTTTTGAAACTTGAAGTAATATTGGAGATTATAAATTACTATAGCTAGTATAAAATAGGGAAGATTACATTTCATCAGACTTATGTACATATATAATAAAATTGTTAACTTCTTAAACAAATTAACTTGTCTAAGTTTATTGGATTAATTATGTTTCTTGGTTTAAAAGGCTCTGAAGAAGGAGTAAATATAGTCTCAGAAACGTCACGCAGGAAACTGTCGTCTCTCATTCTAATATACCAACAGATAAAACTCCTACACTGTATTAGTTACAGTAATTTCTAACCTTATATTTAAATAATTTTTTAATAATTCAGAAATTCCAAATTTTTGAACACATCCTATTTCCTTGTAAAAAACTCGACAATGAGTACTCAATTGTAAAATAGATGTTACCAATTATATACATATGTACACTCGGTTAATTTAGTATCGACTCAAACTGCCATAAAACCCGTTAAAAGTATGCTTTATTGCGGCCCCCGAATGCAAAGCAGTAATAGTATGGTCAACTGTATGTAAATTACTATCTATGTATGTATATACAATATATTTTTCTATTAAATCCAGTTTCATATGCTAGGGACCATTTATAAATGCCTAAACCGATAATTACTTAATGCGAGCTTAACATATGTATATTTAAATCGCTATCGCATACAATTTAACTATAATTCTAAGTATGTATGTAATTAAGAAATTACAAGAATAAGAATATGTATGGGAGCAAGATATAAAAGTCTATTACATATTAGAGTGGATCGAAAAACGCGTTTTTTTTTTCTGCAATACAATTCTAATAACGCGAAAAACTTGCGCATAGGCGTCATTATAAATGAAAAAATATTAAAAAAATTTCTTTTCAAAATTTGAAATCGCGCAGAAGGCCTAAAGTTACCAAAAAAGTCAAAATACCGGTGAATTTAAAAAAAAATGCAAAAATTACAAAAAATACATTTTTTGTTGTAATAGTGAAAAACGTGTTTTTAAGACTGTCCTTAACGCATACAAAAAATAATTAGACCCATACTTGTTTTACTGAATTCGCGCAATAGGTCTAAAGTTGCGGGTTGTATTGCAAAAAAACGATATTTCATGATTTTCGACGATTTTTAAACATGTGCCAAAACCCATAAAACTTTTATTTTTAATTTGTAGTAGTGTAAAAACCATTCAAAATAGTTTTCCCAATCCAGAAAAAATACTTTCAGACCTGTTATTCCTTAATTGTATTCGTGCAAAAGGTCTAAATTATAGTATAAGTTAAGTTATAGTCCCGTAAAAACGCCGTTTTCCATATCTGATGAGTGTTTATTTAACACATTAGGTTTGTAATAAGACTCTAACAAGTGATTTCCACATCCACCCTACGCAATCAACCAACCAGGGTGAATTTTATTTGCAATATTTACAGTAACTATTTACTTTTTGTAGGCAAAAGATTATTTACATAGAAGCCCCTTTGAGTTCTGACTTTTAATTAAATGTGGGCATCAGTTGTCTTGATTTTAAAGTAGCTCTAATAGAACCATCTCGATTTTCATGCCCGCACACTTTTTCTGCTGCTTCTGTAACCAGTTTTATATACCTCTCAACTGACTGGGTGTGGCATGGGAATTTGAGGTAGTTAAACGCTGATAGCACTTTGTCTTTCAACAAAGAAGCAATGTGTTCAGTTGGCATCTTGGATAGTAGTGGCGGCGGTGTTAACTTGCAGACCAATCAATTACTTCGGTATAGTCGTTTGCACTAAAATTTATTGAAGGTATTTTGAAGTCTCTTACGTAACCTTCAGCCGATGGCTCATTCCTGGATTTAAGGATCCTCCTGTAGCCAAGTTCTCTAATGTGTGGTCTGTCATCCATTATCATAGCCAACATAATATTTTCAGGGGGGCAACCCTGCTCGCAACTTTAGGTCTTTTGCGCAAATTCAGTAAAACAAGAATGGGTCTAATTACTTTTTGTATGCATTAAGGACGCTCTTAAAAACATTTTTTTCACTACTACAACAAAAAATGTATTTTTTTTAGATAGATTCCAGTCTATCTGCTTCGATAAATAATTTTTCTTATGGTTCTAAAAATGATTTGTATTATTATTTTATTTGCGTTTGTATGACATTAATGGTAATGGGTGTTGGCAAACGCTATACTACGTAATAACACAGGTATTAAAAGTATTTGAAAAAGAATATATTTCTGCAGCGATCTTCCCATTCATTTCACATTACGTACCTATTTTACCTGCTCATAAGCAAATTGCTTTATTACTACAAACATCCAGTTAAATGTTTCTGTGTGCGACGTTAGGTCTACGTCGCTTGCCGGGTGAGTCGATTTTAAATCAACCGAGTGTACATATGCATTTATAACACGCTTTAAATTAGTGTACAAGTTGAATGTTAATTGCTAATGATATAAAGATGACATTTAATATGCTATTAGATTAGGAATTGAAAGATTAGATTACATAAAAACATAAATGTTTGGAATGTGGACATGTTCACAAAAAATAAACGTTTACAATATAAATATGATATATACATATAAAAATAAAAGATAAAAACAACGTTTAATACACCATTGTGGCCTGCTTGAGACTGGTTTCGAATACGTTTACTCAGAAGCTTCGAAGTACATACTTCACAGTCTTGAAAATTTTACAGTTACTTCCTTTTTTCCTGGACAGTTATTATCTTTCTCTTTAGGGCCTTCCCTCTTGTACTCTCCTTGATTTTTTATAACCTTCTCTTTTCTTCCATGGTGTTTCAAAGTTGTTTTCTTATCTATAATGCGCTATTTAATTCTTGTCTCCGTAAGTTGACATTGCTTTAGATAGTAGATAGATAGAAGTTTGTTACAGTCACACACTGCCTCTGTAGTACTTCGTTTGCGGTTTTAATTTTGCTTTTTTGGTTAAAATCTATGGTTCTATGTCAATATCGATATGTATGTTGTCTTGTAAGCTTTTATTTTTGCCTTATTTATAAAACGTTTACTTACTGTACAACAAGGTCTATGTCTCTTTTTTATCCCGCTGTTTAGTACAATATCTTATCTCGTCTATTGATCTACAGAAATGACCAGTATTGGAAACTAGGGCTGAGCGATACCTACATTTTGTAGGTATACATAGATGTATCGATTATACTTTAGAACCGATATCTTGGTATCGATACTCAAGAATGATATGTAGGTATCAATTTTTCAATAATTATTTTCAATAACATATCTACAGTATCAAATTTACAACATTATGATTTTCTGGCTTTTTTTATAACATTTATAGTTATTGTGCGTGAGAAATTACAATATCCGTACCCTCACTCATTAGTTTTTGAGCCAATATACGAAAAATAGTTCCATAAATATTTGTTTAAAAACGATTCGTTTCTAAGATGAGTTAATATCTTAAAAATTTGTTCGTTTATTGATAACTGAAAATCGTTTTGACCGACTTCAGTATGTATAGTTCTTAACTTTTTTGTTTCAAGATTTTTACAATATGGTAGTATCGATTCGTTGGTAACGGTACGCTAACATCGTTGTATTGCTATCGATATCAATGTAGGTATCGATTCTGAACTGTCGATTTCGAGCTATCGGTAAAAAGGTATTGATTCCAAAGTATCAATACATGGGTATAGATACCGATGTTATTCAAGGTATCGAGGAATCGATACCGATCATTCCATTTTCCGTCAGCACTTGCTTTCAAATATATTTAAGCTTTTAATTTTCTTGCTTACCATTACAATATAGTCTACGATAGTATCTACATTGTTAGACAACAATTACTTCCAGCTTTCTATAAGCTAGGAGGTAGTGTCGTAGAAACCGCCAAATATTAGAAATCGATTAAACAATTAAAAATTAAACCGGTTCCATTAAAATCTATAAATCAGTTTTAAAATCAATTCTGACGTTTCTTAAATTGGTTGCTTGGTTACGATTTCTGGCGATTAATCATCAAACACAGAACCAGCTCGACAGAAAACTAGTTTAGTCATACATTTTTACTACAAATGTTGGTTTAACACTTTATTGGATGCTTTTAATTATTTAGGTTTTCCCTCTGTTTTATCTTTTTTGAAGTAAACAATTCCTAAAAATTCTATATTACATAATTTGTTATTTTATACAAATATTTTGTTACGTTTCTTTTTGCTGACCCTGTACTTTAGATGTATCTTCTGAAAAAAGTTTAGCACTGGCTTCGAAGATTAGTCTGTTTTTAGTTTCAGTTTGAAATATGTTGCCCTAGCAAGAGATTATAAGTTAGAATTTCCTTTCGATTTGTTTATTGAACTACTTTCCCTAAGCAATTTTGGAGTGTCTATGCAGTATTGTAAACATATATTACTATAGATTTTGTACGTATGTAGTATCGAGGGCAAAGATAGCGATTCAAACTGCAATATAACGCGTCTATTTTAGGCTTTCCGTCCTGAATCGTTATTCAAGTAAATGTAACTGGGCAACTGTAATGAGCCGTATACCCACAGGCCAAAGGGCAACGCTTATTTAAATGAATTTAAACGAAGCGAATGATGAATATATTGGAAATATGAAATACCTACTGAACTAAGGTAGAACGTAGCCCCATTAATTGAAGAAGAAGACATTTTAAGATAAATTAGTAATCATTTTCTCATGCAAAATATTGTTCAAATAATAATTGCAAAAATTATAAAATTGTAGAATAGGACATGTAATTATGAAACGACTTTTATATTGTTTTATTATTATTCACTTAATATTTTAATTCAAACACCACGAAATATACAATGTGTCCGAAAGATGTTCTTAATTATAAATGTATTTAAAATTTGTGGACATTAACAGTACAAAAATCTTTGAAGAACAAGAACTGCATTTACTTTAATTTAAAAGACATTAAGAATTTAAGGGGATTAATAGTCAATTTCTTAAAACAATTAACAGTTCTGAACTAAATTCAATATAATTTAATAATCAACTACTAATCAATTCTGAAGTACCTGGAAAAGCTCTAATTTTACAAACCACAGAAAGGTCGTGTAGACAATAAATTTTACATTATTCAGCCCAATAAGATGTTTCAAAATCAAATGATAATTAATTTTATAAATTTTTTTCTGTGATTAAACTAAATCTGTTTTGCGATGACGTAAATATTAGAAAATATAATTTTTTTAATGTTATTTGGATGAAATCGTTTTTTAATAGCGCTTCCCGAACAATTCTTTGTTTTCTATAAACAAAATTGTTATTATATTAAAAAGCCTATCATTTAAAATATACATGTGTAAAACATGCATGTATTGTGCATATATAATTTACTACGAAGAAACAGAAAAGCGTGCTTGTGTTTACGAAATTTATTTAATAATTGTAATAGGAACTTATTCTTAATATAAAGTAAATGCAATTATATAGCTTTGCATTTCTTGCAAATCCTTCTACCTGAAATTTACCTGCTTGGTGTCCGTCTCTAATTACAGTCGCCCAGTGCGACTAGCCGGATATTTCGTATATCTGCGTAAAGCCATATCGCTTGAAGTCTGATTCGCTTTTTCTGCCCTCGATAGTACATATCTTGACATTGTTCGGATATATTTCAGTTTACTTTCAGCTTTTACTATGGCATGATTTCAGTGTCTTTGTTGTGCGTTGATAAAGTTGGTGAATATTAATTTGAATATTAGAGAAAAGGATTCGGAATTTTAGACTATGCATTATGTGTTTGTTAAGGTTTTTGGGGCCAGGATTTTTTGTGTGTTGTGCAAAATAAACAAGTGAAAATAGTGAAAAATATACAAACTACTTTTAACTAACTATCACAGCTAGCATTCGATCCCTGGAACTCTGGACTACCACTACCAGAGAACGATTGTTCTACCACTACGGCCACCGAGCCTGTAAATGTATAATGTATATACAGGGGCAACGATAATTACTTTAAATATTAGGTACAATAATATTTCTAATATTTTGTTCTTTTTGGTTAATAATTATTTTTGTAACATATAACCATATTTTAGAAATGTTTGGAATACATTTCAGCTCAATAGCGCCAGGAATAAGAGCGGCTTGTCGTATATGGGTACAGACGATAACGATTGTGGCGATGTCTCGCTAGGTTGGTGTTCCAGATGAATTACCATTCGCTGCTGGGACATAACTAACAAGGCAATAGTATGTATGATGTGATACTATTGAAATAAAGCCATGGAAATACATTTGCATACACAATTTACACAGCAAAAGGCTGCAGTGCTATTCTTAACAAACAATATAGCTTAGGAAGCTATTGCAGCTGCACCCACCATAAAAAAGAAACAACTGCAGATGTCTTGAAACACTGCGTGTGAGCACATTTCAAACCATATCTCAAAAGTGACATATAGCATTAAAAAAATGTGCAGATGACGATATAGTTTAGTGCCACTAATAGATGGCCTACTAACAATTCTAGTCGACGTATTCACCCATTCTTTTATGAAATTAATGGTTTAAGAAATTGTTTATACGGTACTTTTACAGTACCCTGTATTTCTGTATTTCTGATAAACTTAAAAGTTAATGGAAATGATGTGAATGAGCAGTTACAAATTATGGTAAAATATTTAAATATGTATATCTATTTTCAAATAATATATGTATTGTATTTTCTAAAATTAAACGTAAACTAATAAATATATTGTGTAAAAAATCATTTTAGAAGTGTCTTTTTCTGAGCTGTATTCATCTGCCCGAATTGATTTTGTTCTACTTTATTAAGCAGGCGACTAAAAGCTAAAAGCTCAATGTGTTAACTTCGGAATAATCAATAATGACATATTTTCCTACTGCGTGAGTAAAATAGCTTTACAAACGCTGCAAATCATTATTTATAAATTTTATGCATGAATTATGACACAGTAAACTAACATTTTATAGTGTGTAATTAATAAAACCCGCAATTCAAGCTTGTGGTTCGCGACCTGAGTAATTGAGTAAATAACGCCGTTGCCCGAAAGATGGCGCATGCTGCGCGTTCTAGCGTAAAATTCGCCCGGAATCGTAAAATATTTAATAACCCACTTTCGTGGCTGTTATTATACCATAAAAGTATCCTGCTGTTATCTAAGGCAAATGTAGTAAACTGATGTACAAGTAGCTACAATGGCCAGATAAAAGTCGTAAAACGATGAGTAGATCGTTTACGTTATGTCAGATAAAATAAAATTTCAGTGAAACCACGATTCTGACGGAACAGTAGGTACCATTTAAGCACCATAAATAATTAAGCTTATGTTGAAACATTGTTATTGTAAATTTTAAATTTTCATTCAGGGATGCAGTATGTGTGTCACAATAAATGCTTTTATTGTTTCTCTTTTTTATATGCAACTATGTTATTGTTTTATTGAATAATTTATATGTGGTTTTGAATTTAGCGTGTTGAAGGTTGGATGATATCATGTCATTAATGTGATGTTATTGATTAATAAAGATGTAATAGTAGTAATTACTGTAATTTCGAATAATTTGCTGTTTCTTGCTTTCTTTTAGTACAAGTAAATGATGATAATTTGAAGTTAAAATGAGAAACGAATTCGACCAGTATATTAACTCAATATATTTTTCGAAACGTTTGTAAAATTTTTATATCTATAGCATATCATTTTTTTGTTCAAAATTGTACTTAATGTCTGGATGATGATTGCAATTCTAGAGTGAAAAATAAGATCAAATAGATTACCACTCCCCTGAAATATATAATAGTTTCTTCAATATGCTTTGCTGGTATTGCAATAGTGTGCTATTCGATTCAATACGACACCGCTTTACTAACTAACTCGGTATAGAGAGTATAGCAGAACAAGCTGGTAAATAGTTTATGTAGATAATGAATATTGGTCGCCATAAAATGGGATCTTGAGGAACTCCAAAAGTTATTGGTGCTGCGATAGTATTGATGATAATAAATAGTACTACCTTGCAGGACTGTAGATCAATATATTTTATCTTTCTGTACTGTAATCTATTCTTGACTGATTTTATCTTGGGTGTCCATACAGTTCTGACAATTTTGGTTGAGTTGTTAATTAATTTGGCGGTGTGCAGATGTTGAAGAGTTTGTGATCCTGAAAATGGTGCAGTTTATTTGTCACTTACCTAATACTAACAACGTAATCGAAGCAAAACTATCGATACAGTTTATAGTCATAGTGATAATTCCAGTTAGATGCTTCATTAGAAAAATATTTTTAAATTTAGGTACCTATGTATTGTTAGTAAAAGTAGATCAGAATTGAAATCTGCGCATTAACTACGTACTTACTTTTACCACGAAAATTAGCTTTCTGAAATCTGGAAAATAAATTTACATCCGCTTTTTTAATACTTACAAATATTAAAAAATCTAATTAAAGATTTTTAATTTATGAGAAAGTTTGCACACAACAAGTTTGTGTAAAATATATTGTATGTACGATACAAACTCACAAACTGTTCCACTCGCTGACGCTTGTATCTCAAACCTTTTACTGACAAAATAAAATAGTACTTTTAACACTTGTATCGTAAATAACTGTTCATGTTTTAGTTATGTAGTTTAGTTGTTTACATCTACATACGTTTAAATATGGGCAATCAAGTATATAGTTACAACCACCAAATTGGTCTTTCCCTAAAGCAATTTCTGAAAATACTGAAGTAGTAAATAAATGATGAAGGAATGAATTACCATGGATACATACGCTTTGGAAACCTATTCTATTTCCCATTGCAATTATATAACATAGGCATTACACCTTTGTTTCGACAATCTTTTTCTAACGGGATCTAGGTACATATGTCTATGCTGCGAAGACATACCATATGATCGCACCCTCACAATCATGGCAAAATGAGACTACCCCCTTTTTTCTTGACTTTTCTTTTAGTTGGAAGATTAATACTTACGATATCAGTATGGGACCATAGGAAATAATTTTTATCCTATCAATCAAATGTACAGTTTGTGTGTTAAGTAATGTCTTCCCCTTTCAAGAGCATATCAAAGTTTCTTCCATTCTTAATGCCCAACTATACATGTCTAGGGGCATTTATGAAAACAAACGGACATGAGCGAAAGAAAGTTTGATAAACGCTTCCAAGGGGAAGATATTACTTAACACTGTACAAGCTGTACATTAGACAAAATAGTTTATAAACAAGATTTAAAGATTAATGGCAGGGTTCTGACTGAGTTATTTTTTAAAGAAAAAAAGATCGTCTCCCCATTAGAACACTTCAAAGTATGAAATATGTTAGGTATGACCAGTACTGTTCCTGTATTATTACGACTTTTCGACAAGCTGACACAATTTATTAGAGTTAAAACTTGAAGGAAAGCGTACTCAAATATACAACTACGTCAAAACGTCTTTCTGTCACGATCATTCTAAAAGAAGAATTGTTAGTGGTGTAAGTCCACGATGTTAGCTCAAAATAAGTTCCAAGAAAATACGTCTGCATTTTTTTTGATCTGCTAGCGGTAAACCTTTTCCCTAAACTTACGTTGTCAAAGGCAAATATGTTCTTGATAATTGGATAATCGATAAAGTGATTACACAAACTCTTTCCGTAACACACTGGGGTGGATGCAGATCACCTTAACAAAGTCTTCCCAAAGAAAATACGTATATGGCAGCGTCAGAATCCACAAAAAAAGACAAACCAGTTTCAAACAAGGAAACTTGCAAGTGAGGTAGAAGATGTATGAATTTCCTAATTTACTTATCACCGCAAACGTGCAACAGGAAACAACCTTGTCAATATTTAAGTATCAACACAGCCACAAGTGACAGCCAACTTTCAGCTGACAATTGTCTCAGCACAAGTTCTCCAACAATTAGGAAAATAAGCTGTCTAGTACAACGAAGTTGTTTCGGACCTATCGGCAAATACAGATAACCGTAGAAAATTATAACGCTGGAAATAGAGAAATATTAAAAGGGAAAAAATTCAGATAAAATGAAAAAGCAACGTTCTAAAGGGGTTATGAAAAAACGAATAAATAGAATAAGTGGATTGCTGGAAGAAAAACAGAGAATAAAACAGCAAAATTCCAAAAATTAACTGAAAACGAAGAAGCGGTACTATATAACGTTGTCTATATTAGACCGTACTTTTTAAAATCAGAAATATACTGATTTGTTTGAGGGAAACAAAATATTTGCTTTCCTCTTTTATAGACATATATTCATTTGAAGCTTCAACCAACTTTTGACTGCGGATATTTAAAAAGTTCCATCAACTACAAAACTTATGGTTATTGATTCTTTATGCTAACTAATTAGAAGAAAGTTTTCCTAAGGTCCTTAGGAAATAAATTATTTGTTGATTATATATTAGTACCTATGAGGTTTTTATAGTTGGGTATTCTGATAAATAATTATGTAGCCTCGCAACATTTAAAAATCTTGCAATATTCAAGGTTTACTTAGTTTTTAAGTTTTATTGGTATACTTACACATGTATCACTCAAAATATGCAGTTAAACGACCTTTAACACAAGAATACAAATAAAAATGAAATTGATAGTGCTGCTGATGAAATTGCCTCTTACAATTACATTACAATCTCATCTACATATCCATAGGGTTACATGATAATGCTGCATAAAAAGTTATACATAGTACATTCGAGAAATGTTATGCTAGAGTGGAAAGCGTCGAAGTGGTTATTACGTTTACATTTAATTTGCCATAAAAGTAGCAAAAACTATAACAATAAACGTGCTATAAGTTTGCATGTGCAATTTTTTATATTTGAGAAAAGTTTTCAAATTAATCACTTGTTCTTATCTAGTGCCTAATAGGAATAATGTGAATAAATAATACGTTGCACAAATGAGCGTTTTACATGAAATCTTGTAAAATAAATTACTTAATTAGTAATAAAAGTGTCAGTAAACTTGAAACATGTTACGAATTATGTCGCCATTTTGTAATAAACATGCATCTGCTGAAGGAATTGTGATATGTGGATTATTAGCCAACTGAGTGCGGACACGCTATTAATTAATAAAAAAGTAACTGATGCGTGGGTTATGCAAGTATGTATTGCACATGCACACGTAGCAATAGGTATACGGTTATTTACAAACTGAAATTGTTTTCGTGTTTTCCTGGATACGGCTGGCGAGTTTATCATTTATGTTTTTTTGAGCGAAAACGACACGATTACTAATTGATTCCGACTTACTTCAAATGACTGTTAATGAAAAAGTATTAAAGTCACATTGATGCAACGAATACGTTCTCATAAATTTATTTCTGAGAAATGTGAAGCTGTAGAGAATAGTGACCAACTGCACGAAAATAGCAATTTTACTATATTTATGTGTACTTATATGATTATTATAGCAACTAATTTACAAAATATATGAAAGAAATGCGGGTGTGTAGCTTACATTTTAGTGTCGGTAAAAACTAAACTGTCGTATTCGTAACTAAATTCAACGTAAACAAGTAGTTAACCTTCAGGTGAAGAAACGGTAGGCAAAATAACGTGGTTGATGGCGTTTCATGGCAGATTTGATCTGGAGTAATGTTGTGATTGCAAGAGTGCATAAACTGATAAATAGAAAACAAACGATAAGGGTTAGAGCGCTTCGGGGCCGAATAAAAAGGTTACCCGAGGGATATAGACAAATGGGTGTCGCTGCATATGTAAAGCGAGGAGTCTAGGCACCCTTTGTCTGTCATTTGTCAATGTCGCGGGCGGGGGCCGTCGCCGTGGCAACGCGTGCACAACCGGCAACGTCTCCGTAGCCCTGCACCACGTGGAGCGGCGGTCAACGCACGGTCCATTAACTGGGTTCGGTAATGGCCGACAGCAAGAGACGGATGGCTGTCGATGGTATAGAAACACACGACTTAGTAGACCATTTCACGATACGTTTTCTTTTCGCAATTGTGAAACAATATGAAAAGGATCATGTCTAATTAATGACCACATATTTATAATATATGATATACTGTGTATTTTCTTCTGCAACTTATAATCGGGTTTATTTATGAAAAGTTATATCGTTACTTGTAAATACAATTATATTGGTTTCCCACTAATATAGCAACGACTTCTAGTCCGCTTTAACACGGTTAATTCGTTCCGTGTTGTATCCGAATCGTATTAAGCGAAATTTAGATCTAAGACGTGTTTTATCGAAATTGGTTGGACTTGAGCTGTTATGTTAAAATAATCAAAAAATAGAATAAAAACAAATAAAATTTAGTGATTACCGATAAAACTAAACCAGATAAACTCCAGCAATAACAAAAACATAAATCAATTATAAAAACTCAAAATGTAAGAATATATAAAACTAAATTATACAAATTTTTGCAGTAAGATAAACACAAGACAATAATTTGTGTCTTTAATCTGTAATACTTTAATAGTTCACAATAGTTAAAAACAAACATGAAACTATACTCGTACAAAACAAGAATAAAAAAAAATAAATATAGGTATAATACATTTTAAAACTTGTCATTATAAAATTCGTCAATATCGTAGTACACCTTCAGTAATAGGAGTTTTTTAAATTCGCAACAAACTGTTTGTATGGCATCCTTTTTATATTCTCAGGGAGATGATTATATATTTTAATGCACTGGTGGACAGTACCTCTCTGAATTTTCGTGAGACTGGTATGAGGCGGCACTAAATGATTGTTACCGATCGCACGCGTCCCGTACCCGTGTTCAAGTTCATATTTAAAAAAAAGTCATTATATTGTTCTCTCACAAATCTGCCACACTCAAGTGTATATAAATTGATGGAAGGGTGAGTATTTTGTACTGGAGAAACACTGGTTTGCACGATTGTCTGCGATTTAAATTAAACATAGCTTTAACACAAGCTTTTTGTAAAATAAATATGCGATGTGATGTTGTGGAGTTTGCCCAAAATATGACACCATATCTTAGTCCAGAAAATACGGACGCGTAGCACACGTTAAGGGCCGCTTCTACACCGATAGTCCGGGACACTGTTCGCAAACAGTAGCACGCACTGGATATTCTGTTTGCGAGGACGTCAACTTGTGGCTTCCACGTTAGTTGAGGATCGAGGTGTACACCCAGAAAAATCACATCATTTGAGCTAGTAAGTTTCTGGTTTTTGTGTGTTACTTTAGTTGATAGCTCACATTTGTTAAAAACTAATAAGTTCGTTTTGCTTATGTTTAATTTTAAGTTTTTATTTGTAAACCACACATCATATTTATTTAAGTTTTCTTCTGCTACTTGTGTAATTTGTGACAGTAGATTTCGTCTTATTGTGCAGGAAGTGTCATCCGCAAAGAGAACCGTGAGATCGTCACATATCCCTGGGAGATCATTAATATAGGGTCAAGTGGGGTAAATATGCAACACGTAAAAATTAGGGTAAAAGTGAAACAATAATTTATTAATATATGAATTAACTGCAATTATGCAAGTGCTATTACATAACTTATAGTTTAGTGAAGGGGATATAAAAATATGAAACGCTAGTTGTAAATATTGTACTGTCCATGAGGTATTTTCGAAACCAGGGTAAAAATATGTAAATAAAATATCTTATTTTGCTGCAGAACTTTCTTTGTAAAAGCAAAATTAATTGTAGTATCAGTTTGATATTGATTTTGCGCAGAGCAAATAAATCAGAGAACATAATGTCGTTTTAGTTTTAATTTTCCGGTGTTTAGTTTTTTTATAATACTCATTTAAAAATTTGGGAAAAAATAAAGCGCCGATTAGGGAAAAAATGAAACAGCCATTTGTACATCGTGTAGTAAGATCAGAGAGTCAGTAGTAGTTGGTCAGTAGTATTTGAGATTTGGACATAGAAACATATTGAAATGCCAGGAAATTATATCAAAAAGTGGGTCAAGTACCCCGAAGAAAGGGTTAAGGTAGTTGTGCAAGATATAGACAAAAACTTAACATTTCGCAAAGCTAGTGCGAAGTATATAGACCAAACATTTTTATTTCGGAAAGTGCAAATACACATCAAGGCGTACAAGGCAGAAAAACTGCCGTAACGAAAGAACAAGAAGAATGTCTCGCGAATAATTTAAAAATAATGGCAAAGTGGGGATTTCCCACTCATTTAAAGGTGGGAAGAGAAATGCGTTTTTCTACAAATATGTGTGCATCGTTTCAAAAATAGATAAATCAGACATTGAAGTAACTGGACTAAAAAGCTTAAATAATAATAAAATATAAATAATATAAATTAATTGAAAAAGATATCTCTGTGGTTGATTGTGAAGCTATTTTAGGAATTCTTCCAATTCCACAAATAGTCCAAATATGTGCAGACAGAGTAAAATATGTTTTTCAAACACCAGTGCCCGTGGTTGAAAATTAACTATTAATTTTGTTTCAGTTTTCGCCATTATATCTTATAATTAACATAATATGTTTAAACAAAAAGTATTATTTATGTTTCACATTTTCGCAGAGTTGGTATTATTTTATTGACAGAAACATTAGCATGTTTTTCTCTCATTTTTTCCCGCTCGTTTCATTTTTGCCTCTGAAACACCAGTATCACTAATAGTACACTAAACACTTTAACCCACTGAACACCAAACAAGTTTTAACTAAAACACCGACGCGTTTCAACAGCAATGCTGTCATTATCAAGGCGATAATGAAACGCGTCGGTGTTTTAGTTAAAACTTGTTTGGTGTTCAGTGGGTTAAAGTGTTTAGTGTTCTACTTCTGCACCAAGAGATCCAGTGAAGAACATCACTAATAGTATGGAAGTTATACGCTTGTTTCATATTTTCCGTATTATGTTTCAGTTTTTCCCAAAAATAGGGTTAAAAATGAAACGCTGTTTTTAGTATTTTTTGTGGACCTGCTGACATTGAATTAAAAAAAATCCATTTTTTTGGCAAGATGACACAAATTTACACAGAATAGTGAAATTAAACAGTTCAATTTGAAATGGTAAGTAGCTTAAAACGTGAAAGCTTTATATCTCATTGCATATTTACCCCACTTGACCGTACAACAGGAATAGAAGGGGGCCCAGAACTGATCCCTGTGGAACGTCAAAGTTTACCTCTCCCCATTCTGATCTTATTTTCTTTCCATTACCATCTTCGGTCACGATACATTGTCGTCTTCCGGTAAGGTATGACCTTATCCAGTCAATCGTCAATCCCCTAAAACCCATACGGCTCAACTTCAGGCATAGAATATCAAAATGCACACAGTCGAACGCTTATCATCACTGACATCCGAAACCACTGTCGGTGCAAATTCCTTTTTACTGATAGGTTTAATGTCCTCAATAGTTGTTATATCTTTATTATTAAGTTTAATTAAATTAGGCGTAAAACATTCATATCTTCTAATTCTTCCAAAAGTACTGGATAAGGAACTGTCAACGTGTTTCCTAAATTTTCTATTACGCTATACAGGGTCCGGCAACGACGCGGGGACGGAAGATTACACGCTTATTTGAAAGTTTGTCAAATATTTAGTCAGTGGATATTCTTCCGCACTATCAAGTGCACGTTTTAAAAATATTTTGTTTTATACAGAGTGTTCCAGACGGAAATGCCAGACTAAAGTTGCATTTTTTTAAATGGAACACCCTGTATATTAATAGAGAAAATGATCCGCGCTTGAAAGCTGGTTACAACGATATAATATTGTATAGGTCTAAAGTTGATAGTTTCTGAGTAAACAATGATTTTACTTGATAAATTGATACATTTCAGTAGGCTATTCTGCATAGGGAAAACAAAAGATTCGAAACCAACAGAGTAGAATATTTTTTACTAGTATGGGCTGTCGTTACTATGTGAAATAAATTCTGCAGCTGCTCGCTTTATACAGGGTGTTCACAATTTTGCAAAATCTAAGAATTCTCGAAATTTTTAAATGGAACACCCTGTATATTTTTTGCTCATTGGAAAGCCCTTTTTCTACGCTTTCTATTGATACCTCATTTGATGCACCTAGGATAGATTATTTTCTAATTATTTCTTTTTAAAGTTGAATTAATGAGAAATGCTCGTATTTTTAGAAGCTAATTTGCATTTCAAACCTACTGTAAGATCGGATACTCGACAAATAATCCATAAATGGTCTATAACAAGAATAAACTCCATTTAGTATGAGAAACAATTGCTTTTCACTCAGCGGTGAAAGTAAACATTAAATTAATATAAAGTAACATAGCATTTTCAATAGATTCACTGCTGATCAAGTTATCTGGGGTTTTAAGCTTGTATACTTAATAACCAAGTTATAAAAAATTTCGTTTTGTGTTATACAGTATTTTGTTCAATCTTTAAAAGCAGTTGTTATATTGACTAATTTTAGTAGGTACCTACTCAAGAAATGGTAAATATGATATTTATTCTTGAGGAGTGTACAAGAAATTGTCTCCTAGCAAGTAGAGTATATGCAGAGAAATTTCTAAACCTTGAAAGAAGACCGGTAACATTTGAAAGATTATTAGAGAAATTTATAAAAACTGATGGTGAAACCTACAAGAAGGGAGAAACAAATAAACCGGTAATCAATAAACAAAGCGACCTGGCCGTATTATTAATAATACAGGAAAATCCACATACAGAACATAGAGAGCGAGTAAGGCTAGCTAGAAAAGAGATAGATCTAGAGTGGGGCGGTTGTAAAACATATACGGAATTAACGCATTGGCGAGCGTGCTATTCCGTATATGTTTTACAACCGCTCCATTCTAGATCTATCTCTTTTCTAGCTGGCCTTAGTCGCTCTGAATGTTCTGTATGTGGAAAGATGTAAGTATAGATGGTATTTCAAAGGTAACAGTTATTGAAGGTAGGAGTTTGCATTTGTTGAATATCTACTAACATTAGTCATTATAACAATTTCTTTTAAAGATTGAACGAAATACTGTATAACACAAAACGAAATTTTGTACAACTTGGTTATTAAGTATACAAGCTTAAAACACCTGATAACTTGATCAGCAGTGAATCTATTGAAAATGCTAT
The DNA here is from genome assembly GCA_023690525.1 of Holotrichia oblita. Lineage (NCBI taxonomy): Eukaryota > Metazoa > Arthropoda > Insecta > Coleoptera > Scarabaeidae > Holotrichia > Holotrichia oblita. The sequence continues at coordinate 138,529,514 of CM043016.1, read as the reverse complement.
ATTACTTTATATTAATTTAATGTTTGCTTTCACCGCTGAGTGAAAAGCAATTGTTTCTCATACTAAATGGAGTTTAGTCTTGTTATAGACCATTTATGGATTATTTGTCGAGTATCCGATCTTACAGTAGGTTTGAAATGCAAATTAGCTTCTAAAAATACGAGCATTTCTCATTAATTCAACTTTAAAAAGAAATAATTAGAAAATAATCTATCCTAGGTGCATCAAATGAGGTATCAATAGAAAGCGTAGTAAAAGGGCTTTTCAACGAGCATAAAATATACAGGGTGTTACATTTAAAAATTTCGAGAATTCTTAGATTTTGCAAAAGTGTGAACACCCTGTATAAAGCGAGCAGCTGCAGAATTTATTTCACATAGTAACGACAGCCCATACTAGTAAAAAATATTCTACTCTGTTGGTTTCGAATCTTTTGTTTTTCCCTATGCAGAATAGCCTACTGAAATGTATCAATTTATCAACTAAATCATTGTTTACTCAGAAACTATCAACTTTAGACCTATACAACATTATATCGTTGTAACCAGCTTTCAAGCGCGGATCATTTTCTGTATTAATATACAGGGTGTTCCATTTAAAAAAATGCAACTTTGGTCTGGCATTTCCGTCTGGAACACTCTGTATAAAACAAAATATTTTTAAAACGTGCACTTGATGGTGCGGAAGAATATCCGATGACTAAATATTTGACAAACTTTTAAATAAGCGTGTAATCTTCCGTCCCCGCTTCGTTGCCGGACCCTGTATATAATGATCTTTATACCAGCAAAGTTCGAAAATCCAATTGTGCTAACAGATTTTCATGTTGTAGGAGCTGGTGTAGTAATTTTGATCAAATTATAGTCTTCTAATAAATGAACTGTTTTCGGGGATCATTATGAAAATTGTATGATGAAAATAAGAACAAGTAAAAGAAGAAAGTTAGTGTTTCGCTGACATTGTAGAAACACTATTCCGAGTTATACATAGAAGAGAAGATGTGTTAAATTAACAAAAAGCAGGTAAGGTGGAATGAGGCGAAGGTGGCTCAGAAATAAGCGCAACCTTATATGTATATATTATTTGAACTTGGTGGGTAAGGTAGATCTACTGCCATCTAGAAAAGAAGTATTGGTTTTTTCTTATTCTAATGTTAAGAAGTAAGTAGACACACGTTTCCCTTTTTAAGTATTTTCATAATGTTTGGTTCAGATGTCGTGGTTACATTACATACATACATACACTTACCCACGTAATGTATATGTCTGGAAAAGTACATGTCGTCGGTACAAGAAGTTGTTCTTGCCCTGTATATGCTTGCATTCTTTCATATTGACTGTTCCTTCGTTTTAGTTTAACTATAGTACGAAATTACGTATGAAAGGGCAATCGAACTATAACGTATTGTAAAACCAATTGGAGAGAGCGGAATCGACAATAAAGTGTGGTATATTAACAGCAGTAAAATATACAATGCATCTTTAGGTACGTTGAAAGCTAGAAATAGTCGTAAAAGGCATTTCAAAAGCAAAACTACATATAAAGAGACCTACAGCTATTGCTTTAGAAAAAGATGATGAATTAGCATTGTGTCTGACAGTTATTAAAAAATGGAGCTGGAGACTTTGTAGAAAAGAGCTTACTCAAGTGGTAACCAATTTTGTAACACAAAATAATCTGTACTTTTCAAAGATATCACATTTGAAGAGTATTGGTTTTTGAGGTTCTTGAAACGACGTAGATTATTAATTAAACAACCACAAAGTGTGGAATATGCCCGAAAGAAATGTTTTGATCCACGTTTTTTAAAAAATTACTTCCAAATTTTGAAGGAAGTGCTTGATACTTGATGGTAAACCGAAATAGATTTATAATTTGGATGAGTCATGTTTTTGTTTAGATATCTCAAACACAAAAGTAGTGTGCTTTAAAGGCATACTTCCGTACTTATCGCGGCTAATGTTAGTGGTGAAAAAAAAAACTGCCGTTAATTATGTTTAAAGAAAAGAGTCTGATACCTGCACAAAACAGCCTTTTCGAATATCGTAACAACCTCTAATAGCTGGAGGGAAGCTAATATCTATCTGAATTACTTTAAGACTATCTTTGTACAACTTCAAGTTTTAGAGATGTTTGATTTACCTTTTATTTCACCTGCATGAAAAGCTTATGAAAGTGTTATGAACGAAAATATAATCTTGCTAAAACTATCTCCATGTTGCACTCACATTCTTCAATCCCTTGATTTAAGTGTCTCCAGATCGTTGAAAAGCTCTGAATGAAGGACTAGTTAACTATCAAAAGAGAACTAATAGTAACAATATGCCAAAGAAGGGGCTTAGTATCGAAATAGGATAAGTTTGGCTTGATGCAAATCAAGAAAAAAGGTATAGTACCCTGAAATGAAAATATTATCGATAAAGGCCACTTTAATGTTGAAACATGTAAAAGATATCTGAAAGAAAGTAACTTGTTTGAAGTATTCGAAGAGAGCCACTATCATGCGGAGACAATTTCCTTTGAAAAATTACTCTTAGAAACTGTTCCATACAGAATGTAAGAAACAGAGGAATTGCTCAAGGTGTAGAGCGAGTTTCGACTAATACAAACCATCAAAAATACAGTAGAAAGGCAAATATGTTCTAACTGAGATGATAATTGTAATTTAATCGGATCTAATTTACAAGCAAGTAACAGAAATGATGACTTTATTTATAAAGATAGTGAATATATGTAAGATATTAAGGAAGAAAATAATGTTTGTTGTCTGTTTATTGCTTCTTTTATGATAAAAGTATTAAATTTTCCAACTTTAGATTTTTCCTTATTAAAATTCAATTTAATATGATCACCGTGTATAAAATGCAAGTTGTTGTATGACCACACGACACTAAACCATTGAAATAAGATACAATACCCAAGTAATTTGAAAAACAATAGTCTCTTGCCCCGGTGGGGTAAGTGCAAATCATCCTCTGTCTTTTGAAAAATAAATGATACAATTTTATGTAGTAATGCTTTTCCAAAAATAGGTCACCATTCATTTTGCTATATATCTTGGATATCGTGCACAAAAATTGTTGTGATATAAATGTATTGTCCCAACAATGATCGAAAATGTAATTTTATAAAAATTGGGTTGTACTTACCCTACCCTACCTTACATAAAAAGATGTAGATTAAATATAGTAAAACAAAATTATCTATTAAGTTAGCAAATGGATACTTTCGTTGAAATTTATTTCATATTGGTTCAATAAACTTATAAGTGTTAATTTAATGAAACGCTAAATGGTATGTAACTTATTTGAGCCGTTAAAAACTAGAGTGGTCTGTCAAGTCAAAAAATTGCATTCTTAAATATGGAAATCTAAAGTTGAAGTCTTATTTAAAATTATTGGAGGAAAAGTCCGAGCTATGTTTGCAAAAATATTGTAATATATATATTAATTTAAATTTCTCATTTTTATTTTACTACATTTTTCTGCAATTTGATGACATAGACCACTATGGCTTCCAACGTAGCATTGATAAGAGTGTACAGTTATTGTTTGTTAGTGTAGGTGGTGTGTGGAAATACGACAAGAATTTACAGTATTATATTTTATCAGATTTTATTTTTCGTAATAATAACAAAATGTTGCTAAACTCCAGCAAAACAAATAATATTTACATATCTTCATCATATTCAAGAAGGACCAATATCCTCAACATTACTATTTCCAATAATATCGACAAAATACGTTGATGTTGATTGACGGGAAAGATAAACTGGAAAAGTTCTTCCATATTTTCTTTTTTGTCATTGATTAAGAGCGGAGATTTGTATAACTGAGGTAACAGAATATTTGTAAAATTTCGAGGGACTCCTTTTCGTTTTGTCTGCACATCGATTACGTCAAACGGAAAATATTCATTAAGGGTCATTTTGTAAAATATTTTTCTCAAAGTGTAACCATTGGATTTGCAACCAGGATACAGGAGCATTCTGCCGAGAAAAAATCGTTTTGGGTCATTTCACAAACTTAAATGGATTTTTTGTTCTACACTTTTTTATTATTTGTACCAATTATTGGGAACGTAGAAGTCGATTCTTAGCATATTGATTTCAAAGTCACGATCATTGGGAAGATAAGAATGTCCGGAAACCATGAATTTATGATCGATTACTTCTGGCTATCTGCTAGAAGTTTAAGCCAAAACAAACATTGTTTAAAATTGTGATTTTGCCCATCGCATGCATCGCTATAAGCAATAATATGCTTTATATTTCCAGCATGTTCTAGTATATGTTTACATGCATGACCCTATTTCCTGTGCCCCGCGTGATGCAGTTATTTCATCTCATAGTAAGTACATAAATGTATTTTCTTTTTCATATAATTCATGTATCCCTAAATTGTAGACATACATGTTTCTTTTATAGTAAGCAATTGAGCCAGTCAAAAGTGGAAATGGTAGCGCCTTTTGTAAATCAAAAGTGAATCCATAGACATCTTTGTTCAGAATAGACAAAGACCGATCGCTTGCCAAGCTTGTTCTTGCTTTTTCAGCTTTGCATAGATGCAAAATATGCTTTGTATTCAAGTCTTGTTCCTTTGTTCATTGGTTTTACAATCTACATATTTTTATTTTCAATAAGTCGCACTTAACACAGGTGTCTTTTGATTGAATATGGAAGTGGAAGTTAAAATCACAATGAAATATATTCCTATAAACTCCTTCCGTTACAAAAGACGTGTTTTCATCGACACATTTCTCCTTGTAAAGATTATACATTAATCTTAAGTTTAAGTTGGAGTGTAAGTATTTTCTATTCGGATTATGACTTCGTGCACACTGGGACTGATAAGATGGAACATTGTTTATATGATCATTAACATGTTGCATTTTCTCTTCGGATGTCTTGTTCACCGGTTCATGTTTTCCTCGTAAATCCTCACCCGGAGATGAGATGCGCCCGCGTTTTAAAGCTCTTTCCAATCGGTCATTCGATATTTGAAAAGTTTGCAAGAAATGCTGCTTAGACACGTTTTGTGAAATTTTGCCAATATTTACGTAATATGTATTTGCTACGTTCTTTGGCATTATAGTATGACTTTTTGAGCGATGCATTTTTACTTCACTTTGTTTAAGCAAACCACACACGTACGCATTTTGTGAAGAAAAGTTTCTCATCTTCCAGAAATTCTCGAAAGCTAATCTTCTGTCCGTTTCAGTAATTTTTCTAAAGCAATTCTTCTTGCAATTGCAATTTATATTACTGAAAATCTTCATCAGCTAGAATAATTGTAGGTTATGTTCTGTATACACATATACATATATACTATAATTCTGTAAAATACCTGATAAGAACGATTCTGAATCCTCGCGCTCACTTCGTTCATACTCGCTTGCACTATCACTAAACGACTCTATTTCCGACTCACTAGAACTCATTTTTAAAGACTTTTGTCGCAGTACCAGCTAAGGAATCTTACTTGACACTATACACGAAACTGTTACGCACTCGCACTAATACGTTTACTGCTACAGTCGACTAAGTCGGACTTGTACCATTTTACCCTTAAACGCTATCAGTAACTTTTGTGACGGCAAAAAACGTGATATTTTTATGACAAGTACCAAAGAAATATTTTTTTACTTCGTTAAGAAATAGATTTGCATGTGAAGAGTCTAGTTCTGTAGCTCTAACCTTCAACGGCTCATTTATAAAAAAATGATTTTATTCGAATTAAGGTGAAGATATGTTTGAATTATTGAATAACTGATTTGTATTGTTTAACACCATGATATTAAGTTATTGCAAACTACTTTAAGGGATCCTTTATTAAAAGAATCCTTTATTTTGACAAGTGCGCTTGCGTATTTCATTAAAATTTAAAGGTATGCCGTTATTAAAATACAGGCCGCCTATATTTAATTTAAATAAGGGAACTCGGAACTTTTCTTTGACAGCAGAACCTACCATTTGCACCAAATTGCATGTAAACTTAACCTCAAACGCAACTGTCAATTTAAAGGAACTCTCATTACTGATGGCGCGGTTGCAATAACTCTTTTTATTATTCCAACATTTAAGTCATTTATTAATGTATCCTTAATTAAAGTTGGCACTTATTTCGTGTTTGCAATAACTCTAAAAGAAAAGTCACTATAAAAATTCTTTGCTTTCGTCAGCATATTTTGTTGCATTAACACATTTGTTTTTAACGCAGTAATTTTAGCTAGTAACTTTTTTATGAAATCCATAGTAATGAGTTTGATGAATTATTCATATGCAAAAAATAGTATTTAAAGCGGCAGGAGCACAACGGACGCAAGAAGAAGAAAGTATGATCACAGTGTTTCCAATGATATTTGATTAAAGAAAAACAAAAGCATCGCTTTCAAGGGGCGGGTGGAAGGGACGTTACAAATTTAGGATCCCAATGCTGCTAATTATTTTTTTTATATTTTTCGTCAATTTGATAAAATTAAATAAGTGTGGGACACAAAGGTTTACATAAACTCAAATGCGAGCTAAGTGTCTACTAGTTCTTACAGTCATTAGGTGCATTTATCTCTGATTTAAAGATTGTATTTATCTACGCCGGAAATAGATGATTTATTGCGTCGGAATGCTTTTCATGTAGGCGGTAAAGTAGTGTTTATATAAAGTGATTGTAATGACAATGTTGCTGATATTGAGATGTATATAGAGTGACATCCAACAATGTTTGTCCTACTTCTTCACCGATTTCATTTTATATAGTCTGAAATTTTAATCGAAATGTGTATATTATGTATTCTTCTGTACTTGTGGATTTTTTTAGGCAGGTACTTATTTAAAGTATATGTTACTACTGGGTTGTAGTTACGTTAGTACTCTTTATTTGTTGATATACAAAAATACTTGATTCGAATATAATTGCATCTTTTTCAATACGCAAGTTCACATCGTGTAAACTTAGCAATAATTATCCATAAGAACAATGTATTTTTTTAGTTTAGCAGTCGGATAACTTAAAGTGATAAAAATAATTAGGATGTTATGTTAATTAAAGTTTAAAATTGGTAAATCGATTTTATATTGTAGTATATTTTTGATGTAAAAAAACATTCTTACAACAAAGAATTAACTACTGCCAAATTAGAACTTAATGTTCAACTTAAAATTAGAAAGTGACTTATATGTACATATGCTTTCATTGGGTATTTGTTATTTTTGACAAGTAATTGAACATTGTGGACTACCGCTCATTATTTTCGCAGTTTAGGTTCTTCATTTACTGCTTTCTTCACATTACACACATGTTTAATTGCCATCATCTTGCTTAATATGTATATTGTTGTTTCTATAACGGAATAATAGTTACTGAGTTAATTGAAAATTATGACCTGGCGAACTTGTTTCCTGTGAATATTGGTAATATATTATCTATAATTAATACTATAATTTATTAATGTCAGTAGCCGTAAATACAAATAGACTTGCCATTCGCTGTTTGTTCATCATAAAAGGCGATATGATGCTGTCACAAAGCCATTTGAACACAACTTACACACACCAAACTTTTGATTAAGTAATACAGCTTGTGCAATAAGCACCCACCACACAAAAAAAAAAAAAAAAATTAGTAGCCGTTACAAATAGACTATTGTTCAATGCATATGTTAATTGCTATATTTGTCATTACACTGTATTAAGTATGTGTGTAAAGCGACTAGTAATATAATTTGTTATACAGTATGTATTCCAATTAAGCTACAAAGAGAAAAACGGTTCATTTTCAATTTTCCGAAAATATCAAATTTTATAATAAGTTTTTATAAGTTTTGGAACGTAGGTAAAAACGTTAAAGTGCTGAATATGACATTAATTATCAGTTAGGTGAAGACTTTACACAGGAGTTCCTTCAATTGAAACAATTTAGTATAAAACTAAATAAAAAAACATTTATATGTTACAAAAGGTTGCTAAGAACGAAAAAACATTGAAACAATAACAAGAAATATTATTCAATTAAAACACTGCCCGCATTAGCACATATCTTAACTCAAATCCTGAACTCCTTATAACTTTTGCGTATTTGTTTAAGTTATGTTGCTGTGATTCAGCATAAACAATTTGCTTAAGCCTTTTCCGTAAGACAAAAATAAAACATTGACAGATTTGGACTGCTATGAATTAGGACCATTTATCCATCCACAAGTACGGAATTATGAGCTGGAAAGCCATAATGTTAAAAATACGCGAAATTTGCATGAACTGATTAAGCTTGTCAAATTTATCACTAAAAAAATTGGTAAAATTTCCAAATAAGTGTCTTGCTTTTAATTTTAAACCAAAAAATAAGGTCCGATTATATCGTTGTATGTAACTCCACACCATAACATTGACCTTCTCAAAATATTTACTCCCAGTAGGAAGTGTAAAATGTAGATTTATTTCACTTCAATACTTGCAGTGCTACACTGAGAAAAAAAAAGTTGTTATATTAACCGTAAAAGAGGTAACTGAACACGAAAATAATTTTGAATACCAGCAATGCGCTCGTGATGTTCATTTAAAACGCAAAAAAAAAGTTAAATAATTATGGTTAATTGAACAATAATAACTGTTAAAATTAACATGTTTCTTAAGATTGATTGAAAACCCAGAAAGCTAAATTTCAATTAGACTACTTTGTTAAATTAACATTATCATATGAGGATGGACCTCGGTAAAACCGATCAAGTAGTCGCCACAAGGAGGGCGACCAGAGATGATTGGAAACTATCACACGATATCTTTAAGCCTCATCTCGTACGATGGGCAGTAGAATCGTTTGAACCACACAAATCTCCGGGACCAGATGGAGTGTTTCCAAGACTGCTGCAAGAGGCAATTGGAGACATTATGGGGCCCCTATTGGAGATATTTAGGGCTAGCCATACCTTGGGATATATCCCAAAGGCTTGGAGAGACACTAGGGTTGTGTTTATTCCGAAACTTGGGAAGGACACATATACCCATCTAAAATCATTTAGACCAATTAGTCTTACATCTGTTATGTTGAAGACTATGGAAAAAATTATACATCTTAATATTAAAGAGGGAGCACTTGCCAAATCCCCTCTACATCCTCTGCAGTGGGCATATCAGATGGGCAAATCGGGAGAGGCCGCCTGCATAGTTTGGTAGGAGGACTCGAAAGGAGTCTACACAAAAAGGAGGTTGCCCTCGCAGCTTTCTTAGACATAGAGCGTACATTTGATAATACATCAACACCCTCGATCAACCGATCCTTAATGGACCGGAGCATTAACCACACGACCAGCAGATGGGTGGATTGCATGCTGAAAAGTAGTAGGGTAGTCTATGGCCAAATGCTGGATAAACGCATCGCCATAAGGACCACTCGAGGGTGCCCTCAAGGAGGAGTACTGTCACCTCTGTTGCGGAGTCTGGTCGTGGATGACCTTATTAGGACACTAAATGACAGAGGGGTATCGACGCAGGGTTTCGCTGATGATATCGTCATAGTAGCCAAAGGGAAATTCTCTGGCGTAGTAGCGGGCATCATGCGCTATGCACTGCGAATTGTGGAGGAATGGTGCCTTACACAGGGACTCTCAGTTAATCCACAGAAAACAAAGTTGGTTGCTTTTACCAATATGAGGAAACTCGATGACCTGGGCGCCATTAAACTGTTTGGGCAAGAGTTACAATTAACCAAGCAAGTAAAGTATCTGGGCGTTACGCTTGATGCTAAACTGAACTGGAGGAATCACTTAGTTAGCATAACGAACAGGGCTATGCAACTATTCTGGCGCTCCAGAAGAGTTGTTGGTAAAACCTGGGGATTGAAACCGAAGGTGATTCATTGGCTATACACTGTAGTGGTGAGGCCGACGATAACCTACGGAGCCGTAGTCTGGTGGAGAAGGACAGAAGTGTCCTCGGCAGTGGGACTGCTAACTGCTGTCCAGCGACAGGCGCTTCTGGGAATCACCGGAGCAAGTAACAGCACAGGAACCGCATCCTTGGAGACCATTGTGGGCCTCCCTCCGCTGGAGCTTTACGTAAAGGCGGAGGTTATGGCTGCGATCCTTAGACTGAAAGCCAATAAAGTGTGGTACCCTAATATTGGGATAGCAGGCCACACTGACACTACGGGTACGGTACTGGACGGGCCTTTGTTATTATTTTCACTGAAAAGGTGAAAATCTCAATACCGAACAGAGACCAGCCACGGGGTGACTTCGTTGCCTCTGATAACTGGTTCACGGACGGATCCAAATCCAGTAAGGGCGCAGGAGCCGGTATTTATGGTCTGAGCCCAAGACATAAGATATCCTTGAGCCTGGGAGAGCATGCAACAGTCTTCCAGGCAGAAGTATTCGCTATTGCAGCCTGCGCAGAACTGATTGCAAAGGGAGGCTGCACGAAGAGAAAAATAAACATAATGACTGATAGCCAGGCCGTTATCAAGGCAGTTATGAATCCTCTTACCAGGTCAAAACTGGTTAAAGATTGTAAACAGCACCTCAATAAACTGGCACAAGACAACAAGATGTCTTTGATCTGGGTGCCCGGACATGAGGACATTAGAGGCAATATAATAGCCGATGAACTAGCCACGGACGGTTCTAGGAAACACTTCATAGGACCAGAACCCGTATGTGGAATCACAAGGGATTCTACTAGAAGGGCGATTTGGTCTTGGTTAGATAAATAAAGAGTAAGGAAATGGAGGTCGACTGAGGGTCAACCCCATACTAAAGCGCTAATAGGGGACGGAGACGCTAAGTTCTTTGAAAGCCTGATTAGACGCAATAAAAAACGTTAAGACCATTATTGGGGTGATAACTGGACACTGTCCCTTAAGGAAGCATCTATACAACACGGGTCGAGTGAGCAAACCCTGGTGCAGGAGATGCGAGTTACAGGGGAAACAAGTTTACAGGTAATCTGCATATGCGAGGAACTGAAGGTACTCAGGCAGAAACATTTTGGAAAGGATCTACTGGAGCCTTCGAGGGTACTCAAGTTTCCAGTGAGCAAGTTACTGGATTTATAGAGGACAGTAAACTTCTCAACTGGAAATGAGGGCTTCAATAGGGATGGTACAAAGAGCACCCAGTTCAAGTGCCTGGACCATAGGTGTCCAACCCTAACTGAATAGATAGATAGATAGATAGATAGATAGATAACACTATCATAATGTTATTTCAATAGCTACTTACTAATTTAAATTTTATTTTTATGGTGATATTGCCCGGTTGTGTGAAACGTTAAATATAACACTGAAGAAAAGTTGAGTTAAATATTCTACGCGTTTGAACCAATGCGACCAAATTGTTCTGTTGACATTTTAAAAACATTTCTCCTGCATTTAGACAACTATTTCTACGATTGGATCAATTACTTAAATTCATAAACAAATTTCAATACTTTTTTATTGTTATATCACGTGTTCAACATTAAAAACGTAGGCATATTAAAAAGAGGTCCGTATTCAGTTAACCATTTATGGTTTAAATGTCATTTCTCTCAGTGTACGACATTAGAGTGCCATTTGTGGAAAATGTAGATTCATCCAAATATACTATGAATTTATGGAAGTTTCTATTCGCAGAAATTTCCAATCCATGAACAAAAATTCAGACGTTTTGACTCATCACCTACTTCCAGAATTTTGTTTATCTGTAAATATTCTTATTAATTCTTCTAATGCTCTCCTTCTATGTTTGTGTACTTTCTTCCACCGATTCCAGTGCTAAAAGTGTTACAGTGTCATCCTCATTGTATTTCTTTTCTTCTTCTTAAAGTCGACCTCGAGAAATTGTATAATAATACTAGTTTTGTTACAAACGAACTACGCAATATATGACATAATAATGTGACTATTTAAAAGTTGTCTAAACTGTCAACCTGTCAACAAACTATCATAAAGGCTTCGGCTACTGATATTTTATTGCCAAATTCAGTATTTAACGTGAGTTTCGGGCATATAAAAATTACAAGCTTTTACGGAGACATATACCGTTAGGTGTGCGGATGGGACGACAATGCTGGCCTCTGTGGACCGGTAACGTATCTCGTCCGGCATCCGTAGATGGCACTAGGAAAGCCTATCCGACAATATTAATCGACCAGCAACAGACTTGGAGAGTTTTCGAATTTGCAAGGTAGATCGTTCGGCATCCAGTCCTCACAAACGAGATTATCTCGCCAAAAACATAGATCGTTTGACACGAGGGGAGAAGGTTAGGAGTTCGGAAGCAGCTTAGAAAAGAAATTACTTTACGTCGTGAGAAGCACGGTATTTTATATCCAAAATTAGTACTCTCTCTCTCTCTCGCCCTCTGTTACACGTCATCAAACATAGCTAAATTGATGATAGCTTATTCTCCAAAAGTCAATTGTACAGGTATGTTCAAAAATTAAATTAAAATGCTAGAAATTAAAAATTACAATAAATGTCTTATAATTTTCATAGAAAAATAAATAAGCAAAACTAGTTCGTCTAGGATAATGTAATTATTTGATGGCATTTTAAAATGCATTGTCTTATTGCTTTCAAATTTTATGAATGATACATAAAGAAATTTCGTTGTAAGTTCCACGTAATCAGTCATTTTTTATGGTACACTACCGTCGAAATTTACTATTTCGTTAAAGTTTTCGATATTTATGATACATTTATATTAAATGCCAAACTGACAGATATAAAATGCTTTAATACAGCAATTTTTTTTTATTTTTGCCAATGCTACAGCAAAATTTCCTTATGTAACAGCGAAGAAAATTAAAATAAACATGTGGAATCGAAACAATTGCAAAATATATAGACTATGAGTTAAAAAACAAAAGTTCTGTTCATACAATAGTAAATGTACACAAAAGCCTTTTTAACCATTTTTCATAAACTTCACGATAAAAAAGTGATTCCATATGTTTTGAAACACACTGTATATGGTATACGGTTTGTAAATATTGTCTTCAGTCATTAATTGCCCAAATCAGTTTAGTACATGATTTCTAAAATGATTATATTATTTGTCTGTTTTATGGAATTAATACAATCCATAAAGTAGTCAGGTGTCATCAAATTTCTAGGTGATCTTCCTCGCCTTAAATACATACAATGGGTTTTTAGACCACAGCTTGTACTGAGTGCTTGTTGAAAAACTAATATTTGCCTTGTCTTCAATTGTAAATTTTTGAATTTATCAAAAAAGTCGTTTCCTGAAAATGACACGTACCTTTCGGAATTCAGACTTTCTCTGAACATATAGGGTTCACTGATTTGATTATTGAATATATCAACCCAGACGTTAGTTGTAAAATAAAAATTACTGGTTTCTAGTTTCAATGACACGTGAGGATTTTCATCAGCACACCATCGACAATTTTGAGAACTGACTGCATTGTTTGATAGGAGTGTTGATTCATTCTAAAACACACATACCTGTCTTCTTCAATCTTGAAACAAGCAGTTTATGTTGTTCGTTGTTCTATTGTTTTCACGGTTTAGTCGTAGAAACTAGTCGCTCGGTCAACATTCTACAAACAACAATGTCTACAAACTCACGAGATAGCTATAAAATCTCTAATACATAGATCACCGTCTATTCTTCTTTCTACGTTTGCTACTTTTGTTTTTCTTTTCTTTCACTGCATTTAATTATATATATATATTTTTTCAATGTATTTCCTATTTTTTTATATGGAGATGATCCATTCTTATAAATGATTCTTAAATGATTTATTTAATTAGTTTTCCGTAGTTGTCAATTTATTTGAAACAGTAGTGCATGCAGTATGTACGTATAATCGCAACAAATCTTGAAAAACTAGTTTTTTATATTCTTATTAACTATGCAAATAAAACGTTTATAAAATGTTATTTTCATATACGAACGATAGTAGTGTATGTAAATAGTAGAGGTGTTACTATTTTACAACACAAACAAAAGTACATGTAAAGAGGGATTATTTACTCCACGTTAAAACCAGCGGATGAAGCCCGTCACTGAGTGGGCACTTATGAATTATTTTGGAAGTCGTTATATGAACGCATGTGGGTTGATAAATACTCCCTCATGTAACTAATGCAATCACTGCAACTATTTACTTTATTAAATCATAGGAAGTATTAGACAACAACAGGCTGGAGTTATACGGCCACATTTATTCCGCTGAAATAAGAAACATGACTTCAGCGGATATCATATTATGTGACCCCCCATATTACGCCTTATTCCTGGTTATTTATAGATTTTCTTTAATTTTATTGTGCAGTGTACATGCTCATGAAGTAGATTACATCAATGAAAGCTAATTTGAATTTTTAAATAATATGTCGTGTTTCCGTTTAACATTAAGTGGTTCTAAGGATACACATTTAGTTATTCCTTTGATAAACTGAAATTACATCATTATAATATCTCATAGAGTCACACAAAACTCTATTTTAAAATCAACTTTTCTAATCATTCATTTTCTAATATTTCTACTCTGTTTTACCTCAGCGAATGTCTGAAATTGCTTTTGGAGGTAGAGAAAAAAGTTTAAATAAACTTGAGTACAATTTAAAAATATTTTGGGCGATGTTCTTCTATATAAACCATGACATAAAACTTACTTACATTTCTACAATTTGACAACTATTAGAAGTATTTGGATAGTTACAGTTTGACAATTTTAAAAACTATATAACGCGTGGAAGCGCTGAAACTTTTTATGATTTAACAATTATAATAATAATAATTTATACCTCCATTCTCCAACAGCTTGCGCTAATTACACAAGGACCAATTAGCTTTGAGTTTTTATTACGCCTGCGCTTGCAGACCGACTTAAGATGACTGAATTTGGAAAGCTATAGAAAACAAAATCCAGTAAGGAAGTGCCAGGGTTCTAACCCGGTGCATTAAGATTAAGACAGTAACACCTGGAAAACCGTTAACATAACCGTTCAGAAGTATTTGAACTATGATAATTTAACTGTTATATTTTCCAAAGCTGTGCTTTTATAGATTGACATCTTTTAGAGAGATAACAATGTTTCAGAAAAATTACAACGTCTGCAAGTATACAACGGTAAGCAATGAGTGTGTTTACAAGCTGTCATAAATAGTTCGATAGTTATAATTGTCAAAATATGAAAACCAATTGTTTTTATAACTTGACAGCTGTCCAAAAATTGACGATACGACATTCAAAATTTAAAATAATGTTACAATTTGAGAAATAAGCACTTCTGTAGAGGTCCAAAATATTCCAAGCATGCGACTAGTGAAACTGTGATAAACTACATAATTTGACAGAAGTATTTTGGAATGTAAAGATCTCCAATTCGATCGAATAAACGCTAATCACTAGGATGGACGGTGCAAGATCTTTGTCACGATGATGTCGCATTTTTAGGGTATATTTGTGTATCACATATCTACACGACAGTAAAGGAAATTATTTGTTCTTGCTAATTTGGTAAAAGAATGAGCATTTATCTTAACACTAACGTACATATGACGGTAATGTTTCACGGGCACAATAGTTTTGGACATCGCGAGGGCTATCGACATGGCCTGGCACGGCGGTCTCATCTTCAAGATGAGTCAGAAGGGTATAAATCCGAACATCTGTCTAAATATTGGTACAAGAGACTATATACACCGTCGACACAGTAGGTTTCACATTTTCTAGGAGCGATAATATTGTACGTCGAAGATTACAACTCCCATTGGAGTAAATAAGTGAATGAGCTTCCAGATAGAAAATTAGAATTAACAAAGAAAAATGTGTCCTTTCTTCATAAATCTAAAGAAATTAATCTTTCCATTAGGTAAGTTCTTAATGGGGAACTTTCGACTTCTTGGAGCAGCTTAGTCTTCCATCTGTGTATGCCAGTCACTCTTGCTTTGCTTTCACTCGCTTTACTGGAGCTGAAGCTGGAAATTCAAGAAGACTATACCATACGTCTTATTGGCGGTGCACTATACTTCGTTAAGAACTCTCAACTAACAGAAGATCTATCGACAACCTCTCTGAAGTAATTTGCTGTTATTCCAACAAGAATAATCATCGAAAGGTTGCAAAAATCCGGCCATCCTCTCATCCTGACCAAGACAAGCCCTCACCTAGGTTCGGAGTGAGAAAGGTTCTTGTCTTGTCTAGAACTAATCGTGTTGTCAGCTTCGCCTGATGTCACCAGTATCTCAATTTCCATAACATCGCTCAGCAAGATGGGCTGAATCTTAAAGACGAAGAGGCCAGGGAGCCAGAAGATTCAGTCCTGGAGGAAGAAGAAGGACTACAGTACGAGTAATGCTTCACTTCAGTCAATACTACAATAAATGTAGCTATACATTTCTTTAATTTGTAAGTTATAGTTCTAACGTGGAACTTGTATATATCTTTATTACAATTTTGTATTTCATTTGTTGAAATGTGTATATTGTAGTTGATATGTAATTAGTAAATTTTGCAGATTTAAAACTTTTAACACTGATTGAGTGAAACAATAGAAACATGTGTGATATTGGTTTGAGCATCGCACAATATAAGCGAATAAAACGACATAACATTATATATTCTTTGCTAAGACGTTGTGATGCACAGATAAATAAAAAAACAACAGTCGTATACAACCCCTGAATATAGTTTCCGTCACAAGGCGAGGTAATATCTACAATTTTGATTATTGTTAGATACAGATTGATTATAAATCCTCTTACATCAAATATTAAATGTATGTAATTAAGTTTATGGTCGAATAGTTTTTCGTATTTTGGAACGACACATTGACTCGAAGTCGAAAGGACGAAAAGGAAGAGAAAAACAAAATGAAACGGGAACAAACTCGTATTGGAGCGATTACCGTAACCGCACTTTTGATGGATAATTTGCAATAGCATGAATGAATAATAAGGACCTGGTAGCGTCGCACGATCTCGCCCTAAATTACATCCTAAAATGAGAATGTCAGTCAGCGTAAAAGATGAAAACTGCCACGTATAACCATAACCGTGTGATGTAACTGCAGCCTGACACCACGACCTGCATATGTAATCCACGGCGCACTGCGATATCCCTTTATTATACTCTCAACGTTCGTTTTGAAACCACAATATTCATTTTGTTCCTGCATGTATACGTGCAGACCCCTAGATCAATCTGCATACCAGTATGCGCCGTTACCATAACATTTTCATTTAATGCGTATTTTGATAGGATTATCTAAGCAGCATTTCGATTTTTAGAAAATTCGGTTAGAAGTACATATGAAGCGGAAGATTTTAGAGGGAACAGTAAAGGTGTTAATGTTAATATATTTTTAAAATAATTAAACCAGTTACATGAATACAATCAATTTTACGTTGATCTACAAGACGTTTTTGTTGATCCGAAGCAATCCGTAAGTATCTTAGTACAACACACATTGGCATTTATTCCTATTTACTAATTCGAGTTCTTCCAATGCACAATGCATGAAGAATGTTAGTTAACTACGATTTCTCATAGTAATTAGATCCACAACTATAAAGCTTAAATTACTGTATAGTAAATTTCCATAGTTCGTTTAACATAGTGCTACTGCCAAAAGCAAAAATTTTGTTTATTGTTTGCTACAGATTGATTTTTTGTACTGCCGTGCAAAATTCTCTGCGCTTTGCGTTTTAGAGATATCTGTATTAAAAAAGTAGGGAGTTAAGTTCTTAATAGGTATTATCACCACGTAAACATTTTTTGCTGGTTTTGTATTTTTTTTCTGTGGGTTTTGTGCTTTTTTCTGCGGTAATAAAAAATGTTGTGATCTGAATTTTAGGGATATTTGGGCCAAAAGAGAGGAATTAGCCAACTTGACTATGCTAATCTCTTCTGCATTTGTTTTTGCTGATCTAATGCCTGTGTAATAAAAAAAAATTGTAGATACTGCCATTTCCGAAAAGCTTTTCGACATGACCAGTTGACAACCATATTCTTAATTAAAGGAAAAGATCATAAAAGATATGTTGCTATTAAGAAACCAGCACAGGGAAATGATATTGTCGAATATAGGGTATATCAGCGACAACGAGATCTTCTAACGATACATTAAAAAAAAATGTTAAGTTTTGTACATCAATAATGGCAATTTAAAAATAATTTTTAGTATACAAGGCATTTCAAAAAGGTTGTTGTACATTATATTGTTTTATTATGGAACTATTATGGAAAATTTTTATCTAACTACCACAGTTGTTGAGATATTCGGGAAATGACATATTTAAAAAAGTTTATTTTCGCATCAATTATCGAAAAAGAAATCAAAGTGAAGTAGTGGAATGATTACCTAATCAATAATTATATTTAGTATTCTTGAATGATTTACAGTGTTCCGAATATTATGTTGTTTTAGGAGTACTCGTAAACCTTGGTTAAAGGACTTCGTTATGGTTATGGCTATGGATATATCACGTTCAAGCACTTTTATTCCAACTGTATCTCACGTAAGCTATAAAAGTTTGAGTCAGGAAGTTATACTTATTTAAGACAGCTAAATATTTTCATTGTGCCTACTAATCTTGAGAATAGAATAACTGTAAATCAGTTTAATAATACAAATGAATAAACAAAACAAATATTATAATTATGTATAAATTGTGAAAAATAAAATCACACAAAAAATTGGGAACAAGGAAAATAATTATTTTTATTACAGTAGGTACTTAATATGCTGCCCACTTTGTTCATGACAATCCTCTATTCAATGGCATTTATGATTCAGTTAGTTTCTGCAGATGACAGTTTCATTCATCTGCAGTTATGGGAGGACTACCGTAAACGATATTTTTTACATTATCCTATTTAAAGTTCGCAAGGATTAAATTAGGGGATCTAGGATGTTACTCAGCAAAACCATCTCCTTCTCCCTAAAAAACACGTTTTAGATATCTTAAATCTTTTGATTCATTTAAATATCCATCAAAACAAAATAAGCTCCAGTGTAAAAATGATCAATAATTCTCCCGCAAGCAATAATAAGTACTTCAACAGCTTCGACGATTGATATTCCAAAATATTATATTTGTTAAAAAATCTAAATATCTAACTGTAGTCGTTTTTGTCAATACATTTAATTCATTCCTTCTAATAGCATTTACATATTTCTTTTCTTATATTATAATTTAACAAAAACGGATTGATCAATTGCTCAAAGCAACAAATTATCTTCACCGCGTGCAAAAATTTTAAAAGAAGAATATCATAAGAAAGCAAACAGACAGAGTGAGTTAATTGGCACGAATATTTCCAAACTGCAAGAGCGGAAATGTTTTTTAGTACGGTAACGAACGTCGACAGTCGAATTTCGAAAACGCGGTAGCTTTTTTTCATTGAGGTGGAAAAAGTACAAAATCCCAAATCATTGGCATAACCAAATTGCCAAATTTCGAACCTAAGATAGTGAACTTAGAATATGCAATTTCGAAGTCAATCGTAGTTTGATTATATTCATTTTCAGTAACATTAGGAGCGATCTCAATTATTTTGGGCATGTATTTCAGTAAAATTTCGAGGTATAACTTTAAGAAACATTGTCTTGATAATAATTATCTGAGAAAAAATAAATTGATAAAACTAATATGAAAAATATAACGTAAGTAATATATATGAAGCGGTTACTTCCAATGCTAAAATTATATTTTTATATTATATGTATACACAAAGAGATGAGCTTAAGGTAAAATATCCTGATATTTTTGTGATTAGGAGGTGATATTTTATTATCAACCGTTAGTATAATGAAGCATGAATTACGAATTGTAAATAGAATATAATCTAATGTAATCATGGTCGGAGTTTATTGCAGAGAATATTAAAAGTGTGGATAAACTAAACTATGTGCTTTATCTAGAAAAAACAGAACAGATAAACTTATATTCCGTGTACCCGCTACTTCTTGGGGCGCAATAGTCCCTGGGTATGATTTATTGCTATGCTACTGTTGTATACATATATATATATATAAAGATGGACGCTCATGCATAATGAAAGTGAATGTAAATTTTTGGTTGATAATGCCTCTTTTTATTGTTTATTTGAATATCCGGTAACTCCCACTTGATTCTATGGTCCCTCGTTATTCTCGCGTCTACACCAACAATTTTCCCTTTCTTTAGTTTCTTTTTTTTTTGTTGTCGCTGTTTGTACGACGTTTCCTTTAAATTTATACATGAGACAGCACACGCCGAAGTTTGAATGAACATTAAGATGGGGTGCAGAGGCAATCATTATGAGTGTAGCGGGTTAGAGGGGAACGAAGTAGAGATAACCCGAACTACAATGGCCAGGAAGTGTTGTCGAGCGCAAATGACATGTGCATGATGCGATTATTACTTGAATATGTATCGCATCTCCGGCGAGGGAAATTAATACCAAGTCTACTTAAAAAGAGACATTTTCCGATAGTACATTTTCCGTGTAAATGATTACATTTTCCATTATGTAGCTTGATACGTTATGACAGTGCGTATGAGGTTAAAATATGAAAGGAAATACATATTTGGGAATTCTCGTTTGGTGCTGGGCAATCAACTGTAAAAACTAAATGAGATTTCACGCAATTTTTGTTTTAAATTTTACTTTATTTTTAGAAAATATGTTGTGTGTTGAGGGTTTTGTCGGGCAGTAATGAATTTAGATAAAAATGTATAGAGACGCGAGTGTTATTTTTATAATCAGATAATATTTTCTTTGTTATTTATAAGGTTTATATTTGTATATTAGGGCGATGTACTGATATTTTCGTCTTAGAGAAAATTATGGGCCTATGCAGGTCAGAAAATATTATATATGAGTTACCAAATACCTGCAGACGAAAGAGCACTACTATTCAGAAGTATGAAGAAATTGTACGAAATGGTTAATGCAGGATGCAAGAGAAATAACACTCGAAGCTAATATAGAAGGGAGTCAAATGATAAGAGATTTGATATAAATTAACTTATAAGTAGGCGTCGACAGCGGCAAAATTATTCTGAAAGAAATTAATTGAATTAGAAGCAACGATTAAAAATATCGGACGAAGAAGGAGAGAAGAGTAAAGGTAAATAAGTTTACTGACGTAGTGAATCGCATATTAGATAAAGAATAATGTATAGAAAAGCAAAACTTAAGGTTAAATCTGTTAAATTCATTTTTGACTCTTAGTTTTCGAATTTTGATTAAATGACATTTTGCTTATAAATTCAATTAGTTTAGGTCAATCATGTATGGCACACCGATGCGATTTTAGGTTACTTTGCAATCAGGTGAATGAGCATTTGTTGCTGTCTTGGCATATATTGTCGGCACTAAGTTACAGAATTTCAGTCTTGAGCTATATACATATTCCACTGTAGCGTAAAATTATTCACAATATCTACATATATGGCAATATTACCTTCATTAATAATAAATGAAAATGAAATGATAAAAAAATATGAATATACATATAGCACTCGCGAATTAAAGTTTTAATATCAACTTTATCAAATGGAGCTGAAACATCTGCTCAAAATAAAAAATCTAAAAATTGCGAGAGAAAAATTATGAAATGGATACTTCGTGGAAGGATTACAGAATACGACTATTATAAGACGGATGTATAAGATAAAGGTTATATAAAGGAAAGTACTGTAAAATGTGTGAGAATCAGAAATCTAGAATATGGAATAGAAATGAAATAGTAAAATATATAGACACAACCGTATCCCAAAAAGTACAGGAGATAGCTTGAAACATTTTATTTGCGTTGGAGGAAGTCAACATCGAATTTAATTCCAAAAGATGAAAACTAAAAAAAGATGAAAACTAAATGTTTAATTATATGCGTCAATTGTAGTGCTGTAGATGAGAAAATTATGATGACTATTTAGATTATTTCTTACAATTAGATTAGATTAGATTTTTTCTCTGGCTGCTCTTCGGTTGTCGGGTTCTCTGCCGTGTAGAAAGGTTGTGGTACTTGACGTTTCGATCATCTTGTCGTGATCTTCTTCAGAAGTGAAGTGACTGGTTGGTCAAGGATCGGGTTTATATATAGCAATGCGTTGCTTGAGGCGTGGCCCTTCCGGTCTGTTGAAGCGTGTCCGTAGTTCTTCGTTGCGGTTGGAAGAATCCTTTCCAAATACTGGGTAGCTGTAGTCCGTCTTCTCTGTTGATGTTGTTCGGATTCTTCTGTATTTCGATGGCTTCTCTGTAGACTCTTCTCCAGTAATGTGATAGTTATTGATTCCGTGTTTGGTGTTTGTAGAGTGTTCTGCTATTGCTGATTTGACTGTATATTCGTACTTAGTATCTCGTATATACTCTTTTAATCTGGTGCTGATGTTTCTGCCTGTTTGTCCGATGTACACTTTTCCACATGTGCAGGAAATCACGTATACCCCTGGATTTTGGAGTGGAGGGTGAAGGTAGTTTGATGGATAGTTTCTCAGGAGCGTTAAAAATTACTTTGACCTTGTGTTTGCGTAGTTTTCTTCCGATTTTGTCCGTACATCCTTTGATATATGGCAGGCAGGTCGTTCCAATGGTGCTCGTTGGTTCCTCTTTATGTTTGGGTTGCTTGTTGATGGTTGCTGTGATGTCCTTGAATATGTAGTTGTTTTGTTGTAGTGTGTTCTTTGGATGTTGGAGTTCAGCTTCAAGATGTTCTTTATCTGATATCGTCTTGGCTCTGTGTACTAGTGTGTTCAGGATAGCGCGTTTCTGTGCTGGGTGATGGTGAGAGTTTGCGTTGAGAAGATTTTCTTTCTATTTCCTTTCCCTTTATTTAGTGTAAATTCTGATTTTGTTTTTACTTGCTAATTGAAATCATATTTGATACAGAAGTTTAATAAAACAATCAGTGATTGACCACCATGATGATAACTTATACATATTATTTTAAAATCATATGCGATTAAAATTAAATAATGGGGTTTAATCGCATAAATTATCGGATGATTAAAATAATAGTCGTATTATAGATTATTAGCAATAAACTTGGCCAATCTTCTATACATACAAGTGGCGTACGGATGCAATTTTGCATTTAATTTAAATTATAAGAAAAAAAAACGCACTGTATTCAGCATTGGACTGTTAAGTATATTCACTGATTGTAACTTATTTATATATGACTCGATTGCATACTAGTTTGCAATTCAAGGTTCCTATTCTTTGGCCAGCTAGATGTACATACTGTGGCCGACCGTAAACTCGATAATGCTCGAAAGAAGTCCTGCCTATGCATGTGGTAAGTGCATACCATATTTAATCATCAAGGTTGCGAATCACTGAAACCTTAATTGCTGTTTTATTCAACTTTCTTATTGACAACAATTTTGTCTAATTACCAACAAAAGAGAATTAGATTGCTTTGTTTACTAGATAACAATTATTGAAGGAAGCAAGATTATAAACGAGTAAGCAGTGAATTTGTTTTTAAAATAAAAATATGAAGTGAATAAGAGAAGGGAGTAGTGTATGGAGAGAGCATCAGACTTATGTAATAATTATACATTTTTGCTTGAATAGCAGACCGGTAGTGTTGATAATGGTCATCAATGAGTTTTATAAATGTAATTCGTTGGTGACGTTCGAAGTTGCCAATAATGGTACACCTACAAACGTCTACGAAATCGAATTACATAGTGTAATAAAAGAAATACTTCTTAATGCTCAAATAAAAAAACTGAAACTGATGTAACACTAGAATTTCTGCGACCGCACACACTACATTCGCTAGAATTTGTAGATGAGGTATATGCTCCCATGCGGAACGAAACATTAGAAGTAATAGAAGCCGAAGAAAAAGAGTGTATACCAATGGAAGGACTTATTGTAACTTCACCAACGCTAAACCAACGCTGTTACATATTGGAAAAGTAGGAAGAACAAACGACTTGTGTTGTGTATCGTTTAGCAAAAGTTTCATCTATATACCAGTTGTACCTACAGGATAGTAGTGAAGTAATATGGTGATATGGCAACAATGTGTTTATACCCGTATTATTGTCTAGTATTATTTAAAAAAATATTTTTTAGGTGAGGAGAAGCAATAAGCAGAGGTAGTACGCGACGAGAAAAAAAATGCAAAAAATGTCTCTATTCTTATATAATCAGTTTGTAAATAGTATTGATTCGGGTGCCATTATTTATGATTTGGGTCTTCAGCGATGGGTAGAATGGGTAGATGTAGAAGTTAATACAGACATTGGTTATAGCAATTTGAAGCATCCGGATATTGACTTTGGAATTTTAAAAGAGCTTACAAAATACTTTCAAGAAAAATAAATAAATTTATTACGCCATCGTATGGTAGAGAGTCCGAATGATTGAAGAACATTGCCTCAACTATTGTGGAAAGATTCGTATAGAGCAGGTCGGGATAGATAATACATTTAATGCCGATGAGAGCGGTTTTAATTTTGAGGTACATTCTGGTCACACTTTAGTTGCATAAGGAACAAGAAAATAATGGTACAGCAGTTGAACGGTCTATATCGACAACTACAGTAGTTATGCCAAAAATATCAGCTTGCGGAAAGCTACTGTCACCTCTATTCATTACACTGTAAGTTCAAACTAATAATTTCGGTCCGCGTGTATTATAGTCTTCGTTTTGATCGTGGAATGTTCATTTAACAGTATCCAAATTTGGAAAACTAGAAAGAAGAACTATTTCAGCAATGGTTTATTTGCCAAATGTGGGACCTCACAGCATTAAGCTACACTAAGAGACAGTATACCATCCAACAAACATGGGAATGTATTAACGATACCGAGAAAACTATATACATCAGTAATACAACCACTTGATGTATATGGTTTTCGCATACAGAAAAACTAGAAGCACGAATATTTTCTGATCTTGTACTACTGTAGAGTTACGATGTTATATTACATGAACGCAATAACAGTATCAAGCTACAATTACTTATTCATAGTTAACTTTCGGCGGCAAAATATCACGACGTATTTGTTCACGCTTGATATAAAAGTGAATAACTTTAACAAAAAACCAAATAAATTAAAAATCCCGCCATTTTTGCTTTCAGGCAACAAGATCTCACGCTTTCTCCTTGCTGTTCCATATGTGGTAGCCATATCAATACGATGGGCATGGTGTAACAAATTCTTGTTTCTACATTTATTTCACGAGTTTCATCAACATGCGGAACAATTCATTGTTTTTAAATATAAAAAAATGTGTTAGTAATGTAAAAATACACAATACGAAATAAACAAAAAACAAAATAAAGTAAAAGTGCAGAAATACAAAATCTACTAAACTCGACGTTCTGTCACCAATGTATAAGACGTCAGATGATCACAGTAATTCAACATGTAAACCATTCCGGAGACGAAAATCTTCGGAAGAAGCCACTTACATTAGTGGCGAAGCGTTGAGTTTACTAGGCACAGAATATGTAACGCATAACACCATCTGCAGATCTAAAAGAAAAGTTTTTGGCGAAACACATAATCTGCATCACTAGATATACACACAGGAATACTTTGCTGAATTCAATCTCGTTTCGAACGGAGACGGTCGGAATTATTATTTAAATTTACCCGTTGCAGTTAACAATCTGGTTTGAAACAACCTCAAGACGTATAGACCAAAATGAAGCAGATGTTAGATATACTTTGACGGAATTAGAGACGATACCTGCCTCCTTATTTAGAACAAACGAACGTTGTCAATGAAAATGGACATAATTTCTTGAATGGCAAAACAACCAAAGGATACATTCGCAAATTTAAGGAAGAAGCGTTCCGCTAGTGCTGTTTCAAAAATCAATAACGCTACAGATATTACAGTCTGAGGCGGATGGATAATGGATTTAATGGGGATAATGAAGTTTAGACAGTTCCTTTATTTTTGCGTTCGACGAATGGCTACCCAGATCTGTGTGACGACCATTCCAAACTGACCGCATGGGTGCAGTTTGATAAAATTTTCTCCTATGAGCACTAGAAATTATGTTCTGAGATGGCTCTAGGATAACTCAGAAAACAACTAGTTGAATACCCTAATGATCACCTACTCAACATGGAAAATTACTATAGCAGTGCATTTTTGTTTGATATTACTCTGCAGAAGTAGAACATAAACATTAATATGAGAATGTGCTTTCCTGTTGATACACATAAAATCATAGCATTACATAAAGAACGCTAATTTAATTTTTATGATTTTATCTTATTCTAAGCAGTTTAGGGTGTTTATTGAAGAGTATGATAACCCTATATAAAAGTTATTGATTTGGTCGTGTTGATATTAGATTCTTTTGGCAATACTTGAATAAGTGTAAGAATAGTGGATTTTTTAAGATTAAATGTATCTTCAGTTTTGGCATATTTTTTAAGTTTTGTGCATTCTTATAGTAAACAAGATTTGTATTCTATTTGTAGGTATATAGATGTTAAGTGCAGCCCCTTGTAGGGGAATTGACAAACGCATCCTAATTATGAAAGAAGTGCGCCCCTTTAATGCAATATCTCTTGCGCGCGCGATTAAGGACCTGTCAAAAACAGAGAAATTCATTTTTTCGCATTCTTTCTTTAATTCCTTTTTTATCAGTAACTCGGCATTCATTTGGCGCTCTCATTCGCTCGAGCCGGGTCGTTTCTCCTCCTCGTTCTATCTTTCCTCTACTTCTCCTTCTCGCTTTTATCTCGCTAGTCTCCCGTCCTGCAGTTTCACTAATGCAATGCGGATCTTATAATTAACCATATATCTAAATATAAATCTAATTTATTCTTTTTTCTCATCTTCTGTTTTTCTACAAAACGATGGCGGCGGTGGCGACGACTAGAGACGTTCATTCCAAGAGAAGAGGAAACACCGAACTATTTACAAACTTATTTTTGTACTTAAATTGGAATTCTTATTTCTTTATAATCTTCGTTTATTTCGCCCATCTTGACGTTAATACTTGTTTTAAGAGGGAGAGATTTTCATTTAAAATTATCGTTCAATAAAAGAAACTGCGATATTTCTAAAGCAGATATGCGCAAGAACGTCTCCTTGAATTTCGGCGAATGGTAATTTTTATTTGGAGAACTTACTATTGTGGAAAGAATTTTAAATTATATTTTTATAGTCAAAGTGGGCCAAGATTGCAAGGTAGGACGCCCAATTTAGTTTTCCCCATACTGGATAAAGAAAGATATTAGCGGATGTAAATTATTATTACAATTGTGGTAAGTCTCAGTTGCGGCCCTATCGTTATAAGTTAATGCGTTATAGTGTTAAATGCGAATTATAAGTCTTTTGTTCTTGTTTTTTTTGTAAGGCAATGAGTCGATTTACGAGCTCATGAATTTACTCCAGCTTTTGTAGCTTCTTTTTTTAGGTGTATTGTTTTTTAGGTTTTGATTTTGATAAATCAAATGAAGTTGGATCTCAGATAGATCCCAATGTTTCCAAATTATGTAAAAAAATCGAATTGGGGAAGGAAACCAATGATTGAAAGCTAAAAGTCACAAAACAAAAAAATCTTTAAGGAATTGGCCATTTTAATGGAAAAGGTTGGCATATAACATCGCTAGAATAACTCCAAATATGTCTTCTACTACCAATTTTTCGAATATCAGTTAAAAATATAACCATGAATTTTGAACGTATCCATAGCAACCTCACATTCCCTTATTTGAAGCTCTCTTCTCCATTTCACTTATTATAATGACCTTTAAACTCCTAGTGACGTCAATTTCAGCTACGCAGATGCCATATACTGTGCATAAATTTGACTAGGATATTGTACGCAAATTCGACTAGCTTTCGACTGATTTCTGTATGTTTTGCATCATCCATCGATGATTTACTATAAAAGATACTAAATTTAGTCAAATTCAGTTGGGAGAATTTAGAGTTCTTTTTAAGAGATTTTTATCTAAAAAGAACTAGTAGTAGTATACAATAATATTTACATCGTTAATACCTTTTGATACTGAACAAACATCGTTGTAGATAGATTATTTGATGTTGATAGTATTGTTGCATATAGTTATGAAATGATCACGTGGCAAAAATACAAAAATTTAGAAACAAAAACCAAAAATTGTCTTAGGCATAGAAACCAACATTTATACAAGGTCATATGTTTTGGTCGCACGTCTGAAAACATGTTCTTAACAAAATGAATGAATGAAATGAATTATTTTTGAACGAGTATTTACCTACTATTTATTATATTATTTGTTCTAAAAACAATAATGTTTCTGAATCAGTATTACTCAATGTTAATTGTATTTCGTTACATACATCAATAATAAGCATAGTAGGAAAAGTAAAATACTAGAGAGTAGTGTTAGTTGGGTTGTCTAGCCGTTTGGTCAGACAACATCATAGAAGTTATTGGTAGCCATACATAAATTTAAGACAAAGTAGAAACATTAATCACTATATAATTAGCGTTATTTTGTTTGATATCTTATATATGTGTGCTATCATAGGTATTAATATTATTTAAAAGCAATTTCTCCGGTTTTCTTAAATTGAAAAGGAACGAAACAAAAATGAGTCATTACAGATTTAAAAGTTAATTAATAAATAAGGAGGTAAATTAGATAGGAGCTTTTTCCGCGTTATTTTTCTGTGTAGATTGGGTACGGAAATAGGGAGGAGGCTTTCTCACTACGGCCAACGACAGGTCGTTGCATATTTTAGAACATTGTTAACCTTTACGATATCTAAATAATAGAAAACACCGAATCGATATCATGACGGTCCGGTGTTGGTAAGTGTTCCGTTGTGTGATGTAAGTAGGTAGTGATGTAACGGCTTCACGTTATAATCGTGTAGATACCATCAAAACAATACCAAGCCATAAAAGTGAATTTAAGCTCTTGTAACGACCATTGACAGACTCAACTGCATAAGCTTTTCTTTACCTGAAATCCATCGAAATGCTCCGATGTATCTATGCGCATATGTTTCGGAAAAGTAAAGAAGATAAGCAGGTGCAGATGTGGGTGAGACTATTTCTGTAATCTCATATTTTATCTACGTATATATATACGTATGCTTAGTTAGAATAATAATGAAATACGTTAGAGCAAGAATTTCGCATATATGAAAACACATTTTTTTACTTTGTCTTTGTCCATTAATTGCTTGCATTAGGATATACATACATATGTAGGTAAATGTACTATGCCAGTTTACCAGTATATAGCAATTGACGTTTCTGCGGCAAGTGAAGATCATATGGGTTGCTGATGAGCATAAGTAAGGCAATTTTGGTGTTTTTATTTCTAGAATTTTCCTCTAGAATGAAGTGTGTAATAAAGTAGATTTATGGACTGTAACATGTTTTTATAAACGTCTTTAAACTTCTTTTTAATGTTGCGCGGTAGGGGATGGCAGGAAATTCTCTCTATTTGCGGCAATGGTATTTTTTTTAATTCCACTGCATGGTTTTTAAAAAATTTAAAAAAATTGGTAAAATAAAATAACAGTAGCAATTATCACACTGTTGTCGAGATACTGACATATTTGCAAAAAGGTACAGCAAACAGTAGTATAAAAACAACTTGAAACTGCAAACCTTAAATTTAAGATTTTTGTTACTATTTTTCTTAGTTTTTCCAAATCACAAATATGTCAGTAACTCGGTAACAATGTGAGTGTTGCTAATTTCGTTTTGTCAGTGTTGTACGTGGAGAGATTTTCCAGCCATTTCCCACAGTTTATAATAAACAACTGCATTCTTACAATTATTGTAATACACCGGTCAGGTCCAATTAACGCATTGGTCTTTATGTAACTTATTAACTTAACACTGTTCCAAAAGAGCACATTCTAAAGTTAAAATTATTTGGATAAACTTATTTAGCTTTTCAAAAGGACTTTTTCCAACTATCAATGTTTTAATTGCGTTTAGCCAAGCCCTAGCGTTGTTGCAGTTCATGTGCCAACAACTTCTATAATATTTCTATCATAGTTAGTTATGGTTGGGGCAGTTTCTTCAATTTTTCTTACTTTTGTATCTGAATTCAGAGTTGTAATTTCTGAGAGTACTTTTGTGTTATGTTTGCCGTCGATGTCATCACTGTAGGCATGTTCTAAAATGTAGTCAATGTTTG
Source organism: Holotrichia oblita (assembly GCA_023690525.1). NCBI lineage: Eukaryota > Metazoa > Arthropoda > Insecta > Coleoptera > Scarabaeidae > Holotrichia > Holotrichia oblita. Next base: position 138,499,438 of record CM043016.1, on the reverse strand, counting down.
AAGATTCTTCTTTTACATTAGCAGAACCTCAGACAATTTTACTTACATCTGACATAGTTTTTTACGGCATGTTTTTGAAATTATGGTATCTTATGTTGATGCAGAGGAAAGTTTTAAATTGAAGCCTTCGTAAAAGAACATTGTCAGCAGTAGCAATAATTATCCCACACCATGCAGATATAAAAAAGTAAACCTCGTTTTTATGTAGCTTTTATGTTATGGGTTGCCTTTTTAGGGGCATTTACCCATAGAGAACATATCTTTCGATGTCCAGCACAGGTCAGCTAGGTTATTATAAAGAAATACATTGAAATGCAATATTATGTAACTAAAATTTATTCGGCACCGGTTCACTTCACTTGGGAACCCAAGCTCCATAAATATCTTTAGTCAGTAATTTTCAAACTATTTTTGAAAACAATAATAATAATAATAATCTTTATTCAACCAAGGATGTTTCAAGTACACTATACTAATATACATATATATATATACTAATATAAGACACACTGCTGATTCTTTGGCTACAAAAATTAAATCTTTTAAAATCGTTTGTTCCTTAACAATATGGCATTGTCTTTAGGAAAAGATAAACGTTGTCAGTAAACTCATTCCGAACACGTCTACAACAATAAAAGAAGGTTCTTAACGCTTTACAAAATTTGATACAATTTGTTTCTACTCAGAGAACAGATGAAAATTTTGATATTTTAATGGAAAAGGCAAGAACTATTAGCAATGAAATTGATGAAGACACGATTTCCCACCAGTTTCTACAAACATGATTAGAAGAAAAAAAACGTCTTTTTGTATATGAGCCGACAGATGAACCAGTGGTAAACCCTAAAGACCATTTTAAATATGTTTTTTATTTTGCTATTCTTGATTGCGCAAAAAATTCTATCGAACAGCGATTTAACCATATGAAATAGCATGCTATTGTTTTTAATTTTTTACTAGATATTAGAAATATTGATCAAGAAATAGTTAAAAAAGCTGTTTCGATTTAGACATATATTTAACGGACGGAAACGACAAAGGCATTAACGGTGCAGAGCTGTTCGAAGAAATAAATACTTTTAAATTACTGGTAAGTGAGGACACAACGCCTATGAAAATTCAAAATTATTTTGTTGCAAATAATTTATATTTTGCTTTTTCGAACTTATGTACCGCGAGACTAAATATTATATTGATAAGAGTTTGCCATGGAGTCGAGTACGTATGTCGTATCTTATTACATTTTTTAAAAATTCAATATGATTAAATTGTCAGATTAAGTGTCATACTGACATTAATATTCATCAGGATATTCATCTAACTGTAAAAAGTGTGTTTTAACAGTGATTTAAAAAAATGTACATGTTTGAATAATATTTTAATTTAAAAATAAAAAAAATACAGTAATTGTTGAAAATGAGCCCCGGCTTGTTTAAGGCGCAAGTCCTGTTCCATACGATTACGAACATCAATTATCAATTCTTCTGTACGAATACTTGGCCTACCAGCACCTTTTTTATGAGTTACAGATCCATAGTTTCGCGAAATACACCAACACTATGTGCAAGGCACATGTAAAAATCCTGTTCTAATAATGCTAAGTCTGGGAAGTGCTCACGAAAATTGTCCAAACATACACGCTGACTGTATTGCCATATTCCATTAACTTGCACACCTGTTCTAAAATATGCTTCAATCGTGTTCAAGTTTTGTGAGCTGTTGTGAAAACCATAACTGAAAAGCTACTTAAGACTTCAGAGAGAAAATACCTATATTGATGAATATTAATGTCAGTGTGACACTTAACCTGACAATTTAATCACATTGAATTAAAAAAAAAATGTAGTAAGATACGACATACCTACATATTCGACTCCATGGCAAACTCTTATCAATATAATATTTAGTCTCGCGGTATACGAGCCCCGTCAACTATAGGTTCGGACACGTCGAAATAAACGTTATTACCGTAACTTGAAGTAAATATATTAATGTAAGAAACAAATAGGTATTTTATATAGTATTATACTGCACAGATATACCGGGTGACAACGGAATAAGGTAACAGATTATAACTTTTTTATCGTGTAACAGATTTACTTGACATTTAACATTAAGTAATTTCATGTAATCGCGCATCTTTCTAAACTTCGCCACCTCCTCTTTCATTTCCTGTTTAACCGGAAGTGACATCAATTTTTTATTTTTAAATACAACTATGTTTGTTTTTTGTTATATTTTGATCCGCTGATAAATTTAGAATACGTTGATATGTCACATGATAGAATTTTATCTCAAAATGATCGGGAATAGTTAGTTTTTGATAACGACAATAAAGTGCTCTTGAACACATATTCATGATTATTTTTCAAGGGTTCGTTGCATAAACAAAATAACAATGTATTTGACATAGTCCATCTACAATTTTTGTCAAAAATATGATTTTGGAATAAAGATATTCGAAAAATATGAAAAAATTTTTTTTTAACTTTTAAATAGCCTTAACTTAATTTTTTTAAATACAGTCGTCCTATTTTTATAAAATTATTTCCTTCGTGTTTTTATTTGCTTTGATTTCATACTAACAGAATATCAAATTGTTTATAAATAATTAAGGATAAGTGCAATTATTACTGTAATATACAAATTAATGAGGCTGACAATACATGCGTGCATCTTTGACAGGTAGTGTGCCTTGATACTAAATTTCACGAACTGTCATTAATTGTCAAAATTACTAACTAATCGGTAGATTGGATGACTTAAAGCATTTTTGGCAGTAAATGAGTTGGTGGTGGTAAGGTGCGTTCGATTAACGTGGTGTAGAGATTGATGAGGCTGGTAGTACCTGAATTTTTGATACGTAGTATGCACTAATACGGCCATAGCATCTACCACATAAGAATAAATAAAAAAATTTCTGGTAATTAAAACAAACCTTTTCATTAGAAACAAGAAGCCCAATTCCAGTATATTAATATATAAATACACTAGCAAAGTTACAAAAAAAGAAACAAGAACATAATATAAACTATAATAAATGGCAATTACGACATACAGTTGCTCTTCTAACAATTTCTTGCAACATGTTGTTTAATTGCTGCCTAGTTATTTCATTAATTGCTTGTCTTAATATAGCTTCCAAAGTATCTCTGGTTATTGGAGATGTAGCACAAACTATATTTTTTAAATGACCCCAAAGGAAAAAGTCTAGTGGTGTCAGATCGGGCGATCGCGCTGGCCATCTAATGGGCCCATTTGTTCCCAGCCATTGATTCCCAAACCTCTGATTAAGGTAATTTACCACTATTCTCGCATTATGAGGAGGAGCACCATCTTGTTGGAAATAGACACGACGTCGCAAAATATGTGGCAACGCATTAATGTACCCATCAACTTCGGTTGTAAGAAATTCGAGATATCGTTCGCCAGTTAAAGGGCCATCAAAAATTATTGGCGGTAGTAACTGGTTACCTACTACTCCTAATCACACGTTAAACCCAAAACGTTCTTGATATGCACCCTCTCTAAATAAATGTTGGTTGTTTCGAGCCCAATATCGTGTGTTTTGTCTATTAAACGCACCTACATTTGTAAATCTTGATTCATCGGAAAAGATAACTCTGCGTATAAAGTTTTCGTCTTCGCGTTGATGATTTAGTAACCAATTAAAAAAATTCAATCTACGCTCATGATCTGCTACATATAGATGTTGATTAATATGGTACTTGAAACTTTTGTGCTTGTGTTTCTTTAAAATTAGTCTCACAGATTCGCGGCTTATATCCAGATCTTGAACAATTTGACGGATAGATGCTTTCTTCTCCACTTCCACATATGCTAACACATTTATTTCTACTTCTTCACTCACAATTAATACTCCTTCATCACGATGTTCATTTTCAGATCAAAACTTTTTCTCTAATCTTATGAAATACACATTATTTGGTTGTCGTCGGTTTGGATATCGCTGGAAATACAACGTTTGCGCTCGTCTAGAATTTCGTTGACACTCGCCGAAAACTAGTAGCATATCTATTTGCTCGTTTTTGGTAAAATTCATTGTATGTGTTTCTTCTTTAACACTTATTTTACTGCCAAAAATACTTTAAGTCATCTAATCTACCGATTAGTTAGTAATTTTGACAATTAATGACAGTTCGTGAAATTTAGTATCAAGGCACACTACCTGTCAAAGATGCACGCACGTATTGTCAGCCGCATTAATTTGTATATTACAGTAATAATTGCACTTATCCTTAATTATTTATGAACAATTTGATATTCTGTTAGTACGAAATCAAAGCAAATAAAAACACGAAGGAAATAATTTTATAAAAATAGGACGACTGTATTTAAAAAAATTAAGTTAAGGCTATTTAAAAGTTAAAAAATTTTTTTTTTCATATTTTTCGAATATCTTTATTCCAAAATCATATTTTTGACAAAAATTGTAGATGGACTATGTCAAATACATTGTTATTTTGTTTAGGCAACGAACCCTTAAGAAATAATCATGAACATGTGTTCAAGAGCACTTTATTGTTGTTACCAAAAACTAACTATTCCCGATCATTTTGAGATAAAATTCTATCGTGTGACATATCAACGTATTCTAAATTTATCAGCGGATCAAAATATAACAAAAAACAAACATAGTTGTATTTAAAAATAAAAAGTTGATGTCACTTCCGGTTAAACAGGAAATGAAAGAGGAGGTGGCGAAGTTTAGAAAGATGCACGATTACATGAAATAACTTAATGTTAAATTTCAAGTAAATCTATTACACGATAAAAAAGTTATAATCTGTTACCTTATTCCGTTGTCTATGGTATGTTATACAAAAACATTATCACAGTTGAACATTTACGTGTGCCATAATTAATTAATATTTGTTGAATGTGTAAGAAACCAATGTCCAATATATCTTCGAACATTTAGAAAATGTTAGCGAATATGTAAGTATTCGAATGACTTTGAGGCGCAAACATGTTGTGACATGTTAAATGTAATATTATTCGAGAGTGCATCTACAGTTTGTGAAACTATGGCGCGCAGTAAAGCCGTATCGAATGATCTTAGAAAACTGATTGTTGACTTGCATAAATCCGGAATAACTGGACGAAAGATTGTTAAAACTGCCATCTTCCACAGTTGCTGACATAATTAAAAAATATGCAGAAACGGGTTCGCTGGAAATTGGAAAAAGTTGTGGTCGTTCTCGTACAATAACTGAAAGGGATGTTCGCATGCTAATCAAAATTGTTAAGCAAAATCGCAGATGTAATTTAAGAGAACTAAGTGTGCTATGGGCAGAATATCTGAGAAAAAGTGTGAGCATAGAAACAACAAGAAAATACCTGTTTAAGAAGGGATATAAATTTTATAAAGTGTGTTGACAATAGTAAAAATTCTTCTTTTGACTTTGGCTAAAGAGAAACCACTTTTAACAATAAAACAGAAAAAGAACCTAAAGTAGGCGAGAGAACGAGCAAATTGGACCCACCCAAGTGTTATGATATGGGGATCTATGTATATGAAGCTAGTTTACTTCCATCGGTTGGCGATTTGATACAAGACCAAGATGCCTTTGTTTTTCAAAACGACGGGGCAGCATGTCATACGGCTAAATCGACCAAATGTTGGTTACGCAATAAATCGATAAATACCATGGATTGGCTTTTCAGCACCCCGGTTATGAATGCGATAGAGAGCTTGTGGGGAATCAAGAAAAGGCGACTTCGTTCAGATCCTCCACGAACAGTTCCTGAACTGCTGCAAAAAATTTAAGAGATATGGAATTCTATAGAACCAATCGAATGTAAACGACTATTAGAGTCAATGCCAGCACGAATTTCAGCTTTAATCGCGTCAAAGGGGGATGTAACAAAATATTAAGCAACAATGTCCGAGAATATGTTGGATAGGGCTTGTTACACATTCAATAAATAATAATTAATTATGGAACATGTAAATGTTTAACTGCGATAATAATTTTGCAGAATATGTATCTATAGAATATAATGACATATAAATAACTTGTTTCTTTGTTACATTAATATATTCGTTTCAAATTACGGAAATGGCGTTTATTTTGAGGTGTCCGAACCTATAGTTGACGGGGCTCGTATGTAGCTCTCAAAATTCTTCTTACTATCCTTGTATCTGTCGCTACTGGAGAAAGGTCATTTTCTAAATTAAAAGTTATAAAAAACTATTTACGGGGTGCAATTTCTTAGAGTCATTTTCAAGCTGTAATTATTATACTATAGTATATTATAATAATTTAAGTGATGTTATCAATGAATTTGCAACTAGAAAAGCTATTTGTATTTTTATCATTAAACAAATTCTAAATTTTTAACGCGAGACCGAATTGAAAGAAAGCGGGCATAAGAAATTATAGTTATAAAATCTATAATATGACTTACCAACTTAAATGAGATTATGGTATAATTATATAACACTCTATTAATTTTCACACTATTTTACGTTAATTAAAACAAATTTTAACTTTATTACCCTTACACCTTCACCATCATCTTAACCACATCGCACCTAAAAACTGCTTTTTGCATTGGTGTACACCAACAACGTTATAGGGTGACGCATCACCAAAAAAAATTTGAAATCGTTTTTGTGATATACTGAAACTCGATTTAATGTAAACATCAAAAATACAGTTTTAACAAGTTTAAATGACCAGAATATAGCTGTATTATTAATTTTTTTTAATGGAATAACCAGTCTTATTTTATTTTTGAAAATTCCATAAAAGTGAAGACATATTTATTACTTAATATGTAATACGCTTGAAGGGCATACCTCATACCTCAATATAAATAATTTGCACGGATTAAATTCAAAATTAGAATTAAGGATCCATTTAGTTGTAGTGTTTATTTAATGTCAAAACGAATTAAAAATTTTTGAGTATAACACTGTTTTCAAGCAATTAAACAAAGGAAATATTTTTAGAAATGTTTTGTAGAAATAATAATTTGACCTACCTTCGATCACTCTTTGGTATGATGCAACACTGCACTAATTTTCACATAGTTTTAAATTAATTAAAAAAATGTTCATTTTTATCACTTTTACAATTTATATTAAATTAAATGGATATCGAAAGCATCTTCGCCACATCCCGTCTAAAATCCAACTGCTTTGTGCATAGGTTTAAACTAATAATGTTACGGGCGACGTATTAGCAAAAAAAAAGTTAACAGTCGTTTTTGTGACACTGGAACTCGATTTAATGTAAACAGAAATACAGTTTCAATGAGTTTAAATGAGGAGAATTTATTATTAAAAAATTCAAATATGAATATAACTTCCCTAAGTTGTAAAATTGTTTAATATGAGAAATAATTTAATATTTTACATTATACAAGATCATTCAAAGAGCATAATCACGGTGTGTTTTTTCTTATGGAGTAAGACGTTTTATATTACTTTTAAAAACTCCATAAAAGCCATTTTTGAATTAAATTAATTAGAAATTATGTTAAATAGCGTTTAGTTGGTAATGGCTGTCATTTTCAAAAAAAATCAATCACTTCTCTACGTTTGCACGCATTTTTGAGACAAACAAGCGGCAAGTATATTAATGGTTTGTTCTTAAAGGAAAAGCACGGGCATGATAATTATTTTAGGGGCAGGTGAGTCTCATAAAAATCATAATGTCCAATTATAAACATTTGCTCTTAGATAGAGATTGACATTGTTTTTGTCACAGCAATAGAATAAATACAACATCACCATAAATACGAAATATTTCTTTAATAAGTTAATTATTAGCAAAATTGTACAATTGTAATTAATTTTAATTTACCTTAATATCTTTAATTTTGTATTTTATGTTTTTTAATATAATTAAGAATATCATTTACCTATCTTATTTACTACATGTGTTCTATTGGTATATGAGGTATACTTAATAAAATATTTACTGCAAAGAGCACATTTTTTATTATTGCGTGCTGTAAATTCATACCTTAGCTGCGGGCCTGTCTATATATAACTTTCCTTTGTCATAATGTGTGCCATTTTTTTTTAGAGTTTAGTGGTTTTTCTGACGAAGGTAAAATAAAGTTACCGAAAGCTTAAAAGTGTTTTTAACTCGTCCAAAATCTCACTGTTTGGCCGTTACGACAACGAAACCTTCCACGCAACTATCAAACATAGTTCTAGAACTTTTTATGAACTGGTACCACTTTCGCCAACTTATAACTGTTAGGAAAACTACCACTACCAAACATGGAATTAACAATGTCAACCAAAGGGATGAGTAATAACGTACAACAAAGCTTCACAATATATGAAGACAGGTTTATAAGGAAGTTCGCCAATAGTACGGCAAATTTCAGCTGCGATAGTTGGAAAAACGTAAAAACTACGTTCGCGAAGTTGTACATTTACCGCTGCAGGACTTTTGTCATCGCATGTTGGTTTAGCATCATTGAAGTAATAAAAAAATAGCGCAGCTAATATTTTAGGGACAGACTCTAAATTATCATTGATGTCCAACTCGATAGGATTCGTTCTATGTATCTTTGCAGTTTTCGCTTTAATTATGTTCCACACCAGAGTGGACCTGTTAGACACCTTAGCAATTTTATTTCATAGTAAGTTTTGCGAGCATTACTTAACAATGCATTAAACTTTTTTCCTTATGTAAATAATATGCGTGGAAATGCCGGTTTTCTCAGGCAGTATAGTTCACGTAGTTCCTCAGACACATCCCTGACAAGGTCAGTAATGACAATGGTTATTCTTTTGTTAGTCGCTTGACAAGAGGGAAATGCTTTTCGAAATAGAAGTATTTATAATGCTTCGTTTTTTATGCACATCATCAGCTTGTAAGACCTTGGATCAATCCTCACCATTGAAATTGCTCAGAAACGAAAGTTTAGGATTTTCATTGTGGTAGCATGTCCAGGGATATAAGAATAGGTTTAATATAAGAAATTTGAAATAAGGAAAAAATTACTCAGAATAAAGAAAATAATGTAAACATTAAATTGAGAAGAAGGATTGTGATCTATATATAAGTATAAAAATATTTGTCTTAACCGATTTATTATCAACTTGGAGGTCACACAATTTTACGATAAACCACTTTATCGTAAAATTGTGAGATTTGGCACAAAGGTTCGTTTTGCTCTGTAGACGTCGTTTAAGGCATCCTGTTTCACTAATCCTTTTCGACTTTTCGATTTATTTGCAATTTTGTGTTTTGTCTCAGATTTTCTGTATACTTTTTTGCTGCTACTGACAGAGTAGAAGATAGAAGTGCTAAACGAAAGTACCACAATAACTGCATATAATCAGGCTGTAGTTCCGGCAAGTATTATCGACTATTCTAATAGACAAATGTTATTGCAAAAAAAGCACTAATAGAAGTAAGTTTTTTCAAAATATAAGTTCAGTCGATCATGGTATCAGATATTTGCTGTGAGTTTTTAGATATTTGCCAAATAATCTGTCGACAGACGATAACTATTGATTTAAACACTATTCTATGATATTGAAGTATGGTTATTATAGAACATTGTAATTCGAGGGTTAGAAATTATCACAATGACTGTCTATAGCGTAGATGCTGGTACGAGTCGGACTCAAAACAATGCAAATTGGCATTTAATTAGAGATTTTTTTCGAGTTTATTAGTGTTGCATTATTGTTTGTGTTGCGTTCCTTATCGTGAGCTTGTTTGGTTTTTATTCATATCTGGTTTTACTTATTTAAAATACCTTCTCAACAAAATACATGTATTGTGATGGCATATTTGAGATGTGCTATACAAAATGTTGTGAAATTATTTGACATAACCATGTTAGAATCAACACAACAGTCTTAAAATTGGATCTTTATATGCATTCCTGCAAACTCTGTCTAGTTCAAGATTTATTTCCAGGACTTTATCGTTAGGTTATGACATTGTTATTGGTTTTCAGAGCACTTCAATAATATGGTTGTATTATAGATATAAAATTTTCTTTTGCGAATACAGGTTAGTTTTATCTCACTGGTTATAAATAGTGAACTACCAGTAATCACCATGAATTAGTGCAAACTGGGTTACATCTAGTGAAAACTGGAGTTTGGATTACAACATCTAGAACTAAAATTATTGGACCAATTTTTCTCCGGAAAACAATAACCGCAGACTGTTATAGAAGGTTAATATTGGATCATTGTATAAATTGTATTATATTTTATAAATTATTATAAATTAAATGTGTAATTCAGCAGGATGGTTCCAGTGCATATATATACATATGTACATCGCAAAGCACATTGGAATACATGAAGCAATTTTTTCCAAGAAGAATAACGAGTAAATGTTAATGCTTTCATGCATTTTTATTTGACGAAATTAATTTCTTAAACAATTTCATATGCTTCCGGAAGTGAGTAAACCTATGAAATAATCAATTTTTGCATAGAACGCAATGGACGACAAATTAATTTTTCTGAAATAAGTAAATACATGATTAGTTAATTTGTGTAATAATAACGTAACATTTGTACTAAAAGGGGTGTCGACTCTAGAATTCAAAACAGGCTTTTGTTTAATCATTGTATGAAACTAAGTGGAAAAGAAAATTATTGATGATATTATGATTATCGATTCTGTTCATTCGTATATGGTAAATTTGAACAGTTGGTTTTTAGCCGAGAGAATTGCAGAAACTTGGAAAATTGTCATATTACCTTCACATTCCCGTTAATAGAACCGTTTTTACATTTTTATTTTAATAGGAGCGATTAACTGTAATCAAAACAACTCCAACTAAATTTAAATATTAAGCTTATTGTTCAAATTTGACCTGTTTGACTTAATACTATATATGTAGGTAGTTTCCTTAGTAATAAAAAGACACATCAGAACAAAGAATGTCATCTTTTTGTTTAGGTAATACATATCTGTATGTCATCTATGACGAAGACGAAGGCTATATGTACAGATATATTTCTAAAAAATCAAATCTAATAAACTGTAGTATAGATAGTAAAAGATACTTTTAAAATGTAAATACAAATTTACATTTTCTCTCATCTAGTGTCTCTCTAATCCAAAATAAATAGCAATAGTATTTCTCTTGTTGATATTGCCCTATCTAAGGGAATATTTCTAAAATATTGAACAAATACAAGGATTTAACGAGATACAGGTAATACTTCCTCGCGTAGCGAGAATCAATATGACAATTTCACTGGTATTTGATCACATTATATGTGTAAAATGCTGTTATTAGATCTATTCTTAAATCCTGTCGGATACAACCATGAAGATGTACACCATATGTTATGATGTTACCGAAGAAATTATCTAGATATATAGTGTTTACCTAGAACCGTAACATTTATCAATATTTAGTGTTGAATTATGGATTTAAGTTTATGATGTTTATAATGCCGAGCAAATGCTACTTAAATCTTATCGCCCTAGAAATTCCAGATAGCCCGATTATAACTATAAACCTGTCAAAATGCCGTGGTGCAAATGCCGTGTTAGATTAGCATTTACGTGAACTTTTACACATATGGAAGGGTACTGATTGGTTGCATGTAATAGAGAAATGTTAAAGTATGTTTTTCATTATCGTATCGGAGATTACATGATTGATTCCATTGGTGAATTTTATCAAGTTTGCGCGATGATGGATTTTATTGGTAACTACTGTTTGACGAATCAAGGTATTATATATCTTCCCCAAATGTGTAATATTCGATTGAATATTTGGAAATTACGTAGATAAGCTATTACAACTTGCTAAACGTTTAATGATGGCGGCAATGTTTATTTTGGAATTAAGTCCCATAGTCCGTGATATCTGACATTTTTAACGCAAATTAAAATAATTAGAAATTGGGACGCCACGATAATATAATAATGTGTAATAACAAGATTATGAAAATTACTACAAGTACTGATGTATACTGAGGCTTTGTAGATGTTTGTTTAAAATGCTTGCCATATAGGATAACGCTTTTAATTATTAACTTGAATTTTTCAATCATGATTGTACATTATTAGCAATCGTAGTCTCATCACTAAGCTAATCGATGGGAGTTTTTATAAATCTCAAGCAAAAGTTTAAAGAGGAAGGAAAATGAGTCGGTAAATTCAAAATTGAATTGCAGCAAGCAAATTTGCCAAAATATGTAAAGTACTTTACAGATTTTCAGTTGGAAGTGAATAGGGATAGATTAAAACGATTTGGAAAATTGAAACACTTATTACGTTTGATTGATGGGTGATTTTGTATTTTTAGTTTGATTGTACCTTATGGAGTATATTTTTTACTATTGGTTGGGATACGTCGGTTTAGAAATGTGATTAAAGTTAGACATTTTGGTTGCTTTCATTAAATACCCATATTTCTGCGATTTGTTTGAATATATTTGTTTATATCTTGTTTTGGAGATTAAATTATTTTCTCTAATCGTGTTGTTGGTTGGAAATTTATAGGCGGCAGTGAAACCATAAATGTAGATAACTGTGGTTCTTATGGTATCGCGATTCGACCTATTAAAATTTATATTAGAAAAGATTTTCCAGATCTCTTTCAAATCTTGGTCTATAAAATGTCACGTCTTTTTGAATTAATCCATTTTTAGTTAATATTCATCTTAATTATGGGGATAAAAATCCGCACAAATTACATATTATACTCTCTCCAGCGTGCTATGACCAATTGGGAAATGCGCTTACTATGTTCTTTGACAGTTGTCAAAGTAAATATAAACGTATTTGTGAGGGCTTATCTGTTCAAGTTTTAACAATGAAATCGTTGAATGAAAATCAACGTCGTGCGGTAATTGCCGAATATTATCACAAACATCATCTAAAGAAATGTTTTACTACGAACCATTTTTATGCTATGGGTATTCGGAAATAGACAATTTACGATATTTACGACCGGCAAAAAATGACAAAAAAACTGCCTAGTTGAGGATGCTCATCGTAAACTAAGCGTTTCTCTTAGGAAACTAGGTCGAAAATTGATAAAAAATACGTTAGTGATATTCTTAAAAAAGAAAATGTTACTTTATAAGCAAGAAAAACTGCACCAAAATACACAGAAAAACAACAAAATGAGCAAAAACACAATCTGATACAACTTATAGTGAGAACGAATTTTCACCTTCAAATGATTTGGAAGTGATTATTGACGATAAATCGTTTTTTACATTAGATGGTAGTGATACTGCAAACAATTGGTATTGTTATTGTCAAAAGAATAGGGACATTGATCCCCAAGTGTTTTTAAGCGACAAAAAAAATGTATCAAAGGTCTGGATTGCAATTTCTTCAAGACATTCATCAGCTTACATTTGTCCTTCCGAAAATTCTGTTAATGCGCAAATTTATGAAAAATATTGCAACAGATCTCGTTTAAAACGATTTATAGATGAAAAGCATTCAGATGGTCAGTTTATATTCTGGCCTGACATGGCTACAGCTCATTACGCTGGTAATGTTACAGCAGCATATAACGAGCTGCAAATCAATTTCATAGTCTCGAAATGTTTCTAGTGTGTCTCAACTTAGACCTATTGAACGGTTTTGGAGGCACTTAAAGCGAGAGGTCTACAGTTGCGATTGGGAAGCTTCTTCGACAGAAGAACTAAAAACAAGAATCCGACAGAAGTTGTGGCAGATCCCATCTACAGTATACCGTAATATGATGAAGCGTGTGAAGACCAAAGTTCATCAGGCCAGTCGACATGGTGCTGATAATACATCAGAATACGTTTCATATGCTAAAGGAGGTGCCATTATTTAGATGTCACCCTGTCATTTCAAATTTTATACAGACCACATTTATTGATAAAAATTGCCTAAACTTGATAAATTCAACCTCAAGAGAATAGAAGAAAGTGATTTGCTTGTAAACTTCAACCGTTGACTATTAGTGTTAGCAATACTTTTCTGATTTGGGAATTTATCGCTGTTGAATCCTTAAGAAAAATATATCAGTCTACTGCAACTGAATAAATTATAGAATATTGTGAAGTTGCAGAGCAAATAAGATGCTAATATTATTATTATGAGGGCCTTGACCGTGCCATAGCAGTGTAATATACAGCATATGTTTTAGACCACACACGAAAAAATACTTTGAGGTACTGAAACTATATCTAAACTCGCACACATGGATGATGCAATTTACTTATCAACAGTTAAACTTTCCAGGTATGTTTAGAAAATGTAATTAGCCTAACTACCCTCATTATATAGAAAAGTACCCTCATTATACAGAAATTTAATATAATTGAAAAATCGTTGACAGGTAAAGAGACCTTTTAGTTATTGACCGGTTGGGGGTAATAAAGATTCCGATACTTTGACTTATGCTATTAGTTTGGTAGACGTTAGAGTGTGTACATGTGCCATATCTAGTTTGATTTATTACGCGATTAAGGGTTTCTTTTAAACCTTTTACTTTTAGTGCTATTTTCTTGAAGTGGTTAAATTCGCAAAGTTACCGGATTAGTGTAACGTTTAAATCTCCACAGGATTATCATGTTACACAATGAAGGACGTACACAGCGGCAAATAGCTGAAACAACACATTTCTCGAAAACAGCAATTAGGGAGTTGATTAAAAAACTTAGTGAAACAGGTTCTGTTTAAGGCAAACCAAAGAGTGAACGGATTCCCAAAGTTCAGAATACCCTCAAAAGGTATGTAAAAGTACAGTCGTTGCGAATTCGCCGAAAATCTTCCAAAGAACTAGCGCGTGATCTTGAAACTGCAACGAGAGTCAGTAACGTCATCGTGTATTAGAAGACATTTAATTAAGCAAGGACTTAAGGGATGTTTTGCTATTCGAAAACTATTATTTAGTCACGATAATAAACAGAAGCGTTTACGGTATGTGAAAGAACACACAAATTGGACTGCTGAAATGTGGAACCGAGTGTTATATAGCGCTGAATCAAAATGTTGTGGTACCAAAAGACGTCAGTAGGTTCGTCGGAGAAAAGGAGAAACGTAGAACCCCGAATGTTTACAACCTACAATTTTATTAAACATGGTGGTGGGTCTGTGTTAGTTTGGGGTTCTATTTCAGCAAATGGACCGGGGGATTTAGTCATATTTAACGAAAAATAAACTGGAGAACGTTGTCGAGATATTTTGAGCGAGCATGCTATACCTTCTGGACGGCGATTAAGTGAAGATACTTGTGTACATTGTACATTGTGTACTTATGTTGTATAATGTTTGTAACTTCATTAAATGCATTAATGCCATCCAACATTCGAATTTATTTTACTTAAATTTCCTAATTTAATGCTTTCTTCCATTTATGTGCTACTGGTCTAAAACATATTCACACTACTGTATATACAATACAAAAATAAACTAAATATGTACAGCATGGGCTACCAAGAGAGATAAGCGGCTGTATCTCGGAATGTATTTGTCCTATGTTCTACGGGAAAAAATAATGATAGTAAAAGTGGCCAAGAGAAATTTCTGAAAATTATTTTCAAGTTCCAGATTTTACCGCTAGGGGGCGTAACCGCCATGTTCAAATCTGAAAGTCCTATTATATCAGAAAATCACGAGATAAGCTGTAACTTTGATATCATCAATTGATTTAATACCAAATAACTTTCTTTAGTGACTTTTTTTCGTGTCTGTCGTAATAAGGCAGGGGAAAATCCATCTATTTGTCAACGTTTAAAGTTTAATATTTCCGTTGCTATTCAGCCTATCCGAGTAGTCTTGGACTCGTTTGAAACAAAATTGTGTGGACTTTAAACACCATTTATTTGTTATATCCATTAGTTTGAAACTGATAATCTAGTGGTCACAGACCACTTACACTTATAGACGTTTCAGTTAAATGGAACCAGATTGTACCAGCTGGGTGGTTTGCTCCTTCAAACAATAGATGGAGCCATTCGAATACCAAATCATGAAATAATAAATATAATAATATTTTTCTGCAATTACTTGACAAAGAATGCTTTTTTGCTTATCATTGGCAACGAAAAGTTGATGTTTAGGTACCGAAGACCGTCACTGACTGTCAGTAAGTCCGAAAATTGCGTGTTGTCAATAGCAACCAGTATGTAACATTCAAATTGACATATCGCAAAGCACAATAATTTCTCGCAATTTGCGCGTTAACTTAAAATATATTTGAAGAAAATTATAGAAAATAGTGATAGTGATATTCTGAGTACACTTCCTGAGATCAGAAGTGCTGCAAGAGCCGTAAGTTTGAATTTTTTGTCAGAAAAATTAAAGACAATGAGAAGCGACCACTTCATAGAATGGTGTAATGCGAAGAAAATATGTAAATGTTTGGAAACCGTATTTGTTGCCTATTTTCCCGAGAAAGCCAAGGTATCAAAATCGTCACTTTCAGGTTCCAGGTTACAAATAATGCCGATAAGTAAATTATTGTATTCTATTCTATTGACCATTTGTTATAAATATTTTACAATAAAGTGTATGATTTAAACAGTTTCGCTTTATTAAGTGATTCTAGAAAAATGTTGTATGTATTACAGGCAAAAAGGGACATTATTGCTATCGCGCAATAATGTGTCACTTTTCGCTAAATACACAAATAACTATTATAAATCATTCACGAGTTATTACTGACGTCCGTTTGAATTTACCGCTAAATTAAATTACTTCTTTCCTTCAAACACCAGAGGCGCTCCAGTATTCGGTTTAAACCTAATGCATGGGCGTCGGGTATCTATAGATGTTAGTGATCTGTGCTAGTGGCTTTCTCCAGTGGTCACTTATTTTTACGATTTTCTTAAAAAAAATTAAATGGAACGATATTATTGCGTTAATAGGTTCGTAAGCGGATTTAAATTACACATTTTACTGAAAACCGCATCTCGATATCTCTATTTGTTCCCAAGTTATCGCAAAAAGAGAGACTGCTATTGTTAGGCTAAAGAGGAGTATGTACTTATGTAAATAGAATAGCTCACATTAGTGAGATATAAAAATCAAAAGTTAGCTAAGGAATCGCATTTGCAACAAGATTTAAAAATTAATGTTTAGCCAAAATTATTAATGTTTTTTTAACTCTAACTGTGATGGTGGGGGAGGTAAAGTACCTTGGAGTAACATTAGACTCCAAACTTACCTGGAACCAACATTTGGACAGAATTACCAAAAAAGCGGTGACAGCGTTAACGCTGGTAAGGCGCACATATGGAAAGAAATGGGGGCTAAGACCAGACATGCTGAGTTGGATATACAGCATGGTGGTTAAGCCAGTAATGACGTATGCAGCTTTGGTATGGTGGACAAAGACGCAACAAAGGAACGCTATTCAGAGGCTGAGCAAGGTGCAAAGACTTGCCTGCCTAGGAATAACGGGAGCAATGCGGTCGACACCGACTGCAGCCATGGAGGCACTCCTGGACTTGCCACCGTTGCACCTGGTCATACAGGGGGAGGCAAGGATGGGGGCATACAGGCTGCAACACACAGCGACTCCGAAAAGGGTCAACACAAATCATATGTCGATAACTGAGCATGTGGGAAAGGGGGTGTTGGAAATGCGGACCGACCACATGCCGGTAAGGCATAGGTATGGGAATCCCTTCACGGTGTCTATAGCGGACGGACGGGAGGAGGCTGCCAGGTATGCACTGAGAATCAAAGAGCAAGACTTAGTCTGGTACACGGACGGCTAATGGTACCGGTGCAGGGATATGCTCTCAGAATGAGGGCCACAGTTACGCACTGGGGGAGTATGCTTCGGTGTTTCAGGCGGAAATAGATGCTATTCTCCAATGCGCACACACAATGAATGTGAAAGCGGTGACCAACAGACGAATTCACATCATGTCTGATAGCCAAGCGGCATTGAAGGCGTTATTAAGCCGGAAGGTGTCGTACAGGCTGGTGACGGAATGCCTCGACGAACTGGTGAAACTGTCGAACCGGAACAAGGTTTGGTTGACTTGGATACCGGGCCATCAGGGGATTGAGGGCAACGCAAGGGCTGACGAACTCGCAAAGAGAGGGTCAGAGATGGAAATGTACGGCCCAGAACCTTTCTTCGGGGTCACAAGGCAAACGGCCCGGAGACATATAGGAGACTGGGTTCGTACGAAACAGCAGGAATACTGGGGAGCCTCACCCGGTATAGTACATGGCAAAACCTTTATAGGGAACCCATGCAGGGGTAGTAGGAAACAACTCTGCATCGTAACGGGACTAATGACCGGACATGCTGCGGTGAAAGAACACCTACACAGAATCGGAGTGTTTGGCGGGGACACAAAGTGTAGACTTTGTGGGATAGAACCGGAGACAGCCGATCACATACTACGCGACTGCGAGGCACTAGATCGCAGAAGGCAGAATCTGTTTGGGATAACGAAAGGAGACCCAGAGATATACCTTACCCACTCGGTTAGGGACCTGTACAGGTTAGTGGAGGGGACTACCGTGCTAGAGTGGGTGACTTGAACAAACAGATGTGGTACAATAAGCCTGATGGCTGCGGTACCTACCGTTGACTATAGGTCGGACGGGTCTGGGGAAAAAAAAAACTCTAACTGTAATTTTCTAACACTAAACATCAATAACAGGAGTTTACAATCGCTTTCTGTAAAATGCGCTATGGGAAATCCTGTACATTAAAAGTAGGAGAATCTTAATATTTATTTCCCTGAAGGAACTACAAATTTTATTGATTAGTTGATATCTGACTTTTGTGCTACTTTAATGGCATAAACATCTTTGATATGATAATTTCTATAAAAGATATATGTATGTCAACTTAAATATTAAAACCTAAATGCTATGCTAATATATTATATAAACAAAATTCCGATCACAAAATAATGCTCACCAAGTGTTGAAACCTTCTGTATTCTGTACAAAAAAAGTTAAATTTATGCTATAATTGTAACAGCGTTAAAATTGGGGCTGAATATTCATTTTTCTCTTATAAAATATCTATGGTTTCTTTCCTGCTTCTTTACCTTATCATCCCCTATAATTGTTTTTCATGTTAATATACATATAAATGCTATTTAATTACATGCGACAATGTCTTCAAATAATCTCAAACAACCTCTCTCTGATTGCAGTTTAGTTAAGTTTACATTTGATTAGCATTTGACTATTGCTATTTGCTGTTTATTTCCAAAGTTTTTATGATAAAGTAATAGAATTGCGAAGTAGTTGCTAGTGCCACCTCATCCAATTTAACGTTGCTTTGTCGGTTTAATTGAATAGAAAATTAAAAGCTATCAGAAGGACAAATTATCCAAATGATTCCTCTTACAATTACGCAAGGATCTGTGGCCGGACGTATGGTCGTGTTTCTTTATTTTACCAAGCTAAACGGATTTATCTAATAATAAGTTCACATTAAGAGACCGTGCGCAGTTCAAGTCTAAATAACGAACGATTGTCAATCAGGAGTGCATAACACGTGACCAATGATGACTTCCGGACAACTAGACCATTTTCTAAAGCTCGTTAGTCTGTCACAAGTCCAATCGTTTCTGATTATCCAGTGTTAGTTACACGAAGCGACCGCAAACCTAGAAATTGGTTTCGATTTCCTTGAAGGTAATTTATCCTCTTAGTAATTATATTCTGAGAAGCCGTGCGCACGTTCGTATTTACATTTTTGATTATACAAGTTATTGATCTGATAGCAGTTTAAAATAATATAATCTAACATACGTATTTATGTGTTAAGTACATATGTGTTTGTAAGTTTTCTATGATACCTTAAAGACCTATTGAATTTTGAGAACGTCTTCTAAATGTTTCATTTTGATGTTCTCAATTTTAATCTTGGTTTATTATTATGTTTTTGGATCCTTATAATGTTTCTTTATGATTAATGTTAAATTTGATTATTAAGTTGCATCTCCATTCTTTCATAATAGAAAAAGGGTTTGCAATTTATCATACATATAATGCATAAAATAAGAAACTGAAAAAATCGTATACAACAATGTAAGTTGACCCCTCTTAAAAGTCAAAACATAAAGTAATAGGATAGATATGCAGTAACTCATTCTGTTGATGATAAAACAGATTCTGGTTATGCATTTTTTGAATAATTTATAAATGAAAACCTATATAAAACAATCGCTGTTTGCTGCAGTGAATACAGTTTGCAATACCAGAAAATATTCTATCTAAATGCTAGATGTTGATAGAATGTAGAATTTATGGGCCCTATTTATCTGATGGTTAGCTCACTAGTTCGTTGAATTACTTACTATTTGAACTGAAGTAATTTTTTTTGGATTTAAGTAGAGAAATTATGGTACGATGAAAGTGTCTAAGCTTATTAAAAAAATTAAACGATGGTTATAATTTGTCGAACCATTGACATTTACAAGTCTAAGATATAGGAGATGTAGAAATTATAGATGTAATAGATTATCTATTTATTTTCAGTAATTTCCAAATTTTAATTATGAATGTATAGACTCATAACTTCTTCCATCTCATTGCTAGAGACAATAAGCCCTTAAACTCTTTAGTTTACTACGTATTACGGGACCATCCGCCGTTGTTTGATATTATCTATTATTAAATGTCGTCAATAGAAAAAGAAAATGTTGGACTAAAAAAAAAAAGGCAGAAGCAATAGAAACGAAACAAAACAAAGTGTAAAGATAAAACGTGTTTAATGTTGTAAAAATAAAATAGAGTAAAATAACAGGATTTCACACAAACAAAAAATCGACTAGTATAAAACAGTCCAGAGCGGAATTACGCAACCAAAGGTATTCAATTAGAACGTCTCGGTGATGGTAAAAATCCAAGTTTGAGAATCCGTGATGTCGGACGGAACGTCCTCAACAAGCCGATCGACCAGTGAGCCGAAGTCAGTCCAGTCGATCCCTCACATAAGTCCGCCGCCGGAAACTCCAGCCTTGTCACCAAATATATTAGAATCGGGTTGTGGTCCGACGATTGCCCCGCAACACTTCCGACAAAAATCGGAAAAGAGATATCGCTCGAAAGGGCAACATCTAGAACATCCGGCCTCGCGGAAATACGTGGTCGTGTTCGGAAAATGCACGTCGACAGAATTGGAAGAAATGAAAGAATTTCATGCCAAAAACGTTTGTCGTCGCACATCCCTATGAGGAATGCTTTGCATTTGAGACACCGGCGACGATGACCGGAGTATCGCCAGAAGTCAGTAGAGTCATCCAAACCATAAACTCGAGTAAGATGGATCGAGATAATGAACAAGGGGCCAAAGCCCCTGATTTGAAGTGTAACGGCTGCGGGCTCAAGAAAGCGAAGACTAGGAAAAGGAAATCGACTAAGAAGAAGAATGCCAATCTCATTTTCTGAAAGAAAAACTAAGTTCTTGTTTGCTATCACAGATTCAACAAGCGTTTCAGGTCGCCATCTTGATTTTCTATAAAGGACAATTACTTTGGAAATTCATATTGAAGAATGTTTAAGCGTTGGATAGGCAGCTCTAATCGCCTCGAAGAGCATCTAGCATCAGACCGATGCTGTTGCTTTTAGGTTGGGACCTATCAGAAGTAATAATAATAATAATAATCCGAAAGACCACATAGTACATAAATAATTGTACAATAGGTCTTCATAATGCTTTGAGTCGATCTAGGAGATTTAACAGAAGTGGCACCAAGAAGGGGTACGACGAGCTGTGAGGTTCATGTGGGCACAGAGGCAGTCTGAGAAAAGGACTTACCGGGAACAACCCGAGTTGCGGGAGTCTTGTTTGGAGTGGCACGCTTAGGTGCCGGTCACACACGCCGGCCACAAAGCGTGGACAGCCTCTATAGTTTGTCGAGTGTTTTTGGTCTGTTACAATCACTCCCAGCATGTTCCCCCCACAGGCAACACACTTACGCTGAACGGTGCAGCGGGATTGGTCATGCCCAAACCACTGATACCTGAAGCATTGACCAATTTCAGGTTTAGAGCGCAATGACTTTACTAATCATCTAATTTGTATATGTTATATTCATTGTTTCTGACCTATTTATATGTGATCGAAATTAAATAAATCTAGAAATTACGTGCTGCCATCTAGCAGACAAAACTTACCTGTTATATAGGTCAATGCAATATCATTACAATACTTAAGTAGTAACACGGTATGTAATGAAGCTTTTATAATCAATATAGTTTTGCAGTTGTTCCGATTAAATTGTGAACGTTTCCATATTCTTAAATTAAATGCGAATTTTTCAGCAAATATGGTAAATACAATTCAGCGATTAACACCACTAAATGAATTAAGTATGTTGTTATGGCAATTATTTATGCAGTACTGTAGAGTATTACATAACTTATTTAAAAACTCACTGAAATGTGATGTTCACTATTTGTATAATATTAAATTACCTCGTCTTGTTTTGTATTAAAATATGCAAAATTCACATATTTATACGTTTTAGCTTCACTCATATGTATGTATGTAGGTATCCTAATAACAAAGTATTCGTGTTTTCAAACCCATAATTACAAAAATAATTTATTCAGACGCTGTTCACACATGGAATCTTAATTAACTTTTTTTCTGAAGAAAAATGGAGTACGCTTCACCGAAGATAGTATTTACATGTAAATTATGTTATTTTTTATCTATAATATTAGGTAAATGATGGTGTATCTCGTTTGATTGCTTTAATTTCACTAGTATCAACTCGTTTTCTCTATTTTTTACCTATTCGATTTAGTTTTGGACACCATTCATTACTAATAAAAACGTAAAATATCTACGGAATATGTTAATAATGATTTCTGAACAAGCCGAAACTGCCTAGCTTATATCTAAGTGGTGCCATTCGGACCTATAAAGATTAACCGAAATGATTGTTACAGTAATATATATGCATGTAGACGAAATTAATAACCTGGAATGGGTGCTTGGCGTTTAAACTAGATTTTTTCCCGAAATTATCATTTTCTTAATTAGTAGGTTTTCTCTCTCGCTTTGAGGTATACAAACATAGTGATATGTATTTGATTTCAATGAATCCTAAATTAGTAGGCCACCACTTCACTTGAAATATCTTTGCAATTATGTATTGTTTTATCTTTTAGACGAATTGATATTTATAGAATTTATGATGAAATCCATACTAATTTTTTTTAAGAGTAATTCTATAGTGTGAGAACTAACTACGTTGTAGAAGAATACTAGTAATTATGATGGGGGCGAGTAGTTATATGGCGTTAGGCTGGATCGCTCGTTCATGACAAATAGACTGTATTTCAAGCTGGTTTTGGAAATCGCATTGATCTGAAACTTATTTCGGAGGTCGCGTTGTTGAGAGTTGGTTGATTTGGTGTGCGTTTGTTGAATTTATGGTAGAATATAATAGGACTAAGATAATAAAGATTAGTATTATTACATGTTAATAGAAATTTAACGTATGACAAATATGAAACAGTATTCAGAATTAAATTTCCATCAGTTTTGGTTTCAGCAAGACGGAATCCTTGTTTGATGCGAATGTTTATAGTTCTTCGATCGATATTTCTACAACTTTGTACATATAGATCAAGAAGTATTGAATGGCCTTTACGTTCACTACATTTACATTCAGTTTATGTATACAAGGGCAATAAAAAATAAAGTTCATAAAACTAACCCTACTTTTCAAGTTAGAGTTAATGAGTTGTTTTTTGCGACTGCACGGGCGGGGCAACAGTAAAGGCAAGCCCGGCCATACGAGAGTCCTATTGTGCCCTCGTGCCGGGTCGACCTGGTCGACTTGGTCGAGACTTAATTTGCTTACTTCGGGATCATATAAACGATCGACCCCACAGTATATTCGCCTCTCCCTGTCCGCTGTTGGGCAGTCGGCAAGAAGATAGACTGCAGATTCCCCCTTCCCCCTCCCTCCCACAATTTCTGCAAAGGAGAGAGTTTACTATGCTCATGCAATACAAGATTCCCGTGTGTAACTTTAGCTTGTCGCTGCTCATAAAGACTGCGCTGCACAGTCTTTTCTCATACGAGTGGATCCCGAAAGTTTTACAGTGTCTCATGCCGGCAAGTGCATTCCAATAAGAGCAATGCCTAGCAACGAGTTCGGATCTGGCAAAGGCTTTGATGTTGCCGTAGGAACTCCCACACGTCGCTGGTGCCTCTTGCTAGCTTGTCTGCCATTTTATTACCTCTGATTCCAGAGTGACTTGACACCCATCTCAGCATGATACTGCGATGTTCCGCCAGTTTTACAAGAATCCTATGGGCAGTCTAATACTACCTCGGAATCAAACCAGACAGTTTGTAGTGTACTTAGGGCGGCCTGGCTGTCAGATAAGATTTCCACTATTCCATTTACCTGCGGGCAATTTAAAATGCCCTCTGCGCAGGTCTGGATGGAAATTATTTCGGTCTGCAAAATCGACGGGAAGTTCCCTAGGCTGAAGGCCTCGCCCTCGGTTTCTTTAGCTCTCCAAATTTCAATTCCCGTGCCTTTTGGCGTTTTAGAGGCATCCACAACCCAGCGGGATAATTCCCGTCTCGGTTTGCGAAGGCGAACTTTTGCTGTCTTTCTTTTCGAGATGTTTACGTTGTATACCCCACTGAAACTGACTTAGTGAGATAAATAATGCTCAATTAATTTCTAAAACAAACTAAAAAGATATAATTGAAGCATTTTAGGATCGATTATGATGTTCTTAAATTGAGAATGCATCGAGCATTTGATTAATCAGTTGTATGTATTATTCACTTTTTTCTTGTTAATAGCAATTCTAGTTTCAATATACAAAATAAGAAGAAAAGACAGTATATCTAAAAATCTCAAGTATTTAATTGATCAATATTACTGGAAAAATAGTAAATCTGATAAAAATTGCAAAAGAGGATCTGAAATGTTTTAAACTTGTTATTTCCCAAAATTTATTTCTGAGGATCGATTTTCTATCCGAGAGCTTACTTTAGAGTTTAAGTAATCGCTTCTAGATTAATCTTTCAGTCGGTATATCATTCTCTTCTACTCAGATTGGCCTTAAATTACCATTTCTATATCAATGAATAATGGTACTTTAAATTGATAAGCATATGCAACTAGTTCTTTACTAAAGAAATCTTGTAAATGAAAACATAATATTATAAGTTCTGGAATAAATTTGTAGTTAATTAATTGACCTAAAGTGGAAATACTTCAGGAATTGAAATATAACTTTTATTAAATTTTTCATTGACTTCTATGCGAAAAAAAAAAAGAAATAGATTCAAAATAAACACAGGTTTGTTCTCGTACACTAGTTTAAGTAATCTACGCTTTTCATTCATTTGTAAATGGAAATAAATCAGGTAGGATGATAAGTAGATGCGGGTATAAAGCACGAATGCCTTAAAGTTCTATTTGTCAGTTGTGAAACAAGTTGCAGAAAAAATATGATAGCATATAAAAGAATGTTTTAATAAGAAACTGAGAGAGACAGAGAGAGGAAGATTGTTAAAGCTTTCGTAACGCAACAGGTTGAAAATTTGAAGATTAGCCTATATTTTAATCAGAATGAAGACTGTTTTTATAAATATTATAAAGAATGATGTCTTGCTTTCGGAATTTATTACAAAATTAAAACTAAGACAGAATTATAAGCAAAATTGTGAGTTTGGCTCCTTTGAGAACGGATATTCAATGTTAATCGGATTATAGAAATTGTATATATTAGTAGAAAAACAGTAAAAGATTTGAGGTAGTCTAGAATATTAAAAGCCATATTTAGATAACGTTACATAATATTAAAATTCATATACATACGATGAGTTAAAGGTAAGAAAACCTAACGGCGATGTCATCTTTAGATTAATATTTTTATGTAAAAATACACTAAATCGATTTAGTTTCCTTAATATAACATGAAATGAGAGTATATAAATCATTAAAACTGCCTTAACTACTTCCTATTTCCTTTTTTAAATGTAATTTAAATACACCTTAATACTTATTTAAATTACCTTTCGACGCAGTGCACGAAAGAACATGTTAGTAAAATATTCCTAGTTGTAACGTTTTTTGATAAATTAACATGGCCTGTGATGAATATGTTAACATGTTTTGACATAAATCTCTGTGTAACATCAGTGACCCCTCGTATGATAGAACGGATAGCGCGCTGGGAGAAATACAATTAAATTTAGATTCCTATCTTCTTAATGACATGTAAATCAAGTTTATTGAACGACGTTATCCGGTAAGATATACTCGAAACAATGAATACATTATTCTGAAAGCATTTTCGGATATTCGCATGATTTTTCAGAACCATTAAATACGAATAAAAAATTATTTCTCGTTCACTACCAAAGATTAACAAACGAAAAGCATTTCTCTGTATATTTTTGAATTCTTTCATAATTCTTTTTGTGATCCTTAAGATTTTTATTTTCTGATAAAAGAGAAGTTTAATATCTACAGTCTAAAGCTGCTTTAAGTTGGCAAGTTTTATTTAACGTAGGTACATACATATATGTATATGCAGAATATTTAGAGCGACTAAGGCCAGCTAGAAATGAGATAAATCTAGAGTGGGGCGGTTGTACAACATATACGGAATAGCACGCTTGCCAATTCCGTATATGTTTTACAACCGCTCCACTCTAGATTTATCTCTGATCTAGCTGGCCTCAGTCGCTCTAAATGTTCTGTATAACACATTTCCTGTTACGAAACTCGCAAGCAAGATCTTGCACAAAAATAGAAATAGTTTCTGCTACATTTCTCGGACGTTTACAATTCCAAATTTGAGCGAAATTGAATTCATAAAAGATACGTAGGTATACAAGAAACTTTGATTTTAAATAGATGATAGCGAATGTGCTTCTAACAATTGTTATGCAAATTGTTATAACTATTTCCTGAATTGGATTAATGGTAAACGAGAATCTATGGATCATGGAAAACCCATTGCTGATCACAAGGAAGAGAATTGTTATTGTTTATTAGCAGACAGGTCGGTCTTTAAAACTGGACCTGCTAATATTCTAAAGAAAAATAGTATTATATAATAGCATATAATAGCTATTAGATATACTCTCGTTTCAGTCCGGGACTTGCATAAACCAATAGATCAAACTTGTAAAATACATAACTACTGCAATCACAAATATTGTTTAATAGTGAAACATGGTTCAATTGATGTCAGCTGATTTTATTTAGTAGAAAAGTTTAGGTTATGTTGTTCTATAGAACCAACGCATTAAAAAAATATTACTCTTTTAACGGTTTTCCAGAAATTGAAAACAAAGCCGTTGCATATATGAATATTAATAGAGTCGTCCAAATACGAGTATATCCTAAAAGTCGTACTAATGCATGAAGTAAATGCATAAATGTGTATCTGTATGTGTTTGCTTTTTCACTAGTATTAATTCAAATGATATTTAAGTAGTGTCAATCACAGAGTTGTTAATATATAAAGAATTCTCTGGCGTAGATTTCTTAAACTAATTCCTTCCAAACTTCTCTATATTTGGAGGAGTTTCAACGACAACAGAAAAACGTTTGTTAAATTCGAACTAACTAGCCTGGTTCCACACTTGCTGGAACGTTCTTGTAGGAATAAGACATTAAAAAATCATCAATATTTATTCAATCGAGTAAAGGTTGTGCAAGATTGTGTTTATGAGTAGGAGCAGGGTGACATTATTTACAGAAATTACAGTCATTTTGTAAATTTTCTTCTATGTATAAATTGTGTTTTTCACCTACCATATCTATGTGTCTAAATCTCGAGCCGAAAGTAGTTTTTTTTTTCCTATGGCCGAAAAGAAAATGCCTAACGTTATTTCCGCTTACATTTGATTCTCTTGACTGGCCTTGACTGACATTTGCAAATTGGTGTTTCTAAATTACAGAAACAACTTGTGTACTGTGTTTTTAATCTACATTTTTAATCTTAAACTGGTAACTGAGATCGTCTAAAGGGAATAGATTTTCCTTGTTTTTCAGTTTTGTAGTTTTATTCTACATTTCAATGAGTTGGAATTCAGACTGGTTTAACAGGGCCTTCGATGGTACCTTCAAGCAGGCAAGAATCAGTATCGAACTGACCTCGTGATCACAGTGCAATAAGATCTCCTTTGTGGTATTACAGTAAGAAGTATTGTCAAAAAGCTGTCCAACGCGGCTTTTACATTTCATTCAATCATTACATTTGTGCGCCAATTTATTGAAACGTCTAATTTTGATTTAGTATGAATTATAAGGCTCTATGAATAGTACTATTATACATACACATTTTGTACATCTAATTACTGTAAGAAAATTTTCTATAACTTAAATTTCTGATTCTATTCTATTTCTTTCTCTGATATATGGGGTGGAATATAATATATTAAAATTGAGGAATAGTTAAAACGATAAACTGCATACAATTTGCCGTAGAAATAAAAGAGACACAAGAAACTGTTCTAAATTTATAAATCTTGAGAAGAATGAATTACGCAATAAGCAACTCGAAGGTAGAAAAAGCGACAGCAAAATTAAATAAAAAGTAGAAAAAGTAATCGAACGGGATCTCAGGCAATTATTTATTATTTCAATATATTTTCGAATAACGGCTGGCACAAATTCATTTATTCACAACTGCGGGCGAGGTTAGATCAGATAACGTACAATCAACGTACGGAAAGAAATACTGAACATGGATACTAAATCAAGCTAATTAACATATATTTTAATGATTTCATTCAATATATCGAAAAAATAACTTCAGTTAATACGTTCACTTCTGTGTAGATTCTTGGATTACGTAATATATCTATGTATGTATACCTATTGGATCGAACGGTCATTCTTAAATTAGAAATGAAATAGTAGAACGTTTGTTTTTAGTATATGCTTCGTGTATTTACTAGTTCCTATAAAATCACGATATGTAATTAGTTAATCTATCGTTCATTTACATATGTTGCAATATACTGATTTTGTTTCTAGATTTAAAAGATTATTTATGGAATAATAATATCTCAGTATACCATAAAAAGTATACTACAGTCACTCACTTGATTACAATTCCTTAAATTGCTGTCCATCAATTAATTTATTATATACATAATTATGTATACTATGGAAAATGATATATATCTTTTAAAAGTAGAAAGAGTGAAGCCGAAAGAGATATTAAAACTACCATATGTATTTATAACGACGCTAAGACAACAAAGTAGATTAATCGATGCTACTAACGAAGAAATATATATATATATATGTATATGTATGTAGGTGGTGGTGTATGTGGTGGTTACCGCTTTTATATACAGTTTTGGACATATGTCTGGGGCACCCATGAAAAATTTGATTATTCGTTACCATGCCGGGAATAGCCAAATGAAACAAACTGATATTTATTAATGCACATTTTATGACGTTGAAGCCATCAACATTTACTACAGGCAAGAACGTATAAGAATTGGGCTGTTAAGAATGAGTCAAAGATTATATGGTTTGATGAATCAAATTAGAGAAAAGTTAAGCAACCATATTTTGTTCTTTTAGTGTACAAAATTTGTAAAAATGTATACATGAACCATTTAAGCCTAAATTTAAGAGCGTGGCTATTTTCAATTATCGAATTTAACTTTATGCAGCCCAGGAGCTCAGTTTGTTTGCCGTAGACCGGGAGAAGCATTTTGTCCTGATTGCATCGTTTCTGGAGTCAAACACAACTTACACACACAAAACTACACCGCGAGAGTTGCATGTTAGCCAGACAAGCGAGACAGCTTACGGAGTCACTGCAACTAATCACCCACCACATATTAAAAAAAGCCATATTTATTATTATTATATTTATTTCAACATGATAGTGCATCCTGTCACAAATTCTGACGTTTCATGCAGTTGTTTGCGAACGAGATCAATTAATTTGAATAGACGCCGCAATCACCGGATTTGTAACGAACTGAAAATTTGTGGCGCATGCTAAAGCTAAAGCTCTCAAAATACAGTTGCAAAAATAAATATGAAGAGAAAATTTTACAGTCACTTTTCCTGATATTTGTCAACGTTTAGTAGCGTCAATGTCTAGCGGAGTAAATGCCGTAATTAAAGCAAAAAGTGGTCTTACAAAACTTAAACTTATGAATCAAAACTTATTTAAAGAATACATATATGTATGTATGCAGTTTTATTTTAATAGTATACAACTTATCGTTATTCAAAAATTTTCAGCGTGCCCCAGACATGTGTCAAGGCTGTATATATAGCGCAGCTGGTATGGTGAAATTATTCAATACCTATGATTCGCCTACTCCTGTTTCTTTCCGTTAACGGTGCTAAATCGTTTTCCTTTAACTACAGGGCCGTCATTTTCGTGATCTGATTGAGCTCCCATTATAGGAAATATTCCATAATTTGCGTCCCAATATTATGGTTGTCCTTTTTTGTTAAGAAGAAAAGCAATGACATTAATATTAAATTAGCCAATTTATTTTTAAAATAAATACGTATGCATTAACTAAATTTCAGACTATGATTTCTTTATACCTATATCTAGCACAAATCAGTGATCAAATACCCTATTTTAGTTTAAAAAATAACATGAATATTTCAGGGTACAGAATCAGTTATCATATCAATGAAATAGTAAGGCCAGTGGCAGAGTCGTTCTTGTGTGGAAGAACTTGATAAGATAAGTATTCATTACCAAGAATGTACATATCTTGAGACAAAGACTAAAATTGTCAATTCAAAGAGATATATTTACATGTTTTCACTATTGGACGCTTAAGCGAGTTCATTGATCGTGGCGTATTTATATACGACACGACTGCATACTAATTTGCAATTCAAGGCTCCTTTCATATGTACGGCGAGCTATCGATTGTAAGCCTGATAACGCTCGAAATATCTCCCGCTATGTATGTGGTGCACATATGCCATGTTTAATGATGTGTGTGGTAATGTTTTATAGATGATTACTAATTACTAAACCGAAGATCATTTATTTTTATTATGTTACGATTTTTCACAATTTAGTAACAAAATATTACTAAGATTTTTGCAAATCACAGTTTCAGCCGCGGTTGACAAACTTTACATCCCTGTATATGTCCTAATTACAGCAACTGGTGCACGTTTGAACATGTATAAGCATATGTTGACTTCTTTGTAGTGTGTTCTTGTAGTAATTTTAATCCTGTTATGACTGCCGTTCAAAGGAAAGCCTGAATTGCTTTTGAAAGTATAATAGAAAACAATTGAGGAAATCATAAAATGCAGGGTTATGAAAAACTTGTTCAAAACATGCTACAAAGCTTCGAGATTTAGAAATGTATCAGCGGTTGCACGGAAGGTGAAATACAAATGTGATGGTTTTATAAATCTGGATCGAACTTTGATTAATATTATTTAGTAGTTATATGTTTTCAATATGTTACAATGTAAAAGTATTAATTTGTCAAATTTACTTATATATGCGCGTAAAAAACAATGCTGGGGTTAATCGTGTCTGCCGTAGTATCAAAGTGAAAAATGAAGAAATTCTAACTAATTCGCGGAATTAATTAACATTCAAAGAAAACCAACATTTATCTAGTTTTTATTATATGCACACACAGAAAATTATGCTCAATCATGTTGTTGTCTATGTATGTTACATCATTTTATCTATAAACTCCTTTACTCCACCAATTATTTAGTGAAGATTAATATTATTATTAATTAATTCTATTTTAGAATTATGGTCCAAGTGATAAAAATTAGCAAGCGCAGATGGAATCGTTTATTTTTATATTAAAAATCTATTCAACGCAACGCACATTATAATCAACTACAATTTTCATCTTTGCGATCTTCGTTTATAGTGTTGTCATTTTGTTTAAAATTTTCGCCGTAGACGTAGAATATCCAACCGAGGCTTCCTCCATACACACAAAAATACATGTCCTATGCGCGCTAAAGCTAAAGGTAGCTAGATAGTTTTTTGGAGAGTTGGGTAGTAGGTATTTTGGAGCAATTAAACAAACAGCAAAACTTTTTTTGGGTAAAGTTGATTGTTATTACTTATTACGGGCGCCGCCAATTTTTAAGAAACCTGATTGTGTGACAAAAAATTGGAATCATGGTGTACAAAAATAGTAAAAATTATATACGACAGAAAGTAACTGAAGGTTGTATGCAGGGTCCGCCATCCGTCTGGAATTGTCATATTACGGCTTTAATATTGCAAAATTCGAAAAGTTATGTAATGTAGGTGGTAGCGGACTAGTAGGAGCACAAAATAAAATTATTGGTAATTATACACTTAATTATACTTTTTAATGGAATACCTGGTATGTTATGTGATTTTTGAATTACGCAATTAAAAATATTGGGATTTGATATGGGATTGTATTGACCTAAAGCTTACGGTATGGGAGTTATGGACGCATCAATGGGAAAAAATGTTATAATCTAGCAGGATGTGGTTTGGTTAGTATAGTGTTTAGAAATATCGTGCTTATCATGAAGTTTTTCACGATAGTATACTTTTATTCCGAGGTATTAATTTTAAGCTTCATCGATCCGTTGTACAGGGTGTTCACCATTGGTGAATACTAATTTTTCTCAATTTTTTCAAATGGAACATCCTGTATATTATTACCAATTGTTAATAAGTGCACTTCTAGCTTTCATTTGATATAAGGGTATGGCTGTCTAACTGCAATAGTTTTCAAGAAACATCGAATTAAGGTTTGAAATTAAACATTTTTAATAACATTTTGTAGAAATTATTTTACATCTACTCGTACATTGATATTGCACTACGAAAATGAGCACAAAATAATATCAAAAATGGAAATTTACAACAAATGTTCAAAAACTCGGCCATCATTGGCTACGCAAATGTCAAGTCTTCGAATAAACGATATCCTAACATGTTTCAAAATTTCAGGAGAAATATTTCTAAATGCTTGAGAAATTCTAATTTGCATATTTTCGGCTGTTGTTGGTGCTACTGAGTAAACCTGTTGTTTTATGTATCCCTACAGAAAAAAAAGTCTACCGGAGTTAGATCAGGAGACCTACACAGTTAGAAATTTAGTGTAAATAATTAACACTAGCCGGTGTTTATAGGTCCACTCTTTTTAGAGTAAAATATTAACACGGAATGCACAGGTAAATTTTAGAGTAAACATCTCTCTACGTAGTACACATTTACTCTACTTTTACACGTTATAGATATATAGAGTAAAGTTAACACTGTTTTCATAAGAAATTTTACACTATCTTCTACCGTCTTTGTTTGGATGCATGCTTGCTATCCTTTACTGCTCGATTTAGTGTAAAGTTACGATTAGAGGCAATTTAAAATGGGTAAGTACTCTACATTTTTTACTCTAAAATACAAACGGGACAAACGACAGAAGAGTAGAATTCCTGGACGTATGGTGTTGGACGGTGAGAGTCTGGATGATCCGCAAATGATTGTTAATGGATTAGGGAGATACTTTGGTAGTGTGTTTACGCAACCGTCCTTTGCACCTAACCATCAGAATCATCACAACGTGAATACCTGCCTTAATATTAGCGTTTTTTCTGAGGATGAGATCGTGAAGTCGATAATCCGACTTAAAGATAGTTGTAGTTCTGGTCACGATCAAATTCCAGTTTTCTTTATTAAGGATTGCAATCGTGTTCTGGCATATCCTTTGGCTAAGCTTTTCGAATTAGCTTTAAGCACATCATCTTTTCCTGATGTATGGAAAATGGCCCGTATTGTGCCAATATTCAAGTCCGACGATTCCTGTGACATAACTAACTACCGTCCAATCGCAATTTTATCGAACTTCGCAAAGATATTTGAGCAATGTCTTTATTCTGCAATTTACCCTGCCATCAAGTCGTTTATTGTTCCTGCTCAGCATGGTTTTACCGAAAAGCGCTCTACTGTAACCAACTTATGCCAGTTCACCCAGTTCTTGTCACGCGCCTTAGATTCACGGTTTCAAGTTGACGCCTTATACCTGGACTTTTCCAAGGCCTTTGATCGCCTTGATCATTCTATTATTCCTATTAAATTAAGTTCTTTTGGTTTTAGCACGTCCCTTGTCACTTTTTTTGAATCCTATCTCTACAACAGGCGTCAGTCAGTGTTTTACAATGGCTACACTTCCGATGAGTACTTTGCTTCCTCCGGCGTTCCTCAGGGGTCTAATCTCGGACCGTTATTATTTATCATTTTCATTAATGATATTTTAACATCTATAACTTCCGCAGCCTTAATGTTTGCTGACGATTTGAAACTGTTCCGCGAGGTTTCGAGCTTGGAGGACTGCGAACTTCTTCAGGCCGATTTGGAAAGAGTTTCTCAATGGTGTGAGGACAACAACCTAGCACTCAATGCCCGGAAATGCAAAATGATTACTTTTACACGTGTGTCAGCTCCGGTCATTTTTGACTACAGCTTAAGAGAAGCCATCCTGGAGCGTGTAGAACTAATTAAGGATTTGGGTGTATTGTTCGATGCGGGACTCACATTTGCGCAACATGTTGCTTATATTACCGCTACTGCCAGGAAATTACTTGGATTCATAATACGTACCTGTGGATCTTTTTCTAATATTACCGCTTTGATGGCCATGTATTACACCTTCGTGAGATCTCGCTTAGAATATGCTGCTATAGTCTGGAATCCCTATTACTTAGTACACAAGAGGCAGTTAGAGATGGTGCAGCGTAGATTTGCTAAATTTATTTGGTTTCGTATAGATAGACGCTATCCAGAAAGGAACATGGATCAGACT
Source organism: Holotrichia oblita (assembly GCA_023690525.1). Classification (NCBI taxonomy): domain Eukaryota; kingdom Metazoa; phylum Arthropoda; class Insecta; order Coleoptera; family Scarabaeidae; genus Holotrichia; species Holotrichia oblita. Next base: position 138,464,707 of record CM043016.1, on the reverse strand, counting down.
CAACTATTATCGCGGATTGATCTACCATCACTCAACTTTCGACGCATACTTTCCGGTATATCTTTCCTATATAAACTATGCCATAATAACATCGACTGTCCCATGCTGCTGCAACAACTTCAGTTTCACATTCCTCGACTCGGGGCTCGTCAGTCTAACACCTTCGGTATCCCATTTCCTCGAACCAATGTCTTGAAAAAATCTCCCCTTTACACCATATGCTCAAATTTTAACTTTATTTCCGTGCACTGTGATATATATCACTCTTCCTTGGGCGTAATTAGAAACGTAACTGCTAATATGTATAACAACTTTGTTTAACTCACAAGTTCCAAAAAACTTTATAATATAGCTGCTCAAATAATCATTCTTATATAATCATTCTTATACAATCATTCTTATATATTTCTGTTTTCTGATTTATGTTGAGAATAAGTAATGCTTTTTTATATACTGTTTTCCCCATTTGATTGTTACTGCTCGTTTGTATTTATTTTTTTTTATACTTTTTGTATTATCTAAATTGTCCTGTTAATGGAAATTGTTTCTGTTGGGCAATAAACTTATTATTATATACCAGTAACACTAGACACTTTACACGCCTCTATTTTCGAACTGTGTAGCAGGCCAGGGGATAGAACCTCCTCGCCCTATCCATCTTTCAGGAAGCCACTCTTGCAAATAATTCCTGATAATGCTTGATGATAATGTGCTGGGGCACCGTGCTGCTGTAGGTACATCTGTTGCCTAGATGCTAAATCAACATCGTCCAAAAGCAGCGGAAGTTCATTTCTTAAAAATTCCAAGAATCTTTCGCCAGTCAATTTACCATTGAGAAAATACGGTCCTATAACATGTGATCCTAGAATGCCTCCCCAAACATTTAATGACCACTGATGTTGATGATCAATGTATCTAACCCAGTGGGGATTTTCGGTGGCATAATAATGGATATTGTGCCTGTTAAGCGAACCATTGTATCGAAATGACGCCTCATCACGAAACAGAATACAGTTTACCATTTCTGGGTGGATTGGGAGGCTTCTCATTTCTTGGCAAAATCCTAGTCTATGCTCGAAGTCGTCCTCATCTAACTGCTGATGAAGTTCCATATGATATGGATGAAAATTGTTTTTTTCAGTATTCTTGTATATTCTCGTATCTAAAGTGATATTACTCACACTCGCATGCGGATTTTCTTCTACGGATAACAGCACAGATAATTTATTATCTTTATCATTAGAAATTAGAGGATGCGTAAATACCTTTTCAGGATACGCTACGCTACCTGTAGCATCTATCCTTTCTTTTAGTTTTTTCAAATGCCGTTGGCTTAGGTAAATTCGGATAGCGGAAAGATTCATCTTTAATCACAATATTATGATAGCAATGACACACTAACTGCGCACAAGGAAAAAGTCAAACTCAATTCAATTTTATTTGAACTAGCCATGCCTACTTGAGTTTTTATACAACACATACTTATTCGTATGTGTATTTTTGTTGTTAAAGACAGAGAGCAACTGTGGTTTTCATTACGTTAAGGGCACTAAAAACTTTGCGCTCATTTTCGTAATGCAACATCAATGTACGAGTAGATGTAAAATAATGTCTACAAAATGTTAAAAATGGTAAATTTCAAACCTTAATTCGATGTTTCTTGAAAACTATTGGAGTTAGACAGCCATACTCGTATATTATATGAAAGCTAGAAGTGCCCTTATTAACAATTGGTAATAATATACAGGGTGTTCCATTTGAAAAAATTTAGAAAAATTGGTATTCGCGAATGGTGAACACCCTGTATAATAGATCGATGAAGCTTAAAATTAATACATCGGAGTAATAGTATACTAATGTGGAAAACTTCATGATAAGCACGATATTTCTAAACACTATATTAACCAATCCACATCCTGCTAGATTATAGCATTTTCTCCAATTGATGCGTCCATAACTCCCTAACCGTAAGCTTTAGGTCAATACAATCCCATATCAAATCCCAATATTTTTAATTGCGCAATTCAAAAATCACATAATATACCGGGTGTTCCATTAAAAAAATAAAACTTTGACATCACACTCCTTTCCTAAACATACGGTATAATTACCAATAATTTTATTTTGTGCTCCTACCACCTAACTTTTCGAATTTTGCAATATTAAAGCCGTAATATGACAATCTCAGACGGATGGCGGACCCTGTATATAAATTTAATACATAGAAATATATGTATATAACAGTACTCTTGGTAAGGTAAAGCTGCTTGACGTTTCACAAAAAAGGTTTTAAAACGTGTTGCTTTTTTTATAACAACTTCTTCTTTTGTATACTAAAGTAGAAATTTAAAAATAAGAAACAAGAAAATTAAGATTTGTGTTAAATATTCATATGTGAAAATCTGGATGATATTAGTTTGTTCGCGTACTTAATTTTGGCCCGCTGGAAGTTCCTCTATATTGGCCGGGAATCCCGTGGAGAATGGTGGATGACTTCCCGTTTTAGTCCGGTAAACTAATCCTTCAACCTCCTTGCGATGGTTAAAGTTTTACGTGCCTCACAGTTACATTTTTCTTTAATTTTTGAAAGGTCCGTGGGGTGACTTGTAGATTAGATAAATGATCAAGGCTATTATACCACGATGTGAAAAATAACGAAACCCTGGTAAGGAAAATATATTTTAAAACTATGTAAAATGAATTAATCAAAAGCTCACTTTATCTAAAGGCTTTTCTACAAAATGTTAAGCACGAATATATAATATAATCTGGCTTTACAATGATAATAATAATATACGTTTGATAAAACGTGGTTAGTACTTCAGATCACTTAATTGACCGTCTAGCTTCGCTTGCTTTGTGAATTTACTTTTGGAAAAGGCCGTTTGGGAAAACTTTCGATTGTTTGCGCTCGGCCAGCTGACATACTGGTGTGAATTCGTAAAAATATAAAAATATTGGTTTATCTTTTTAAGTGTAGAACCCTTTACCATGAATAATCATTTATATTGTTTATATTATTATTATGTTCATATATTAAATTGTATGAGTTTAATAACGATATTCTATTCTTAATAGTACCTACTATACAAAGTAAATTCGTTTTACTATAAAGATTGGTACAAGTAACGTATGTGGTAAGTATAATTAACTATTTAATTATTAGATGCTCCTATATTTAGTTACTTGAATAACAACACTTTAATCTTAACATTATTACGGCGGTAGTTCTTTCTACTGTACAGAGGGGTCAGCTAAGAATGCAAAGTGCTGTACTCGTGTCTCTGAAACTATTCGTCGTAGAGACTTGCGGTAAAAAATTTTAAGACTAAAGTGGTCAAAAGAAGACCGTGGAAAATATCTTCAGATTTCCAAGATGGTCGCTAGGAGGAGTAACCGGCATCTTAAACTTTTAAAGTGATTTTTTTTACTGATATCCACCCAGTAAATGTTACCAAAAAATATATGCCTTTTAATGCTAAGCTTTACTCGAGTTATTTTTGTTTAACACTTTTTGACGTATTTATTAAAATAAAGTGGTGGGGAATAATTAAATATTTTTTAAATAAACAGCTGTAACTCCTAAACGACTGAACTGATTTTAACAAACTTGGTCTCATTGAAAAAAGCATTTATTGTTCCATCAAACCTATCTTACCTGTGATATGTCTATTTCTTAGTGATGCCGCTAGAGCGCGCTTTTTGATATAATAACAGAAAACTGCAAAATTCTCTAAAAAATTAAATGCAATAATATGACTTTTTTTCATAAAAAAGTAGCGAAGTGATACCTAAATAGGCTAGTGAAAACCGTATTTCGATATCTTATTCGTAGCCCGAAATATCGCAGAAAGAAGATTTAGTTATCATATAATTTTAAAAAGACGCTATTACACCGGTATTTATTGTTATTTATTTGTGTTTTTTTCAAGATTTAATTGCATAATTTATAATTTTTAAATAATAAAAGTATTCCTAGTTCAAAAAATTGCAAGAAAAAAGTGTAGGGGCATAGTTATCAATGCATATAATATGCAAGTGCAAGGTACGGAGAATATGAAGAGTAGGCCATAGAGGAAAAACAAATGTCTAAAATCAACGAATTATACTTATAGAGGCAGTGTAATTTATGTTGTTTGCACACACAAGTAAGGTTTAAAGGTATTGAAATGCTTTTAGAAGTGATGGAAACGTTAGTTTGCATAATATGCATTATTGGTCTGACAACAATCCTCACTAGTTGCGCGAGGTCCAATGTGTGGTGTGGCATCCTGGGCGGAACTATTATATGTAGGTCCCTATTTATTTGATCAACCACTAAACGGTGCCACGTTTTCTGGTAAACCAATTGCCTATTTTATTGGAATATGTGCCCTTGCAATTACGGCAAAATATAGTTGTCCAGCACATTTTTCAAGAAGAAGATCTAAGATATCGCCAGAGGTGGATTGGGCGAGGATGTCTATTTCCTTGGCCTCCTCGATCCCCAGACCTCACCTGTTTCAACTTCTATCTCTGGGGTCGGTTGAAAACTATTGTTTACCAAATTCCACTAACAACGAGAGACGACATGAAAATACGAATACAAGAGGACATTCGTAGCCTGTCAAGAGCAGATATTGAAGCTGCTGTAATGTCTACGCATGAGCGGCTCCAACAATGCATTGAGTGTGATGGAAGACCATTTCGAGCATTTTAGGAGGCATAGGCGAATAGTTTCAGAGATACAGCACTTTGCATTCTTATCTGACCACCCTGTATGTACAAGCGATAGTTCCAATAATTACAATACATATGTCGTATGTTGGCTACAATGCGCATGTTAAATTGTGAACTATATAGATTCACTTAAATCCACAATAACACTGGAAGAATTAAAATGCTGTAGCAAGTAGCAAAGTAGTACCTTTGCGGAATTGTCACATATTTCATTGTAAATAATTGTCCTCAGTACCATAATTCTAGTTGCTACGACGATTTATTTTTTTTCTGTTTACATATGCAAGCGAAGTGCAAAAATAATCAGTTAATTCATGTACATATGTACTATATGTATGTATGTATATACTTACTATTTAAAATCCTATATGGTTAATCGTTTACCATTTTATCCGCCCGTGTTTTACTTTTACTTCTGATGACAGAAATGATGTAAAAGTTGTGGACTTGTACAACAGTAAATCTGGTTACGTTACCTTCAAGTGCAAAGAATTGAAGGTGTTATGCTTTAGTAACTATTCACATTAGTCAAGGCAGTTGCGTATACGTTACACTTGAAGATCTACTAACGCGTTGTAAATCAACCCTTAAACAACCCCTAAAACATTTTATCAAATTTGTTAGACTGCCATCTATTCGCATTGAGATTCTTTTTAGAATCCTGAACCATACAGGTACTTTTTTACATTTTAATTCTATGAATGAATATGAGTATCAAAATAATGCGTAAAGGCCTGGACCTAAAATGGAGTCATCGAAATTGCTATATTTTCACACTTTTTTCAAGCCTTTACAGTTATTGCAGAAAAAATATGACTTTATAACCTATAAAATCCTTCTCATCCGTCATTTCGATATTAATAATTCGAATAATCAACGGGTGATAAACTTTGGATTTTTCAGTGTAGATATAAATGCTAAGTTGATATAGATGCGTATTTTTAGTAAATATTGACTTTTGCTTTAAAACAAAAGATGTAATTACTTAAACATTTTCAGTTTTTACTCCTATAAGTAAAATAATTTCTTTCAAATTTAAGTATAAAGATGGTCTTTATATTTAAGTAGATATATTTTTAACAATTGATTGTTTTTTAAGCAAGCCTCTTACGCCAGGGACAAGCTGTAGACGTGATCCCTTGCTTAAAAAACATCTCTTGTGCGTATCTTCACTTTCCGAGGCACATTAATATAGTAGAGTGTTGCCTCTGCTCCAGAGGGACTTGAAGAAATGGATTGGAAAACTTTTATCCATTGATTTGTATGCGTTCTGTGCTATACACCGTGTGTCGTATTTATTGACTGAAGAGAATTTCTCTAAAAGTAACATACGTAACGTATACATATAGTGAATACATGCAGTAAAATCCTTAACTGACAATAATTCTAACATCCAACTTCGTGCAAGTGAAGTAGTAGACGGTGGTTTAATTAAAGCAGGTAAGGGGCGTCAATCAAACTACCTAATTATAATAATACAAGTTCAGCGAATTAACTTCGAGAATTTCCAGGGGTTCAGGGAAAACGACCTGAGACGTTTCCGTCGAAAATGGAAGGAGACGCAAGACTGACTCGCAGGAATCGTTCGTTTTCTTGCTATCAGCGTGTTTTGGCAGTCTTTCCGCCGCCCTCTAACTTATGGCTTTCTCTTTTCCCCCGGATCTATAACTCTAAAAGCCGTAAACCTTTGCACAGCTCGACGGAAAAAGTTTAATTATCTTAATGTGTACGCTTTAAGATTTTATATGTATTTAAAAATTAAATTACTATTACACGTCGGATTAGAGCTATTTTTTGTATATAATTGCATTTTTGATGCACAATCTTTATTTACTTCAATATTTTTTAATTCTTGTTTAGAAATTGGAATTTCATTTAAATAAAGCTACATAGATAATACCTGTTATATATACGTATATAATAATATATGATTTTATAGTTAATTATTCTCAACTATGAATCACTATTATTTTAAATAAACAAAAAACTTAATTCTACTGAGAGAATTTTACTGAGAACGGATTGTAACACTGCCATGTAAAGTTCTTTAGTGAATGATAGTGACACTCACTTAATATACTATTTACCTAATTCGATATGTTTGATATAATCAATTTGAACTACATATAATTTTTAGTGCACATATATGGAATATAAACAAACAACTATTGCGCTATGTCATTTACAATGTACAGAAAAATTATACAAAAGTTTATAGCAGTTAGCGTACCGAAAGCATTAAGCAGGCACGTTTAAATACAGCATGAGAATGGAAAGGACAGTGTGTACCTAGATTTATAAAGGTCTATGCTTTAATACACAGAGCTCGGTAAATGTTCCGGAACAGCTTAATTACAAGAGAACAAAATTTTTTCAATTCCTGAAATATTTGCACTTATAATATTATATGTTCTGGAATAAATTGATATTTAATTAATTGTTGTTTTATTGACCTATAAGTGGAAATATTTCAGAAATTGAAAGATAAGTAGGTACATAAAGGTCACAAAATAGATGTATTAAGAGAACAAAATGTGATAACGGACTTGTTTTCGATAATCTGTAGGATTAATATAACATTGCTCATTCTAAATCCTTAGAAAATTCAAAATACTTTTTATTATACCACCTTGTGTAAATTCAATTATTTCCAAAATATTGAATAAAAGAATGCAATTTTTTTAGTATTCATTAAAATATAACAAATAACAATTTAAGTACACTATTTAAGCCAGTCTTCGAATTATTTTCTGTCGGCCGCTTTATAGAAAAGCTTGAACCCTGCCAAGCTTTTCTATAAATTGGGAGCCACCGTTTTGCAAGTGTCGATGAGAGATAATATACTCTGCATTTAAGATTTTGATTTCAAGACCTAGTGTATTTGATTTGGTAGATTTGGCAATAGAATACACTGCGATCGTAGGTAATATAAAAAGTGAAGTTATTGCTAACGTGTTGAAAGGTCTTGTATCATTTGTCGATGACATTTCATATTGTTAAGGCACTATGTGTTTTCCAATATCTATGTTTTTTTCTAGAATTTTTGGTTTATTCGGCAAAATTTTCTAAACGATTTCCAACTTTCTGCTAATCGAGGCAAGGTTGGTCTTTCGCACATGATCTGCAATAAAGAATATTTTAAGGTAATGAAAATGCATTGAATATTTTTTTCTCTTCGTTTGCTGGTCATTTCCGTAAAGTGATTTTTTTGCACTACCCTAATAGAATGCATGTAGTAAAAGTTGCTGGTAGTAAAAGTAAATGATAAAAAATTCTCCGTTTGTCGCAAAAAACGCTGAATATAAAAAAAAATAAATGAAGAAAATCTTTTCCTAAACTGGATTGCGGAGAAAGGGTCTAGCCGGTTAAGCATATGAAAACTGCACTCGCATCTGGTGAAGAGTTGTTACCTTGTTTTCATTGTTCTTCATCTAAATAAGCCATAGTATTAATTTCATATCGCTAACCCCTATAGTAAGGGGATAATGGGGGTGACAACCCTCAATGTAAATTTTTTTTTTCCGGTACCTATTGAAGATATCGTTATGAAATTTTAACTGTACCTGACTACCTATAAGCTAATTATAATATATTTTTTTTAGAATATTTGTGATATTAGAAACTGTAAAAAACGAGAAATATATTTTTCAGGGGTGGTTTTTTCTACGAACCCCCGAATTGACACCTACCAAGAAAATATATCTTATTTGTTAATTAGTTAGCTGTTACATGTTAAAGTTACAAAAGGGTCGAATTGGTGGAACATAGTTCTGAAAGATAAAAACCAATTATGGATATGTGCACGTGTATCAATTTTTTACTATAAAACTATATTAAAACCTGTGAACTATTTTTATAACTTTTGTCATCAATACATCTTTATAACAAAATATATACCTACAAATAAATTACCTATATAAACAGTCAATATTTCGATATACAGGTGTCCCAGCGAGATCGTTCATTGATATTCGAAACTCTCGCAGAATACTTAATAAAACAATTTAACTTTCATTAACACAATTCTCTTTTGCCTGAAGTTTATCGTTATTTATATCTATTTTAATTTTATAGCAATAATGACACTCAACGGATAATTGTTAACTGATAAGCATCAAACGACGAAGTATGAATTTGACATTAGACGTTGACAATAAATCTTTCAGAACGCTTTTTTCCATGGCACACTGCATAAGTATATCCATGAGTTATCTGTGCACTTTTCGAGAGAACCTAATAAAGTAAAGTAACTACACAATGTACACACAACTTCGCGGCGTTAAAACACACTTCAACATATTGTTTAAGCATATTGTAAATCCTAAACCGATATTCAAAAAATCGAGTGTTCTCTGAGTTTTTTAATAAATATCAGCTATAGCAAAAATTTTTAGAAAAATCGAGCCACTATAAAACGTCCAAATCAAATTGCAAAAAGCAATAGTAGTCGTAAGGAAACTGGAACCTTGTAATCAGACATTTGCATTTATATTTGCTGATAGTACGTACTCATTTTTCTCGTGGACTATTTTTTGTGTATTGTGGGTGAAGCTTCTAAAATGAGTTCATAGGACTCAAATGTCTCTCCAATTATGTTTCTTATATTACCTCCAACATGGTGTCATATACCGGTTGATTTCAGAGATAGGATAAATAACGTCGGGAAGGGGCAAGAGGTACGAAAATTCGCTAAGAAGTGGGGACGCGTACAAGTCTCTCTATCATAGTATAGTCTCGTCTAGTCTACAGCGCTGTGATAGACTCATTCGCGTCTCCACTTCTTAGCGAATTTTCGTACCCCTTGCCCCTTCGCGCCGTTATTTATCCTATCTCTGAAATCAACCAGTATATGCACGTTACCTCAACTCATTTTGCTTATTTCCCAAAGTCCCAAGCAAATTGTTGTTTTTAATATATAGATATATACTAGTCTATAGTACAATTAGTGATGACCATTACATTAATCCAGAATTAATAGGAAAATAAAATCTGTATCTTTCATTCTATGACTTGAGGTATACATATATGTACCTGCAAAAAGAAACAATAAGAGTTGCCATTATTTTCATCTTTCAAGTTTCATTTAGACACAATTCGAACCGCTCTAACACTAAGTCAACACGATTTGAAGTATATTTATTGTATCCACTAATATTACAAGTATATAAGAGAAATAATCACAATTTTTAGTTGTCTTCAAGTTAGTATTTCTAATCTACCACTAATCTTTACCTCTACCTGTATCTAAATCAGTATCGTATCTAAATCGGTTGGTGTGGATTATTTAAATTGTGAGATAATCATTTCAAGAAAAAATATTCTCAATGTAAAAGTTGGTTTATATTGCTGCATAAACTCAACCACAAAATCGTCAACAAAAATAGGTAATTACTTCTGTCTGACTGGAATCCAATACAGGTTATTTATTTTCTATTAAAAAAAAACAAATTATATAGAAACGATCTTCTTACTTGACGTTTTGTCAGGTGGAAAAAATTATAATTTTACAGGTGACACACTCGATTAATGAAGTATGACTATGTTTTACTTTATTTTAGAGATCAAATGGTTCCCGGTGACGATGAATACACGGGATGACTTTTATGTTTCATTTGATGTTATTTACGAACGAACATTCAAAGTTACAAACCATAAAATAAATTTAATGTCCATCTGCGAAAATGATGGACAATGGAAATTAATAAATTTGATATGTATATATTAAACCTGCTATGTGCTAGTTAGCACGAATTTTAAAGTATAAAAAGTAAATTGATAAAATTGAAATCTGCTTTCAACTGGTTTTCGAAAAGTATAATGGATGCCATTTATTATACTTATTAAATTGATGTTTTTAAGTAAATATATTTTTTGTATATCTGTGCGCCTGTCTATTTTGACAAGCGTAAAATTATCGAATTTAAAATTAGAAGCATCATAAAAAGAGAGAGAGAGAACAAATAAGGAGAGAATATATACATAGTTCAATGATACAGAAAAGAAAATGTAAACCATATTGGTTTCCAATTTTTCTAGAGGAATACCAGGACTGCTCGAAAATAAGGGAGCATTATGGATTGAACTATTAAATGCGTACGTCAATTGTCCACAATATTGGATTGTGTTTGACTAATAAATAAAATAAACACGGTTGATGATATTTTTAAAATGACGCAACAAAGCATTGATATTAAATATTAAGTTTATCATGCTATAAATGAATTTCTATCGTATTACCTACATATACAGATCAAACAGCCGCCCTATAGTCGGGGCATCGTATGTCGGAAGCATTCGGAAGTAGAGAAGTAGGGATGCATTAGTAGGCTTAACTCGATAGCGCACAGTTGTATTGTATTAGCGAGATAAAGTAATTCATGCTATCGTAAATATACGATTATTATTGTTACTATTACTGATGCTGATTGTTTTATAATTCATTATGGACATTTTTACCCTTCAACAAAAGAAATATGTTACAAAACAACATCATCGTGGTTACTCAATAAGAGATATTGTACGCCTATTTAACGATGAGTTCCAACAAACTATTTGTTTTGAAACAGTTCGTCATATAATCAATAACTTTGAAATGTATGGCTGTTTAAATCCGTGTAAAACTTGTATTAAAGACGAATCTTTGTTCGCTTTACATGGTCGACACAACCCAAGTGTTGCAAGGTATTGGTCACAAGAAAAGAGACCTTGTACTTATGACGCTCGAACACAATACTCTGCAAAATTAAATGTTTGGGCTGGCCTATTACATAACAACATAATTGGGCCATTTAATTTATTTACTTATGATCAGAAATTATTGTCTTCGTTACGTGTGTAATTGCTTCTCCTATTTGTGACGAGTTCATCATCTATACTTTTACCACAAACTTCTGTTTAGTTTAGAAAGTTTATAGAAATTTTGAGAATAAGCAAACAATTATTGTATTGTGCATATGTATTGAACATAATACAACCGTGAGGTCTCGAGTGAAGCGTGCATCTAACTATCTACTAATACATCCCAACTTCTCTATTCCCGAACAGTTCCGATATACGATGCCCCGACTATAGAATCGCTGTTTCATCTGTATGTATATGTAGGGACATATATATAATTACCAGGTGTATGCATAAGTATTTTCCGGTTTAAGTAAGAGATGGGGCCAGGGAACAGTACGCAGCGTATTAATTTAACACATACGCCGTTTTCTTCCTTTGACAGTTAAACTACAACCACAGCCAAGTCGAGTCCGCTAAACACTAGTGTCTTTGTTTTATCAGTCAGTGATCATGTCAAGTTTTGTACCTGGAAATGAACATTTGCGGCACGCATTGCTTTTCTTATTTAATCAAAACAAAAAGGCCATTGAAACTCATCGTTTGCTGGTAGAAACATATGGTGAACACGCTCCATCGATTAGAACATGTGAGACATTGTTACGATAATTTAAAAATGGGGATTTCAATGTGAAAGACATAGAGCGCTCTGGTAAACCACAAAAATACGAAAACGAGCAATTGTAGGAGTTATTGGATGATGATCCAACGCAAACTCAACAGCAATTAGCAGAAGCATTACATGTATCACAAGATACAATCAACAGACGTTTACGAGTAATGGAAAAGGTCAGTAAACGCAGTAAATGGGTCCCACACGAGTTGAATGAACGTCAAGCAGAAAATCACAAAATCACTTTTGAAATGCTGCTTCAACGTCACGAAAGAAAATCATTTGTGTATAGAATTGTCACGGATAACGAGAAATGGATTTATTTTGAAAACCCGAAGCAAAAAAAATGGTGGCTCTCACCTGGCGGTCCTTCAACAAGAAGACCATACTCTGTGTCTGATCGGACCAGAGCGATATTGTGTATTATGAATTATTGAAGCTCGGCGAAACCGTTAATACTCAACGCTATCGCCAACAGATGATTAATGTAAACACCGCATTAATCTAAAGACGACCGGAACGGGCCAGAAAATATGGCAAAGTGATTTTGTTGCACGATAATGCGCCGTATCACTCAGTAAAATCAGTTAAAGACACCTTGAAATCGTTTGGATGAGCAGCACTTCAGCAATTTCGAGGATGATGGAAAATGGCTCGACGTACCTATGATTTGCCGCAAAAGACAAGTAGTTTCTCTGGCATGGTATTCATCAATTACTTGAACGATACACGAAATGTGTAGAAGCCGATGGCCACTATTTTGAATAAAAAAAATAATTTCTCTTGAAAATTACGTCTTTTTAACACAAAAACAGGAAAAAAAACTTATGCATACACCTGGTATAAAAAAGGTTAAAAACCAGTTAAAAAACTGTATTAATCACCAAGTTTTGCAGTGGTTATTGCATTTCGGGCACTTAAGTAAGTGGTTTTGAGTTGAATTTCAATTATTGAAAGCGTTTAATTTTAGATGAATGACATAGCAAGGCTTAATGGTTTCGATGCATATTTCGAGAGAGAAGTCAGCTCCGAGAAAGACATATCAGATATGCTTTAGGCAAAATTCTGTTTTTTTACTTTATTACTAGTTAATAATGTTTACTGGATGTGCAATTAATGATTACTAGTGAAAAGTTTTATGCAATTGGCGTACCTAAACCGGGTAAAAGTTGGTGCTTCCTACAGGAGTAGCATAAATTTCACTTCACTCTAATTCGTAAATTTAAGCAAAAAAACAGTACTTTTGTAGTAATGCAGGTAGCATATTCAAAAGATTTGACCATCTGCGATTTGTTTGTTTAGGACATCTGACAATAATAAAAGATTTCAAAAAACCGCGAACTGCCTTAACATAGGTCATATGTATTTTGTTTAAAAAATGTATTGTATGTTATTACTTTATGAAGCAATAATTTATGTTGTGTTGCTGTAACATATTGAGTTGTCTTAATGTAACAACAGTAACAATATTTTGGCACACTATGCATTAAAAATTATTTGTGTTTGCAAGAGAAGAAATAATTTAAGTTTATTGTTTAATAATGAGTTTGAAATAATGTTAAACTTAGATCTCGTAATGTTACCTGCTGAAAGTATAAAAATATAACTAACTATAAAACTTTGTCAAGAACTTTCGCGGGGAATCCTATACATTTTTTTTAGTAATAATAACGTGTTATAATTGAAGGTGAAATTCATTATATGTATATATTTTCTGCAGGCAGTTGAATTGTGGACAATCTTTGTTTCCATTAAAAGATAGGGATGTTGAGTCCTGCACACGGGTAAGGAAAGGAATAGGAAGTTCAGCAGGAGCAGCGGATACAATTTCCGGGAAACTGGGCTCTATATAGAAGCTGTCACCGGGTTTGCAAGCAATCTCAGATGACCAATGGCCGTCGAGATCCGGTCTAATGTCCCTCTTTCTACCTACTGTTCTCCCTCTTATAGCGCTGGCATATATATCATCTCTTTGGGACACTGAGGGAATTGTACTTACCTCTCTCTGGTTGCTACTACCGAGATACTTACGACTTGATTACTTAAAGTTTGTCTGTCTGTAATCGGTCGAGGAGATAATGTCGAGTTAGAAACTTGAAAATATTTCATTTTGGATTGCTGACGATGGAGTTTCTATGGATGGTTTCTCCGACTTACGTCGACAATGTTTTAATTTTGTTGCGTTTCGCGGTTGTTCAGTGCTAAACGTTATATGAAACGGGGATTTGTTAAACTTGAAATATTATGAGCAAATAGCGTTGCATTACTTAATGTAATAAACGAATTTTAGTGTATCGTTAAGTACTTAAGTGCTATAGATATGTAATATTTATTTAAAAGATATTGTAAATCACATTTATTGCTAGATTGCAAGATCTTATATACCAGTGTAATCATTTTAATGTCATTGCATTTTGAACAGGTAAAATTGGATGCCAAGCGAAGCATGAATAGTGCAAACTATTTACTAAAGATTTATATTTATGAATTAGAAACTAAAGCAGTAAGCAAGTCTAACATTTGTAATGTAGCAGTTTATAATCAGCATGTATAATAGCATATTTATAATCCGCGTAAAGGGAGCATCGCTTTTGACGGAATTATAAAGCTGGGTCGTAGATTTTGACAATAAAGGATTAGTTTGAGACGGTTGAGAGTTTATGTATACTGGATCGGTTCTTGCTTCTAAAATACTTCTATTATTGTTAAATGGGTAACGATTGTGGCCCTCTGTGTTGCTCGGAGGTGATGAAAGTGTCTTCTTTCGTTTAGTTGCCTGATAAAAAGAAGTTGAAGGTGAATTTGGGAGGTTTAGAAAGCTAGTTGTGGGAGAAACTTGCAATCGCAGCGATAGAGAAGAGAATTCCTAAGGTTTTATCTGAGTATTTCTAACAGGTTTCAGCGGTTTAACTGCATCAACAAATGCAACATTATATTATAGAATTTTGTAGAATCTTCATGTCCATAACCCAATATCTGCATGCTGCACAATAGTTTGATGTGAAGTGAATTGTCCTATCTAAATGTTAATTCACCATTATTAATTTAATACTCGTATTAGCAATATTCAATGCATTGAGATGTCCAAAGTAAAAAATGGTTTAGGAAACAATCAACAAAGACCGGATAGGTACCTAATCCCCCTCGTTATTGGGTGACACCCATTCTACCTTTCCTGAACGAAACACTTCTTCAAAAATTTGTCAGCCTGTTCTCTGTGCACCTGCCCTCTATAGACGGAAATCAATTGACAACCAAGTACGTATCACCTCGAAACAACAATAGCAAGCTCTGTTGTCAATAGGAAGTTTACTTCAGCCATAATCTGTTGGTGGCGAGAGTCACGTAGAAATACCTTCGGCAACATCTTAGCGAATATAAATCACGCAACAAGACCATAAAACTATCAGCAGAAAGCGAGCATAATTTTATTGTGACGTACAATGTGGACTGTATGTTCGGGATTTTTGCGTTGCCGACGAAACCAATTTGATGGTGAATTACACTTACACTGATCCTGTTAAAGTTCGACAGTTTAGCTAAAATTAAGTTACAACACGTTTGAATATGTTAGATCAAATAAATTGCAGGCACCTACTTCTGACTTTTTGATGGTTATATTTAATTGAGTGTAATTTTGTTCCTTCATAGCAGTATGGTTGCCTTACTCCATTTTTATTGTAACATTTAACCAGTAAGAGCTATTTGATAACTGTCGATTTTTTTTATTCTAAACACTGAAAGTGCATTTCCTAAGAAAATATTGTATTATAGTCATACTTGACATTACACTGTATTTAAATTATGCGCCAAATGTTCTGGTCCAGAAACGAATGACAATTTTGGGGTTTCTATGATAAGTTATTTTATATAGATGCTTATATTTTTAATAAAATTACACAAAACAACAAATTTTAATTTTTTTTATTTTTCTTTATGAATTATGTACATATATACAAACTTATTTTGTTTTATATTCCTAATAATTATTATAAAACTAAATATCTTCTATCACGTCTGGTATTATAAACAAATGAAATTCATATTGATCATACAATACTAACACTAACTAAGTATATGCTATTCTGGGACGTATTTAGAAAGTCTTTCTGTTCACTTTTTTTATATTGGGATGCAGAACATTCCGTAATTAAAGTTCGACAGTAGTCAGCAAGCATCTCGCTATTCCACTTGGCCTAATAGCGTTTTTCAATAGTGGAAACATCCTGATGAAATCTTTTCCAATGCTCGTCACTAACATCGCCAAGATTCGGGGTAGTTCAGGTGCGAATGCAAGAAATGTATTTTAAAACTCATATTACAGCCTAATGGATGGTAACTTCTATGACGTTCACTAACAATTTCCTCGTAATCTTCAGATTTTTTTATTTGCTAAAAAATTCTTTGTGACACTTCTAAATGCATACCAAGCAGTCCGTTGTAAATCGCTCATGAGTACGTCAAATGCTCGATCCTCGATTAATCTGTTACAAGATTAATCTGGGGTCCTATAAAAATCCCCTCTTTATGTTTTGCCTCAGATATATTAGGAAATTTTTGTTTAAGGTATCGAAATTCTAGTCCCTCTTTGTCCAATGCTTTGACGAAATTCATCATCAAACCTAATTTTATGTGTAATGGCGGTAAAAGTATTTTATGAGGCTCCACCAACGAATTATGGTCTACGTTCTTTTCTCCAGGAGTATATTGTATTCTGAGTGGTCATTGCTTAACAGTATTTTGCAAATTTCTAGCTCGACTGTCCGATTCACAAAGGAAACAGCAATACTTTGTGAATCCAAGTTGTAGACCAAGTAGAATTGCAACTACTGTGAGATCAGCACTGATGTACTATTTATAGGTTTTGTCACTGATTGTATCAAGGAGACGTGTCATATTATCATACATATGTTTCCTTCATGTGCATGGCATGACCAACAGGAATGGAGGGGTAGATGTTTCCTATATGTAGACGGACAGCTTTCAAACTCAATTTAGAAGCATCTATAAAAAGACGCCATTCTTCCGGTTGGTGTTTGTAACCTAATTCTCGCACTCAACCGTCAACATTTTTGCAAAATGAAAGACCTTCTTCAGTTGAAAAATACTGTGACAGTTCTTTCTGGCGATTTCGATATACAGAAATACGCGTACCCGGAGCTAACAACGTCCATCCTTGCAATCTTGATCCTAATATTTCTGCCTGAGTTTTTGATAAATTGAGATCTCGAGCTAGGTCATTTAATTCCAATTGATTTATTAAATGAGGCGTGTCCTCTTGATATGGCAAATATTCTTCATCTGTGTCCGACAACTCTGAAATGTATTCTTTTATCTTCAACATGTTCCTGGTTCGAAACATCCATAGGACTTGGCACTGGCAACGTTTTCGAATGAGGAACTGGACGAGTGGCAGAAAGTAAATTAGGATAGGTAATTTTATCCTTATTTTTACTGGAAATCTTGAAGGTCTTTGTACAGCAAAAGTAGTAGTCTGTCGAATGATCCTTTGTTCTCGCCAAATCATAGGCCTACCAAATGGCATACCTATGCTCTTACCTTTTATCCAGCTCCTCAAAGTAACAGCACATCGTGCACAGACATTTTGACGGGTCCACAGCTTGTCTTGATTTGTATTTAACGACTATGACGTACAAATAAAGCCCAAACATGTTAAATCCTGTTCAGACATACCCGTTAGCATGATAATAACTTGACAGTTTCTTTTAACTTACTCATAAAAAATATCTTTAGACATACAGTACATATAATACATATATGTACAAAGAAAATCATTTCTCAGAAACCTGACGTGATAGCCAATTTTTGAAAATATTTTCAGAATTATAATGAAAAATTCCATAATGTACACGTATCAGAGTGTAAGAGAAAAAAACCTGTTGCCTAGTGTTATTTTTATCTGCTCATTTTTTAATGTCTATAGAACTTTCGATACTCTTTGGGGTGTTTGAAAATTAGTGAGTTTTTGGGCAGCTTAAATTTAATTGTTCTTCATTGAATGCGTTGGAAAAAAAATTAACCTGTTTTTTTTGGGTGATTTTCTATGATTTTTGACGCATTAATTGGGTTACTCCAGAAATAAAAACGCATCTTGGGATGTCTAAAAATAAGCGAATATTTAATGTTTTTGAGATAATTTTGCTTGATTTTGGATAATTTTCAATGGTTTCTTGGTGTTCCCAATTTTTAGTGGTCTCTAGATATTTGGGTATTTTTGGGGTGTATAACAATTAATGATTTTTGAATAAAATTTGTGGTTGTTTTTCAATTATTTTTCAATGATTTTTGTATGCACCAATCCACTTGATCTACATATGAAAAGCTTTGTTGGAGTGACTAAAAACAGGAAATTTTTGTAAAGCTTTTATTGCTTTTAAGGTTGCTTGATTTGATGTGATTTTTAACTATTTTTTTGTGCCCAATTTTTGCTGGTCTATAAATATTGTGCTTCTAAAATAATTATAAGTACTTGGTTTTTGGATGATTTTCAACTGATTTTTCGTGTGTCAAATGCTCTGGTGCAGAAATAAGACTCTATTTAGGGGTGTCCAAAAAGAAGAGAGTTTGTAAGAGTTTTCTGTCATTTTTGGTGGTCTATAGACATTTGGATAGTTTGGGAGTGCATAAAAAATGCATCATCGTATTTCATTGATTTTGAGTGTGCCAAATGCCCTGATCCAAAAGTGACATTTTATATACGACTTAATATCTATAACATAATTTATTTTCAAAGACCACACAAGAACTATTAAAGGTCAATAGTTCTTTTGTGGTCTTTGAAAGTATGTTTTAGATGTTAGATGTCCATAACGAAGTCTTCTGTTTATAATCGTTCCATGCTTGACGATTAGATTGTTTTTATCCCACAGCCTCTCAATGTCATTAGAATACGTTTTCTTCAATTTGGATTTCTTTCTTCAATGTTAATTTACAAATCCACGTGATATAATTCGCAAGAAACAATTGTACTGTTTAGTTTTTCATATAATTACATTAAGTATAATTTGTGGATATTAAGTCACATTTATATTTAGTAACGGAATTCATTGTTTATGTTTGCTTTTAAGAAACAAAAGAAAAGTAAGCTGTTAATTAGTGAACGATTTAGAAGAAAATTCAGCGTACCTGCAAAGAAATTCTCTTTTATCTAGCCAAATTAAAAATTATTAAATTGGGATTTAGCTCGATAGTAGACAAATGTGACAGATGTATAGTAGACAAACGAACAATTTAACTATGCAATATTTATTTAATATATGAATTATTAGAGATATTAAATTGGAAAGGTGCAAAATCAGCTCTGGTGATGAAAGTTAAAGAAATATTGTACGTTGAAATTGTTCTTTTGTTTATTATACAGAATTTTATACACGTAAAATTTTGGAGTTAGACTTAACACCCAAAATGATGTACCTTCGCGTCAATTCACTTCTGGTGTTAAAATTAATTAAAAGTAATAGCGTCCTTGTCCTGAGGTAGTTACTTGTATCTTCAAAGATGTTTGTATTATCTAGGAAAGAAGAAAGTTTTGTGGAGCAACTGCCCAAGCAATACACGATGATATAATAAACGTTTAATTAACATAATAATGGTATATTTATCGTAAAATATACTATGTAAACGTTTATATTATACGTATTAGGCGTATTATTCGTTTCTTAAAGGTGTATTTTATATGTCTAATTCACGTTTACTAATGGAGCAGAGAATCCATTCATTCCATCCAACCATTACACCTGTATGTGTGGTAGATGTCTAGAATCGCGAACTGAAGAAGTACATCAAGAAAGATTTGGTGTTAACTGAGCTCCGAGTAAAAGTTGCAGTTATGTATAGCTAGAGAAATAGGAATGTCAATAACGAGCGTTTTTGAAATTCTACATGAAGATTTGGGAATAAGTGTCGACATGAATGATTCTCAGGCTATTCAGTCGCGCACAAAAATAGTGTAGATGACAAATATGTGACATATATATGAGAGAATTTTACTCTTCTATCACAAGATGAAGATTCTTTTAATAAAATTGTAACTAGGGATGAATCTTCGGTGCACTACTGGCATCTTCCTACAAAACAAGAATCCGTGAAATGGACTGCCGTACAAAATGGCAAGATGCAATTTTCTACGGGAAAATCGATGATCACAGTTTTTTGGTACCCAGAGAAGATTTTCTTAATTGTCAAAAGCGACTACCATAACGGAAAATGTCCACAACGGCACAATTAACAAAACTGGGCACGGCTATACGCGAAAACGGACTCCACAATTTTGCTCAGAAAACTCTGCTTTTGCACAATAACTGCATGGTGCATAAGGCACGAATTGTTCAAGCAGTAATCAATGAATGTGGCTTTAGGGAAGTACGACATCCCACAGTGCCTGCTTCGTCCCCTAATTGTGTTAGTGTTACGACTTTGAATCAATTTATAATTTATAAGATATGTACATGTTGACAACTGACTATTATGCCAGTTAGTCGTTATTTTATTTTTTAATTTCGTAGAGGCGATAATTTTTATTGCTTCTTTGTCATTTTATTAAATCCTATGGAAAAGGCCTGTAAATTTCGCCTAATCGTTCATTGATTTCCAGTGAATCCTATACCTTTGCGGAACACTGTTTGAAACTGAATTAGAGCAGCGTAACTGCTGCAGCACACAACGTAGGTATCATGTTAAAATCATTTTCCGCACTATCCTGTACAGTCTTGTGTATTGTTACGTCAGTGCAGTTTCACTTTTAAGCGAAGTACACGTATGTACAGTACGCTGAATATGTTAGCGACCACTGAATAACCTTTCTATCCATAACAGTTTATTACCTTGTATGCTCACCAGGGTTGCAAAGAAAGGGTTATTCTTGCAGGTATAGCAGATTAGAAATGTTGTTAGATCAATTGTAAATTTTAGTACACATTAAATACAGATTCCTGGAAAGATTACCCCCGCTATTAAGAAAGCGAAAATATTTATCAATATAGGATATGTATTTAGTGGTATATTGGAAGGGGGGAAACTCGAATAAAGAACGTAGAGGGAAGAATATATGATCATATATTACTTAGTTAGTATATTAAGAATAGAGTGTGGTTCGTGTCATCTTCTATAGTGCGCCTCAGATATTGTGCGGAAGTAGTAAATTTGGCTACAATTAAAATTTATAATTAGATTTAAGGTAAAAGGTATAAAATGGGTAGAATATCACTACTACAACGTTCCAAAGTAATTGTGCTGTATGAACAAGGCGATAGCCAGCGAGAAATTGCGAAAAAAACAAAAATATCTAAGACAACCGTGCAAAATATAATCACAAAATATAAAGTAACGCACGACATAGTGGACAAGAAAAAGAGTGGACGTCCTAAAAAAGTAAAACAAGCTGACAGAAGGTTTCTCAGATTACAGAGCCTACGAAATAGGTTGCAACTTTCCCGGCAACTGCCCACGGAACTGCAACAAGCGACAGGAACGCAAGTCACCGCATCATGTGTAAGAAAGACTTTAATAAAAGAAGGACTACAAGGTCGGGTTTCAGCACGAAAATCACTGTTACGATTAGGAAATCGACAGAAGCGATTAGAATATGCAAAAAATCATAAAAATTGGACAGAAGAAATGTGGTACCGGGTTTTATACACCACACGAGTCAAAATTTGAACTCTTTGGTTCAAAGCGCCGTGAGTACGTTCGCCGAAGAGTTGGAGAGAGGTATAAATCTGAATACATCCAGCCCACTATTAAACATGGAGGTGGGTCCGTGTTTGTTTGGGGCTGTATATCTGCTTCTGGCGTTGGTTATCTAATCCGAATTAAGCACAGATTAACAGCTGAACGCTACTTGCATATTTTAAAAGAGCACGCCGTGCCGTCTGGACGCCGCTTAATAGGGCCAAACTTTATTTTGCAACAGGACAATGATCCCAAACATGCCAGTAGGATAGTGAAAAATTACATGCAGGACAAATCAGAAGAGGGTATACTGGACCTAATATGCCTTGGCCAGCTCAGAGTCCAGATATGAATATCATTGAGCATGTTTGGGATTATTTAGACAGAAAAAAGGCTGAGAGGCGGTCGAAAAATGCTGACGATTGCTTTAAAATCTTATATGAAGAATGGCATAAAATTCCAATAGATTTTATAACGAACTTGTATGCTTCACTTCCCAGAAGAATGATGAGAGTGATTCAAGCAAAAGGTGGTCACACTAAATATTGAATTCTATTTGTTTTTACTTGAATATTGTTTATTTTTTTACTTGAATATTGTTTAATTTTTTGTTTGTTTTGCTTATTTAAAGACATAAGAAGTTTCTAAACACCTTCTTTTGTTTTATTTCATCTTTTAGTTGGTGGCATAGCAATGCACTAATATATGTAACAAGTGGTCGGTAACATATTCACAGTACTGTATATGCAATCAAAGAGGTGGCGTTTGGATTCGGCCTGTATTAAACAAATCATGCTTTCATATTTGTCGCTGCCTGTCTAGTAACAAACAGTGAAGGTCAGAGGCGGCTTGGTGTAACTCACCGATGCGAAATTGTGTATGCACAAAATACAGTGGCTATCACGGATTTAAATTTTGCAGAATAATTTATTGAGAATAAGAGTATTATCGAGTTAAACAGTTATAAACACGTCATCGCTACCGCACAAATGTGTTCGATACAGCTCCATTGTAACTCCGCTTACCGCTCCTATCGCACATACAGACTACATTTTCTGCTTATTTTAATTGGAGTATATATATTGACATAATTTATAATTGAGGTAGGTACTCAATATGGTTTTATTTTTGATTTAATCTAGTGGCACTTTTCAGAATTCCTTCTTTTGAGCAATAAAACTCGAATGAAATACAAACTACTGTATTATCTCCAAACAAAAGATAAAGATTTTCAATACTTTCATAATGCTCTTCTATATGCGATGCTACTACGAAAAATAGCATCGAAACGAGTCAATCAATTTCTTATTTTATCCAATTGTTAAGCGAGAAAAACCTTATTTTATTCATCTTTAGGATATACAAGGATTTGCACAGTGAGTTAGAGAAGAATCTAGTTTCTTAGTAATTTAAACAGATGACTTTCGTTTTTGATTAACATGTTAGATATTTCCCTTATTACCAATTCAATAAAACTATGCATCTTAATAAGTAGTATACTTCCTTTATTTTATTACGTACAGTAACCGTTTGGCATATTACATATATTTAATAAGTTTGACATAATTCAGACTACTTAACAGATATTTGATCGAATGGATATCGAGGACTAGTTGCTTTTATTACGCCCAGGAAAATATGTACGACAACTTGCCTTCCTGTAAAGGTAATTAATGGATTAAGAGGCAACAAGGAAAACTATCAAAGAACTACGACAACTGTGGACAATGTATAAAACATATCACTATAAAGGGTCTACATAAAAGAATATACCCACATATATATATAAAAAAATAATAATGCAAATTAACAAAAATAAGAGAAAATATTGAAAAAATTACAAATCGTAAAATTAATTGATTAAGACCAAAATTATCATTGCAAAAAGTAATGCCAGAAAAGCACTATTTAAAGTACTTGTCCACAAAAATATCCTAACACAATTTTTTAGTGCTATGGCGTTACTTGTCGAGCGAAGAAATGAAAATGTAGTACTGCTTCTAGACGAAGGCATCAAAACACTAAAAGCAAATTCCTGCCAGAACAGAACTGACAATTCTGCCAGACATCATTTCTTGGAAAAATTAGCACCAAAGCTTTCTTTATTTTGCCCAAAGTTGTTAATCGTTAAAATTTCTCATTGGATAGATACCATTCTGCTTGTAATTTAAGTATTTTAGGAACCGCCTTTGCAGTCTTCTGCATTCAAACTTGCAGGATATACAGGGTGCGTGAAAACTGAAATCACCTAATTTATTTTATTTGCCGAAACATTTTTGTTACTTCAGATATTGGGTTGTGGTTTGAAGTAGTTAACATTTTAATCTAAATACTTTTATTGGCGCTTAATAAAACAAATTTCTTTTGTCTAAATTTTTTTCTCCTAACCTCAAAATTTTAAATTGGAACCGTACAATTTTTGTGGCTCTTCTAAGAGGGGATCATATATTTTATTTGTAACAGTACCGTACAAAACATATCGGAAGAAGACAAATCAGGTGAGCACGGTCGGCCAGCAAGATCACCTGATTTGACTTCTGTATGTTTTGTTTAAAACTAAAATCTATGGTCCCTTCTTAGAAGAGCCGCTACAAAAATTGTTCGGTTCCAATTAAAAATTTTGAGATTAGGTGAGATTACTAAAAATTTGCGCAAAAGAAATTTGTTTTATTAAGGGTCACTAGAAGTAGTTAGATTACAATGTGAATCACTTCAAACCGCATCCTAATATTTTAAGTAAAAAAAAGTTACAAAGTTTTCTTCAATATTGAATAAATAAAGCATGACAAAATTAAAAAACGGCTTCTTACTGAGCTTTTGAACTTGCACCTTTTTGATAATTTAACCGTCTCTTTATGTCTTCACAACAAAAGTTACCCATGTTGTCCTTACGAAATCCGGGCATCCTGTATACACATGCATAGAGGTTGTTTCTATGTTACATGGGTACTATTGCTGACTTTGATATTAGTGGAGCTACGAGGTTATATAAGGAAGATTGCTTTTCTATTGATTAAGAATATGTAACAGGAAAACACTTTTTCTAAAATAATTTGACTGTAAATATTTATTAGTTCCCCTAATAATATTTTTTGGAATTCAGATAGACATCTGTTTATTCACATAGGTATGTATCTACATACATACGTGGATACATGCTCAAAGGTAAAAATCCAAGCAGAATAAATATGGAAATTGTGTTGGTCATTTAATTGGCTATAATACTGTTCAACAATTGCTGCCAATATCCTAAAATTTTCGGTGCTTTTGCGGAATTATATGCATCTATTACATATTTATGTAGGTGAATGCGAAAGAATTACAAAATAATAGGGAAATGGTAAGAAATACGAATCATCGAATTAAACTAAAATATTATGAATTTACTATGTAAAGATGACGATTCTCCTTCAATTTAATAATTAAGTCAATTAATTTTAATTTTAGGACTATCATGAATACGAGCTTTTTTTTTCAATACTTCACTCTTTCAACATTATAAAACGTTAATTTAAAAAGTAGTATTTTCCTAAGTAATTAACGAATGTGATGTTCACTTGTTTTTTTCAGTTACACATTTTTAATCAAAGGATAAAAGACTTCACCCTACTAATTTAAAGGACTTTGTAAACTCACTAATAATGAAGTGGGATTGATATTGGAAGTAACATAATAATAAATAAATAAGTAAATAATAATATAGTTTATTGCTGTAAGTTGTAAAACATGAACATTGACATAATTGCAATAATATAAGTATGAAAAAATATTAAAAATACAAACAGTACGAAAATGAAACGTGACAATACTTGAGAGCAGGTTACACAGCCGTGTGATTTCCTGCCTCATTTAAGTTATGAGTCGTTAAAAATTTCTTTTGGAATCGCTTAAACCTAAACATTGCGTATACATTGCTGATATTGTCTGGGTAGTTGTTAAAGTAAGCGATTAATCTGGTATCCTTATGAATTTCTTATATATCTACCAATATAATAAAATGGTAGTATATTCAACTTCTTGACTCGCGATCTAATTAAGGCAAAGTAAAAAGTTTTAAAAGTGTTGAAGAATGAGGAAATCTAGTCCTCACAAGTAATAATCTGTGCTTCAATTGGAGAAATGGCTTGACACGTTATAAATAATATTAGTTATGGTTAGATTTTTGCCATTGTATATTGGCTTCATCATTGAAACTAAGAAACAATAAATTGTAAACTAACGAGTTATTCATTAACTGTATACATATTTTCTGGACTCACGTTTGGAGATTCTCCAGATCACATGAGGAATTGACATCATTTTAGAGCAATGGTGTTTTAAATTCATTCATCCTGCATCAGAGATATCAAACGGAAATTGTCTTTTCGTACATGAACATATCACCACAGCGTACGACGAAGTCTCTTGAAGCTCGACTTAGTATCATGTAGAAAGAGCTTCCGTTTTTCTTCTTATATTGCCCGTAAGCTATGGTAAAATTTTTCTCTTATTTTGGACACTATGGGAATGAGAAACTGAAGCATTTAATGTTTCATACACTTTGCAGTAAAAATTATCTATATTCTCGCCAATATTCGAATAATTATCCAAATTGGACCAATTAATTTACTGCATATTACGCTACAAATTCACGTTGAAAATTGTATCGTGCGTTGTTATTAGAAGAAAATTTAAGCATAAATTAAACATGTATGATAAATGTCATCGCGAATAATAGGACGACAATAATTATATTTAACAGATTTATCAAAAACATTTGAAAATACGAAATCTAATGCCAATTGCTTTGATTATTGCCAATATTCCGAAGAACGATCATAAAAGGTTATCTTCAGTTATTTGCGAAATCTGAGCTTCACCAGAAAAAAATTATTTGACAATTACTACATTATATTTGTTGTAATTAACTGTTTGCCATCGCATACTAGCTTCATCATTGCAATGAAGAAATAACGAATTGACAACTAAAAGGTTACACATTAATAGTATCCATGTATTAGTTAGTTAAAATTCATAAGGGCCGTATTAATATATAAACATCTCGATAGTCGC
Organism: Holotrichia oblita; assembly: GCA_023690525.1. NCBI lineage: Eukaryota > Metazoa > Arthropoda > Insecta > Coleoptera > Scarabaeidae > Holotrichia > Holotrichia oblita. The sequence goes on along the minus strand of CM043016.1, from coordinate 138,437,796 downwards.
AGGGGTAAGAGCGGTTGGTCATAGATAGGGTAGTATTTGTGGTCCGAGGTTCGAGTCTTGCCGGCGATGCTTGTGAAAACCTTGATACCCGTTTACGAGTTTACAACAGTCAATTCAACGGCATCTATTAAGCTGTGATAGGATATAATAGACTCACGATAGTCATTTTGATTAGTTGCCATTCGTAAAGTATATTTGTATATTTATAGGTTCACTGTTATTGCATTTTAACATTACAGTTTTAACAAAATTTAACACGCATGCAAAACGTAACTAAATTACAATAGTAACGAATTTTATTACGATAATCAATTCTAAATGTTTTTGATGTGTGTTAAGGGCTGTATCTAAACATGCACAATTAAAATAACAAGCTACAACTTTACTATAGGTTTTGAATTACGAACAATCATAGCATTCTTTTCAAATATGATTTTAACTGCAATATTAAAAAGGATTAAAATAAATCAAATCTACAACAGAACTTTGGGGTAAAATATTGTAATAAATATTTCTTGACAAATTTAAAATAAGATTTTGCATGATTTTTATACTTACCTTATACGAGTACTACTTCATGATCTTTGCAGTATTCACATATACTTACTGAAATTCCTAGTTAGGTATCTACGGTATGTAATTCGTAACTTGGCTTAAGATTTAAACGCTTTTCTCTTGTTTGTTGCTGATTTATGACTAAAGTTTCTAAATGTCAACGGATAACATTAAATCAATTTTTCATTTTATAAAAATACAGTAATAATTTAATCTTTATCATAATTTTAAAAAGATGTGAATGAAAAATTAAGTATGGTCGTTACCATTTTCAACATCTAACAAAGAATGAAAAATTTCAGAATAAATACAAATTAGTGCATGATTTATAAGAGACGGAAATACACGCTACGTAATATATTATGACATTAATTTAGGCAAGGCGTAGGTATACGTGTAAAATAATTGAATAAAGATTTAAGCTTCTAGAAGCGCGTTGTCTTTATGATGTTACAGATATTATGAATAACTAGCTGCACATTAGGCGTAGAATTTCGCAATTATTCAAGTGGGTCCAACTTACCTACACTTCTAGCTACCAGCCAAGAAACAAGATATAAATCACAATGCACATATTTTACTTTCGTGACACAACAATCACGGCACAAATTATATCACGGAATTGAGTATATCTGATAAAAATAAGAAATAAAAGAAAAACAGAACTTAGACTTCGTATTTTTGCATTGACTTTTATTTTAAATAAAAATTTACTTCGCAATTTTACACAACAAAAAATATTAATATGCAACATAATATTGTATAATTAGCATCATGCTTCACGTAAATATTTACATATTTATAGTATGTATATTATAGGCAATTAAGATATTTGTACTGGTATTTTTTCCATAGTTGCTACACGTGACCGGCATTCATAATCAGTTCTGGTTGAGTGAAAAATTAACTATAGAGTATAATGGTGTGCCCTCTCTCTCTCTCTCTGTTGGTATACCGGCTTATGAATGCCGGCATTAGCAAAATCTGGTATCTGATATCAGGAAAATTACATTATACTGTATTGTATTCAGAACATTTCCTAATGCATCTTTCTTCCCAGATATATCTTATCAGATGGAATATACTTAGAGTTAAACATTTTCAACGATCCAGAAAATTCATACAAGTTGAACATGAAATATGCACCGGGCTAGTCGTATGAATGATATCACTTTTCCAATAATTATTTCCTTGGAAAATTCAATAAGTTTAACATTTATTTATACTTTCTTTGGTATACTTCTTGAGAAGACACTGTTTCCTTCTAATTATACAATAATATTTATTATTTACAAATTTTGACAGAAAGTGCTACACATAAATAGACGTCAAATTTTGATATTATTATTGAATCATGAATTCCACGAAAAAATGAGATCAAGCGCCGCTATGTTGGGTTGTAATAATACATGACAATGCTTTATATAATTCTACTAAAAGATAGAAGTAAAGTAAGTTGCGAATCCGAAAAAGAAACATCGCTAAATTACACCCTTATATTTATGTACACTAGAGTAGGAAAATTATCTGGAGTTGGGTTATACATAAACACTGCACATATATTATAAGTTGAATATTTGTCAGTTTCACACATATAACTGAGAGTTACAACAAAAATACAGATAACGATAAAAGGAGACGTCACGAAGCACGATATTTTGCGGTGGTAAAAAAGGAGTTTGAGCAATTAACATTTACCACAACCGTAACCTAGTAACAGTTGGTGGGTGGTAATTTGAAATAGGCAATTTTGGCTTACGATCATGTGTTAAGAATGATTATGAATAAGAGATCGTTAGTCTAATGTTGAGATTCAATTACAGACTACTGGATTTCAGTAATGTATTTCATAAGAAAATTCTATTATCTTACTGAAACTAGTTATTTTTACGATATACCTACATGTTAATAAATTTCACAACTAAAATAAATGTCTTTGTTACCTACACAATCTATTTATAATTGAATCTTAATATTACGCCAATGATTTCGTGTTTAATATAATTAAAAAGAGAAACAACATAAGCAAAAATTGCTTTACTTTTAAATTTCCCATCAACTGATATCAGGGCGTTATTGATATTAGTACTGTTCATTATGGAAAATAATGCAATTAACATGTCTCACATTTCGCAATCTTACTTATACTAATACATAAACCTCTACGCTATTCCTGTTCGGTTATTCTATTTTAATTTTCTATCATTCATTAAGTTCTACACATGCGCACACTGTCAAAAATGTGATCGTATATCATATTATGTTTCTCATTGATTATTTACAAGTATAGTAAGCAAATTTGTTCTTGATTAACATCCCTATTTTTGATTCTAAATAGTATTCTGTTATTGTTTAACACGTGTCTTCGTAAGCCTAAATAATTTTTATTCCCATTGAACGTTGTAATAATTTACTTAAAATTTTTAATTTACAAATGTTTATAATTATCTACTATTTCTATTTGTGAACAGTCCCTTATAAAAATACAATTGAAATCACGTAAACGTGGCCAACTTCTTTACTGTGTAATGCATTCTCTTTGTAACCTTTAAACAAGAATTATCCCTACCGTAATAAATGTTCTTTCACATACCATTACTTGTTCAACTTTTTTGTTTTTTTTTCTATATCACAACTTTACTATGTGGCTATAAAGAATGTGTTCAGTCTGTCGGCCGCAACTCGTAAACTTTTTTCTTAAAATTTGCTAGAACATATTTCACTTGAAACGATGTCCAGACTATAGTAGGATATTATTATTTTTTGTTTAGGCAAGCTTTCAGTCTTGATATTTCAAGGCTTCTTTTACTAAACCAGCAAATATTTATGTACAGTGTAAAATCATTTATTTTCAGCCTTTAGTCAATATTTGCAATAATTTGCTTTTATTTCTGAAAAAGGTTGGAAGAGTAGAAAATAGCAAATAAAGAAATATTGAAAATTAGTCAGAAAATTGTCAGTATTGCGTTCAATCCCATAGGTATATTCAAATAAATGGTCTTTTAATTAGAATATGTTCGTCAAGTTTAATCTAAATTTTGAAGTGTTGTGAAAAATATTTATAATTACCAAAAGTAAAAAAAATTATGTTGAAGAAAAAAATCTTTCCAAATCTTTCTTATACTTCATGTTTGAATCATCAATTATTGGTACTCAATTTTTGTAGGATGATACTAAGTTTTAATGTTAGTTACTTAGTTAATTTTAACTCAAAATTGATGCAAACATTCTCGGTGTCTCTAAATGCAAATGTACAAGAGGGACTAAGAGTAATAATAATTATTTACTGATTTTCGAATAATTTATAGTTAAAAATATTTTTCATATTCTTATGATTAAAAATATACGCGATATTCCATCTGTTAAGAGTGCATGACGTGTTTGTCGCTTATTTTTATTGCTACTTTGAACATTCGAGTCGCATAACAGTATCTGATGAACCGCGGAGTAGGCAATAAAAGAGTCTTTTTACATATAAATCAATAATTTCTAACGTTAATGTAAGTTACCTGTTATGTCTTGCTGCAATGTAATTTTCCTGAGTAGAATGTGTTTGGATCCGGCGACAAAAAAATGCGTTGAATGGATTTCTCGGAGGGAACGAGGAGTTCAATGGGAGGAGGCAATGTGCGCAAGGTTACTGATTGAAAACACAATTTATATAAGTACACAAGATGTAGCATTTAATGCTCACTTTTTCAAAAACACTATACAGAGGAAACGGCGTTACCAAAGTAGTGTAGAGGTATTCGTCCCATTTATCGTTTATTATTATATCAATTATATATTTTCATTAAAAAGCAGAACACAATAAAGTCCTCTCATACATAACATAGAGGTACGATATCTTTTCATTGATCTGTATTGATTTTCTTTTCATTTAAGTTTCGTATACATTGGATAAGGCGAACAATGATTCATTGATGGAAATCACTTAAAACAGCCAACATTCTCATACTGGAGGTATTAGTGTGTACTGGTGACGGATGGAGGTCCGAAACGGGGGAGCGCCGCCGATTCGGAGTTATATAGAAATAAATTGGATTGCACTGTACACGGTCGTTTCGCCCCCGCCGGTTCGTCCTTCAGCCGTCACCGGGGATCTGATCGGTCGGCGTTTGTTTATACTGCTGGATTGAACAGTATAGGCATCACGGCGCAAAAGGATCAAAAACTAGATAAGATTCACGGTTTCAAAAATGGTATACATGATTTCGCCGACCGGTCCGATCCGGTCGATGTTAACACGATGCCGCCGCGCCATCTCGCGGCGAACATATCAACAAAGGCATCGGATGGCGCCGAACATCCCCGAACCACCGCTCGCTCTAATTAAAAACTATCACCATATTATATAAATTTCTAAATGACTATAACAGAGGATCACCAAATTCGTATACCGTTGCGTGGCGGTTGATTCGCGTCGTTCGAAAGGTGGCTCTCATCCCGACGGACCATTCCAACTGTGATTCTAACAAAACACGACCCAGTTGAAGTGTCTCGTCGGCGATTAGTGTCAACATCGTCCCACAAACAGTCTATGCTGATAAATTAATTAATTAATTAATAATACAATAGTAATATCGTGTACAATAGTAATATTTCTATGGTATGTGGTTCAGCCATTGCCACCTGAGACTTTGCAACATTCTGTATACTTGTGTATTTGATATTAGCCTAGATTTTTTTTTGTTTTGATCGATACATCATGATCTTTCGGTTTTTATACCTAGGTTAACTTACGTATATCGTATATCGGGACAAGGGTAGTAATAAGTAATAGATTTTTTCTTATCATCGGGTCTTTTGAGAAACATAGCAAAAAAATCACAACAGATATAACAACTATTATTTTACAACAGCACAACCTTGAAATATTTTTTTGTACGCGAAGTACTTTTTGTTTATTTTTTATAAGAAATTTTTCTGTTTATTTCTTCGGCTGGTGGAGATGGAGAGGGTGCATCCGGCCGCGTCGCGTGTTGGGTTGCGGGCGACTTGGGCGGACGCACTACCTGGAGGTAACATCGAGGAGCTACGCTACGAGACCACATCACTTCAGTCAGCATGTACAGAGGAGTTCGGCCACTCCGGGGCCACGCTCTCGCACACTATTTATGTACATCCGCACTACAAATGCGTCTTGATACTTTTTGTACAAGTTCTTCCCGAACTAAAACACTGGGGCACTACATTTACACTTTGTACAGAGAATAATCACATTTAAAAGTTGCTCAGTTCAATGTCTATCGTCATCGTTGTACGAGTGAGACCTGAAACAATCAAAGATATCCGTAAATAAGAATAACCACATATTGTTAAGTATAAGTTATAGATAGTAGATATACGTTACTCAAATTACAAGAATTTTTCAAAATAAATGCCCATTTGGGCAAGTTATTGGAGTGGCAATGATAATGCGCTTTAAAGACACTGACGTGGTTGCAATACCGATGGCAACAATGTCAATTCTGCAATGCACTAGCACAATTAGTCACGTTATGATGTGTTGATCACCAGCAGACTCTGACAAATTAATTCAGTGTTACTGCATCGCCATAGTGATCACTATCAGACTCGCCTCTGTGTGTTTTCCGCTTTAGTCATTTATTAATGCACAATATTCACATGGAAAGACAAATTTTGGGAAAAGAATATGGAATTATTACTCTTATATCGTGTAGATAATTCTATGATTCACATGAGTATATGGTCTAGTACATGTTATGAAGTTTATCACTTGTATATTTACATGTATATAATACATGTAAGTATTAATGCTAAAGTAAATGTTCACTGGAGCTGTCAAGTTGTTCAAGATACCATAGCCGTTCACATTGTAGTACTTTGGCAGTCACAATGTACTAAGACTGTTCACCGTCGATACGCTACGTACGATATTGTATGTGAATGTGATTATGTACAGGTCTGATATAATTTTAAATCTCAAGAATCACAACCATATCTAACTATGTAATGCTCTGGAATAGATCGCATACATATGGCAACGCAGCAATCGCTTCGGATGAATGAAATCCACACATCTCCATGATAACCTGCTATTAACATTTTGTAACGTCTAGCTAATTCACTTTTCATACTAAATCATTTAAAATGAGTTGTTTCTTTTTTAAAGCGAAATTACAACTTTTTTTTGGTATATTTCAATGCATGATACGTTTGTATGAAATTAAAAATAAATACAAAAAAAATTTTGCAACTATAATAAAATTGTAATTTAAATAGATTATCTACATTGTTAAGCAATTCTCTTTATATATTTATATATACACTTGAATCAAATAATATTTCAGGTGCATAGTTACTGTTAGACTGCTTTTTATTGTATAACACTCTTTGCTTTCTAGTTCAGTTACAATAATACGGCTAAAACAATTAGAAGAGTGACCAGCTATATATAAAAAGATTTTCTAAGTGTAATTTCTTGATATAAGTTTTTTGTTAATATCTATATATATATATATATATATATACAAAAATATTTACCTCATAGATGGTGGCCGTAGTATTCAGGGTAATGTGTATACTGATTGTGAAATGCTGGATCACCTGGTGGTCGATGCATCATCTGTTGGCCGTCCATCATGTAACCCATGGTACCATCCGGACTGTACGCTCCGCTCGGACCTGCATGTGGAGTAAACACTGTGAGTTGGGTAAAGAAGCTGTTCTCTGAACATTAGGAGTTAAAGAAAAAAACCTGCACCGGCACGTAGAATGTGACAATGGTATATCGGAGTGCCCGACCCTCCCTCATAGTAATTTCGTATACCGTTTTCAGCTGCCAAGGAAGCAACGAGAGAGCCAGGGATCGACCGTACCGATTGTGAAACGCAACTTGATGGATCGGCACGCGTAGGTCATTGGCTTTGGCAATTTCTCTTTGGCTGTCTCTTGCAGAACTTACAGAATCGATACATGCCTCCGCTGTAATGTTCACCCTCTCGCCACATGGTCTCTGCGTAAGGATCGAAGGCGGCCGGACAATACGACTACATAATGCCCCCACGGTCTCATTTGGGATATCGCAACCACCATTACCCGTGACAGCGGTGATTAATGCTCCCTATTCAATAAAATAACTTGGTTTTTTTTTGCTGGACGATTTTAGAAATTGTAGCGACAGCATCCGACGACGACAACGACATCGTCATCCTTCCACAACTTGATATAATGCACTAGGCGCACGCATAAACTACACGTAAGTGTATATAAGATTCAAAGTATCCTAAAGTGACAGAATCCGAGAGGCTCTCCTATGATCTACAAAGAAGTAACATATCGTACGATTACTTCAATATAGTTCACAGCAAAGAGCGAGAAGGTCATAGATATCTTTATATACCTACATGATTTTCCACTTACAATTCATATCGGACGATTACTACCTGGGAACGGCTCAGTATCAATGAAAAAGTAACACTACACCGCTAAGCTTTAATGGAAATCACAATTCATTAAAAAAGAAGGTTGAGATAAAACGTATTTATGGAATCAATTGACCAGATGAATAAAGAAATCGAAGGCTTGTATTAGGTAATGAAACTACCGCTAATGTAAGAATTTATTGCGTTTTTATCAGTTGAATTACGGTTGAAAAACAGATGTTTTTTTCCTTTTTTAACTGAGGGTCGTTCGACTCACTCTAATCTCTTTGTCTATTCTAGGATATCATGTATACTACTTTGTTATATACAAGCTTAATGTTATTAAATCCATTTAGTATAATTACTTCTGTATTACGTTTGAATTTTCAGGTGTTCCATATTGTTTAAAGTTTTACTAAATTAATAAATCAATTTGCTTATAACAATATACTGGAAAATTTTATTTTTGTTAGGATTAATTAAAAAAATTGAGTACAGGCTGTTTGGCATATAACTGAAGTTATTCGAAGAATTGTACCATATAAAGCTTGAGATATTTCTATCCAATATCAGTTGCATGTTCTTATGTTTTTTATTATGTACAAATACCCATGCACGCAAATATTTTATTATTAGTGGATCTAATAACAAGCTAATTGGACAAAGTCTTTATTGTTTGTAAAAGTATCCATCTTAAATTTAAACTGCTATTCGAGAAACGACGTATAACTTGTCCTTTTGTTTGTAAGCATGCAAAAGTGTTCTTCATCGACTATCATCAAATTCCACATGGTAATTATCGTTATTATTATAATAGACCTACGATGTAGAAATTGTTCCCTTATTAGAAGTAAATAAAATTATGCTCTCTGGCGATACTTTAAATTCTTTATCTTCAACGTTTCATTACACGCATCCGCTAAATGAGCACGCATGTATTCTGGTAATTCGTGTGTATTAATTTTTTTGCATTTTTGGAGAAAAACTCTTCTTGCATATACAATAAACTTTTAAAGAAGTACGTATTCTTGTTTCCTTCTTCAAATATCTCCATAAAATACGGGAATGAATAAGTAATTTCTTAGAAAATGCTCTAAAACTGAAATTTGGGAACAATTTAACGTTCATTTAATTGGTCCATTTAGTAATGTAATCTTAAAAAGACATAACATCGAACAAGAAGCTTAATTGCCTAGGAATTATAATTGAAGGAAATGACAAATAAAATAAGTATAAAATAAAATTGGCAAAGTTAGAAAAGTTTGCAATGCCTTGAGAACATTATTTGGAAAAGAGTTGACAACAAAAACAAAAGAAGTCAAATACGAGGATCTTAAGAAACACAAGAACAGATCAAATCAGAAAACGAGGTCTTTAGAACTTAGTTACAGATAAAGGTCAGAATACATGAAACTAAGAAAAACTGAAATCTTTGATAATGTAGAGATTCCAAAAGTTACTTCATTTCATTGTTTAAAATGTGGTTATCCTTTCGTTAATGTAGTATGCAGTACGCAATATAATGATTAAGTAAATTGTATATTTTCAAATTGATTTTTTTATTACTATTAATAGAAAAAATTAAAGGCTTTATACTCACTTGTGTTACTTACGATATACAGATATTTGCATACTAACGAATAAAGACAAATAAAACTACATAACCAGGATCATTAGTCAAAATCAATTATACCAATAAGATCACGTAAACAGAGTAAGAATTAAGTGTCGACTTCTTGGCAAAGAATAAAATTTTCATAAAAAATATACGGAAACCACATTTTTTAAATACATAAAAACATACAAATGAGTTTCACGTTAGAACGTATGGAAATAACTATGCCTTAAAATTTAAATTTGCAAAAAGTAAATTAAAAAATCATCGAACTTGAATACCATTCGTCCGAAAGTAATATATAGCCACCTTCGACCTGCCGATAATTTTTTTTTTGTGCGCGCAATGTTATACACTAAATTTTGAAAGGATTTACGGCCGGTGCAGGTAGATCACTGGTTCTTTTTGTACTCACCTGCTCTGTTGGATTGGTCGATCATAGGTTGTACTATCCTCCGCCTCGCGTTGATAAACCTGGAACAAAATAGAAAAGGGTCTGTCAGAAACGTGCACCAACGAAACAATCCTTAATGCACTACGACAGCGGAAACGATTGAGTTTCATTTTCGTTGCAGAATATAGCGCTCATGCATGTATTCGTATACATACATATATCCTAGGACATCAGCAAAATTATTCTATATACATCTACATATATGTGGCATGTACATACATACATGTCTATTACTGGCAACATGGTATTAATAAAAAGACTCAATTTAATTAGTATTTATCAGTTTTTTCTTACTAGGAACGCATATTTAATCTGTATGGAAAAAATAATATGATAATTTAAGTAAACAAAATACACATATAGATCCGAATTGTCCTGTCGTAGTTACTGATTGTAGTTTTGGTATTAGACATTAAAAATGTGCAATGTAAAGATTAATTTAATGTATTGTTTTTGCACATTAAACATTGTTTATTGTAACGAACACAAGACCTTACTCAACCTCAAACGGGGTCAAAGTATGAATATATTCCAAATCTGTTATATTTGCTATAACATAAATACTATGAAATCAATACGGTATTATCAAAATTGTCGATATTTTAAATGTATCAAGAAGTCCGCTTTTAGATTTTTCAGAATTATTCCTAATAAAATAGTAAAATGAGTTGGCTGTCGTATTGTGCTAAACAGTTGGTGTTCAAGTTCCGGTGATGACAGTTGCGGTAGTCGAGAACACTTTTAAAATGAAAATTGGAACTAGTCATTAACTATGCCAATAGGGAACAAGACACATGTTGCAAAATCAAAATGTAATAATACCATCGTGAATTATAAACAATAGCTTATGTATTAATCCGTAAATTTTATTTCCACATTATGCGGTTCCACAAAATTGATTATTGACGATTAAACTTTTTCACAATTTCAAACGGAAAAATAAACGCGCCGTTTTTACGTCACTAGTCTAAAATCATGGGAATATTTGGTTATTGACAGTTGGGGACAGTATGGTACGTTAGCTATACTGATAGCTATCGAGTGACGATAAAATAAATGTTTTATGTAAATATTTTGTTTGGCAACTCTGAAATATTTTTAGGTTAGAATTACTTAACTGAATCAATATTATGACTTTTGCCCTGTCAAAGTTTTGACACATTTGAATTTAAAAATCAGCCATACCAACATAAAGTTTTGAAATATTTTCTTTCGCAAGATTGACGACACTGCGATAGTTTTAAATTGTATGGTCGCGGTCACATAAAAGCGACCGGCACTTTTTCCTATTGTAAACATCATGTCATATTACGGTATTTAATTTTTGCTGTCATTGCTCACAACATATATAACATTTTAAAAGCCTGATTTACCAAAACTTATGAAAATAACACAAAATCTCAAATTAGTGGTCGTTTTTATGTAACCGCGACCGTACATACTTCAAATTGTAACAGGTGTCAGTGACAAAGCTGACAACATATGTATTTATATTTTACGATCGCTTCTTTTATAAAAAAAAGATGGATTTCTACGCTTTGTAACCGACAGCCTTTCGTTTCAAATAAGAAATTAGGTTTTTAATTAGGTAATGTCTACATCATTCTTCACGAATAGTATTGATCTGAACATTGAACAGGTATGGTGATGATTTCATAGCTTTATTTTTTTCAAAAAATAAGTCAAAAAAATAAGTAATAATAATAAAATAAATCTATTTTCTTCGTCCTGTACCACGCTACGAAAATTTCGTATTATTTGCCATTTTTTCTTGATTCTTTGGGCAGTAAATTACATCTACAATTAATAATAATATCTTTTGTTGTGCTTACAATTTTGTGGGCTGTACACAAAAATTCGCATTTCTTACCTTACGCAACTTTCTATTTTAATGTTTTCCTTATACAAACTGACACAAACAACACCTATAACTTGTGAGCTACACAATGACTGACAGACAAAAACTATCTAGATGTCAATTACGACCGCAATCTATTTTTACATAACGATTGTAGGTACAAATACATTTTCATGGTTGCTAATAAAAGAAAAAGAAATATACGGTGGTATTTAGTTGATAGTGCATTACGAGCGCGTCGTACGTGTAGAACAGACAATGATAGGTCGCTGTCCTGTCATACTTTCGTACACTGGTTTAACGCGTAGAACTGGTTTATATGCATGTCAAAGAACCACCAGACGTGATGTTTGTAGTGCAGATCTTAATGGAATACCAGTACATATGGGCGTTTTTTCTGGCCAGTTTGTTTTCCCAATTTCAATCCGATCGAACATGTTTAGGATATTATAGATCGGACACCTTATTGGAGAGGTTATTCATTTCTCATGATTAATGTTAAGAAGGCGTATTGCTGTGCTTCGGGTGGCTAGTGAAGGGTACTTCCACTATCAATACACTCACACTTACTTGTTAGTATTGTTATGTTACCATACTGGTTACTTAAGTTGTACTGGTTAGGGTTATACAAGCTGAGCTCGTTATAGTTACTAAAGCAATAGGATTTTGAAAGAATGAATGAAATAATTTTCTCTAATAAAATTAATCTTGGTTTTAGTAGCTTAACATTGAAACATGTTAATGATAATTAAATTTAATCAATATTATTGTCATTCTTCGCAAAGTAATTAGACGCCTCGGTTTTATAAACCTCATCAGATTGTTTTCATGAGAATGACAGTAATTTTCCAAAAGTTGTATATAAATAATAAACATCGTATAGCAATTATATGTATATCAGAGATTAGTTTATATGCAGTTTGATTTATATTGAAATTGACAATTGTCTATCTACTTTTGTTTCTACAAAGTCAGGAATTATTTATTGCTTTGCCTTGTTGTAGGATTAGTGACATTACATTAACCATAAGCCAGAGTGAATTGATAAGATTTGAAAAGCTTCATATAATATATCCATCACTTTTTAGGAGACAAATGTGAAATGTACGAGTTTTCAAAAATTACTGTCATTCTCAGAAAGTCTATCCGATGAGGTTTATAAAAGCGAAACGCGTCATTGCATGCTAGTAAATGACAGTAATATTAATTAAATTTTAATTATCATTAATATGTTTCAATGTAAAGCCGCTAAAACCAAGATTAAGTTCATCATTTATAATTATTTAAAATGTACTCCTTCAATCTGAGGAAGCAGTTTTCAAAGTGGTATATATTCTTTTTGCCAAGTCGTCACAATGTCTTTGTATTAGTGGATGATTGGCGATGGATTCTGAACTTGTGTAAGAACTTGAGAGTTTAAAATTTTTCTGAACGCGTGTAGATAATTTACATAGGTCTTGACTATGTAATAAACGACAGGAGTTTTCTATTTACTTCTGAACATTTTCAAATAATTTTTGCACACATATTCTAAATGAAAATATAAATGAACTCTTAAAAATAAAATACATATATTTATCTTATTTATTCCCATAAACTAAAGGGGTTATGTTGAAAAATATATTAACATATCAAAAATATATACGTTTCTTATTATTCTGCGAATAAATTTAGATCTGCTCTGATTTCAGTAGGGTAATCATACTACCAATTTTATGAGAGCCAATGTATATGCGTGGGCGCGTATTATGCGTGTGAGAAGCATAAAACAGTTCAGAAATCGATAATTCATATTCACTTCCAGTATTCTCTCTCTATCTTTCTTTTTCCATTTTTTTGTTTGGTAGATGAATTATACAGAAACGAATGGAAGTGTAATAGTAGCTGTGGGAGATGTGATAGTAGTAGGTATACGGATAGGGGAGTTGATCCTCCAAATTCCGAGTAATTTTGTTTATGTGGCACGTGATGCGGTGCTAGGATTCAGACTAATCAGGCCTTCGGACATTCGCGCGCGATCTACCGCTGAACAAATGCACGTGCTGGCCGTAGCCGTACGGATGATGATACGCAGTCCGGGTTGAGATAAGCGCAATTTAAATTGCCTTGTAGAGGGTCGATCAAAACTAGGGAACGTGGCATTATTTTTCCGTATGATTTAGTCGTTCCAAATTCATCATGTTAGTTAGAATAAATGATGGTAATTACCAATCTCTGAACTTGGGATTAGGGTTTTACATGTTGAAATGTAAAGACTTATCTATAAACAAGTAGCAGGAAAAAGAAACAACATACACATATATTTTGCTTGTTTTCTCTTCTAAGGGTAGTTCATTTCCTTAAGCAATTTTATTTGACAATATATGGAGTTGTTAGAGTTTGCGAGCAAAAGTTTAGCTGCTCAATTTAAACCTAAGATAACTAACATATTTTTTCCATATCTTTATGTTATCGAAGTAGTAATGAGGTTATTGATTGCAGTATGAATTTATTGTGGAAATAGATGTAAATACAAATTAATTTTGACGAAAAAGATAGTTTGGTTTAAGGTTTTTCTCGTTCCTACCACCTGCGTATTACATTCTTCAGAATCACAATTATGTTGCATTCGAAATAACATTTGAATAAAATATATTTAATTGGTAAAGAATTTGGTTTAGTTAATTGAAGTATTTCCTACATATTCATTCACTTAGAGCTCTGGCAAGAAATATTGGTTACGGAAAGCGTCTTATTATGTGTAGGCATTCGAGTATTGAACCCGCAGAAACTTATAAACTGCAATTAAATTTAGATATTAGTTTAGTCAAAAATGGATTTGCTATAGAAAATATACTCAAGCTTTAATTGTAATGGTAATTATTTGTTGGCGAAATTGTGTAGAGAGCGCAGAGTTTCGATATAAAGCTAGCCCCAATTAAGAGGCAGCAGCTGTGAAAATTAATGGGGCACAGCTTTTAAGATGTAATTGGGGACATTCATAACTCCGGCGCGGCCAAGTTACAGCACGAACACACTTTACACTCGTGTCGCAAGCATTCACACACATCTACACGACATGTATACGCATAATAAAGTTTGTAGCAAAGGAGCAAATAGAGAAAGAGGAAATCTGCGAGAGTGCCTGCGAAGGCTGTCTAATCCATCATTTTAGTGAAGAAGGGGTGAGGGTGGTTATTCGTAGTAGTATACATTTCCTTCGTGTCCTCGTCATTTCGCTCCTCTCCACTGAAGCCTCCCTAATCCGGAAACGATAATTGCGAACAGAAATGGAAATAACATTCGTTTATTTGTAATCGGCAGAGAGAGATGGAAAGGGAAGGGGTGAGAAACTGACCTTCGCTGGAACAACTGTTTACGGTGGAAATTACCGTTTCGATCATTAGTTGGGATTACCCCCAGTAATAATAGAATGGGGAACGAAGAATGGAGAGAGTGTTGGCGGTGTGGTGAATCCAGCGAAACCAGACACCATTCCGAAAGGGTTGACGAAAACAATACGTAGCATGGAGACGAGGGTTCGTTCCGTTCGTCCAAGGACGCCGCACTGAACCGCTCTAGCTGGATGCTTGTCTCCTGCCTTGGCGCTTTCGTACAACTACACAGTGTACTATACTACACAGCACCACTTGCGGACACAATCAATATGTTCGGCATCGCTGGGGATGCGAACTAATTGCCGAGTTTGTCTTGCGCTCACGTATACGCTTTGTGATTCCACGCATGGTCGCGTCTACCGACAACAATTTCCTGCAATCCAAAGGAATTGGTCGCGGGCTCCACTAACGGCGTATTATTGGCTGTTTGAGGACGATTTCTATGCACGGCGCGGACCAACTCTAAATATAAGTCGTCGGTCCGGCAAAATAAAGAGAGAACAGCGGCTTTTTGCAGCAATCGCCCACTCTCCCTTTGAACCGGGGAATGATTTGTTGGATACGTGTTCCTAGATATGAAGAAATAGATGAGAGAAAGAAATAGAGAGAACGAGAGAGAGAGAGAGAGAGGAAAACGCCTGAAAAACAGAAAGAAGAAAATTATAGCAGCAGTCGTCGCCCTTCGTCTTCATCCACCATACCTACCTACACTACTACGACTACGACTGCTACTACAGTTCGGGTAATTACTAAACAGCAGATGTCGCAGGGTCAGACTCCATCATCACCGTACGGGTCGAGCGTCAGCTTGCGACCTCGCACTTGCTCATTTATGTGCTGAAAGATATTAAACCCGGAATTTATGGCGCCCCAATGCGCGTCGACGGTTTCGGCGCGCGGGCCTCTACGAGTTGCGTTCATTTTTACGATGCTGTAACGGATTCAATTTGCAATTACTCTTTTGTTTATACTGGCGACACATGTGCTTACAGTTTCAACTTCGACCGTCGTATCAATAGGTTAACAACTCCATGTATTTAGTCGATTTAGTTTGGCTTATTCAAGAATATGCTTCAAAATATCAACGAAACTTATAAATAGAAACTTATTTTATTAAATTGGAATTATTTTCAATGTATTTTAAAGAAGGATATAAAAATGAAAAATAGATCGAAGAGAGATGGAAAAAAAGGTTTGCTTTTCATTTATATTTTAAGGACAGTTTTAGCAACTCTAAAATGAATTAAGATATTTAAATAGCGATATGTTGATGGAAAATATAGAAATGCGGATAGTAGTAATAATAATAATACAATTTATTTTCCCTAACACCACAATTTCAATTAAACAAATATATTACCTAATATAACAATGTTAAAGGAAATAAATTTAATCATGCAAAAACAAAGAAATTATGTCAGTATTGAATTGATTAGGTTTCCACTTAATGTAAAGTAAGACAGCCTGCATATTACGCAAAACTGTTAAAAATTATCTCATTGTCTTTTAATATAATATATTTCACTTAGTCGTGAAATACTGTTATATTCTCAGGAAGAGTTTCCCTAATGTATTTATGGAGTTCGCTTTGAAGCCAATAGGATAAGTTTGCAGTTTTCAGTACTGAAAGATTTAAATATATATTTTTTGGGTGTTTAGCATTGAGTGCTGTCGAAATATTCCTATGATATATGTGTATATAATTGTGAGTATTAATATCGCAATATATTTCAGAAAGAATATTTTAAAACCTTTACAAATATCAAGTGACGGCAATTAAGCAATTAAACAATGTCTATAACGTTTGTGCATAGTGACTGTCTAGTAAAGGTGTTTTTTTCATGTACATTAGTAACGCCTACATCATAACCGTCCATACGAACATAGTTCTTGCAGTACGTATCCAGCATTAATGCTTCTGTTGTGGTCAGCAAAATGATATTAAATTTATCTTCGGATATACCCAGAGAAAGAGACTGATGTATAGTACTTCGTTAATTTACAAGAATGATTATTCCGAAACATACACCTTTCTATTAAAAATTTAATGCGTGGTGAAAATTGTAGACGAATGTAGACTTATTCTTGAAGAATGACGACAACGGCGCTTTAATTTGGTATAGAGCTTTATTAGGGATACGAACTCAACGGAGCTGATGTTCCTTTTTCTGAAACTATTCGTACCTATTGTTCTCTAGTTGTCGTCGGTGTATATAATTAATAGCGAACGCGGCATCACAGTATATGGAGTGTCTGTGTGAGAAAGCCAGAGAGAACGGCATTCCTGTCGTTCCTCATCGGCACCGAGAAATCCAATACGGACGGCAGAACCGACCGATGTCATCAGTCAGGCAGGCTTGTACACATACATCGGTTTTCTTCATCCGAAGGAAAAGGCGAGAATTCGACTGTCTTATCTGTACGCTCGCTCGGTCTTCTGATCCACGGTTCTTTGTCTGTATAAAGAAGAAGAGCGGGATGATCTGAGGGAATGGTCGACCGAGGCAAACCTCTATCTGTTGGGCAGCGGCGAAGGCATTAGCGCTGGTGAGTGGTGTAGGTACTACAGGATGGAATATAAGCAAGGCGACGTAAAGCCGTTTCATAGCATAACAGACACACACACACAAACATATACACTACATTTACACATATATACGTATACATATACACAAAAAGATTAAAACCCGAGGCCGGTAACAAATCAAGCGGCCAGGGATAACTAGACAGGCCAACCGCATTAGCGTTTCTAGCGGCGGTAATGTCATCAACGCGCCGCCGCCGTTGGATTGCGCCTTTGTTAGCCAAATAAAGCAGATAGCTTTTCGAATCTACTATACACACCGCTCGCTCTCTCCTCCATACAATCCAAATTGCATCAGGGCGGGTGTTAATGGCGCTGCCAGGATAATGGATGGAATTGCATTAAAATGTGATCTGCATAGCGCGTACATTCCCGTGGCAAATGTAATTACAGTTCTATCGGATCAATTCGCTCTTCGACAATAACGGCCTTCGTCGTACGCAACTTTGACTGGATTGTCTGGGCTGAAATAGACAGCCTTTTTCGTGTACTTATGATTAAACGTGTGTGGATATACTACACTCACATATAGCAGTAGAGGCGGAAGAAGAAGTAACTGTAAAGAATACGGCTACATAAAACAAATGTAGTATTACTTGAAGATTTAGGATAGAGGCCTTGACTAATTCATTACACATAATTCTCAAAATAAATCAATTCAAGATCTTAATAGTTATAATAATAATTAATTATTATAATGTCCAAAGTCAAACAAGTATTTTATTTGACATCTAACAATCTAAATTAATAAATCCAGTAGAGAGAGATCATCGAATTTAAAATATGAAACCCGATAAGGATGATGTATATAATAAATCCAATAGAATAGATTCTTCAAAATTATGTTAGGACAGTCATGTTGTAAAAAGCTCTACAACATGACTATCCTAACCCAATAAATTTGAATAATTGAAGTTGATACGAATATCCGCAATAATTCTGAAAATGCTATAAGTAACGACCTCAACCAAAACTTATCGTGATTAGTAGAATTTTAGTTACATAGAAATTAATAGCCAGTAACGGCCAAAACAAATTGACACGAAATAGTATCAAGTAAGTTTCATGACGGGATCGTTGGAACTAAGTTAGTTAACCGAAAATATGTCAACCAAAAAAAATTAAGAAGAAACTTAACTTATGCTTAACTTAACAAATGCTAAAGCATTTGTTCAGAGTATTCAGAATTTGTGAAATTACATAAATTTTATTTTTCGCTCTTGAAAAGTGTCGACTTTATGTTAAATGTTTAGTGTTTTGCGGGCCACTACAGCGCTTTTTGTTTAAATGAAGGTCTCAAAATGTCTTCATTTTTATCTAGTCATAAATGGCATCAAATATCACAAGGTATAGGATGAGGTGGGGTGTGGAATCGATTTGCTCTTTTCGGAATTTATGGGCTAGTAATCCCAACTTTGAAATCTTGCGAACCACTAGATACAACCCATCTCTTACAAGGTGATAATTGTACAAGTACACACGTCATTGGACGCAGAACGTCTTAAATACGACAGTTGCAATATGCCTGTTCTAACAGCTTTGTGCACATAAATATTTTCGACCTATAGAAACAGCTCACTTACATACATTCTAAATATGTGTCTTATAAATAGATGAATTACAAAATGAAATTTTTATATATTAGACAATTTTTGAAATATCTTTTCTTGACCTTAAGATTTATACATTATAAGAAACTGCTGTTTACTATTTCTTTCACAGTCAAAAATGTGTCCAATGGCTAACTCTGTAACATAACTCGCAAGAAATTGTTAACATCAAACGTAAATGTTGCTATTTTTTAATTCATAAGCATGGGAAGTGAATAAGCTAACCTTATATTTATAAACTACTGAATTTTAACAATATTACATATTTTTTGTAGGATTTCTAAAATATATATACTGTATCATAGTAGTTTATGTTATAGTACATTGTTTTATTCGACAAAAGTAAATTTTGTGTTTCTATTCGAGAGTCGGGCAATTTTAATGCCCAGCGGTAAAAGGACAAGGTAACTTTATACTGATATAAATATCATTAAGTTTTACAGGTGTATGTGTAGTGTGTGTTTGTATTTATATGTACAAAGTTTTAGAGTGTAAAAGCGACGCACAGCTAAATCCCCGCGGAATCGGTTTCAAGTTCCATCAAACAGAGCATTCGATCATGAAATAGCTTGACTAGTGTAAGCGAATTGTTTTGTTTGCAATTTGGTTCCGCGTGCGCTCTTTCCTCCCTTCGCCTCCATCAACGTCCTCCGCCCTCTCCGATCGCTTCACATGCCCGCGCTCGTCCTTGTTTTTCAACGACCCCCGGGATTCCGAACCGGCGGCGCTCAGATAAGAGAATTGCACTGTCAAGCCGGAATGATATATTTGACCAACATTTCCATACAACCTCGCACGAGGATTCCCAATGAAGCGAAGCCATACCGCACCACCGCCAACGCCGACTCTGCACCACTCATCGCCGACGTTTCTCCACCACCGCCAACCACTCTTGTATACGTATACTATCCGGTAGTATCATACCATTTCGTATACGTGCGTAATCTCTGCGATTCAAATTAGCAGAAATACGTTTCGTTGCTGAAAAGTTGACGTTGGAATACAGCTCCCGGTGCGCCACCTACCGGCGAAACCTCATTGTACCTGTACATACACTTAATCAAGGTACGGTAGTATTCACCTGATCCACACAAAATAATACGTTTCCGTCTCTGTCTTTCGCCAAGGCGTACGTATATGTTGTACGTCTCCATTCTATATACGTACATGGAAGCGAATGTATATACATATAGATACATACATATAATCCGCAACCCCTAAGTTGACACAGGCCATTGCGTCCGAGAAGTTCCCTAGATTTCTGATTCATGCGCACGGTCCACTGGTAAACACAAAGATGATGACGAATAGCGTATCGCTCAAAACCGGAGATCACTCAGCGAAAATAGAAAGTTAAATGATTCGGAAACTTTTGCAGCTATATATAAGTGGTATATCTAACTCGTATGCATCTAACATATGTATGTAATGTTTGGCAAGATTATAAGGTACATATTTTTTGCATTACTTCTTTTATACGTACATTATACTTAAACTAGATTTTTTTATTAAAAAAACGTGAAAAACTGAAATACCTATAATATTAGAAAACTTTTCGAATATACAATTGTATTAAATTGTATTCAATGTTCAATTTTGATACTGCAGAATAGACTATAAACAAGATTGTTATTGCAGGCCAAATAATTGAATAATGGTGGATATTATGCGTAATAAATGAGGCATAAAAAATTGTAATCATTCATATGATTCCATTTCTCTTATTATTTATTATTTGTTCATGTCTTCGAATATTATTTTATTTAGCTCTTTTTACGTAGATACCATTTATGTAAATTTTACATCAGTAATCCTACTGGATTATTAATTATAGAATTGTTATTCATAATGGTATTATAATAGTTTTCAGTTTTTTAAGCTCGGACCTTGTTTACGTATCACATTGAGAAGCTCAGAGTTTGAGACGCGCAAACGTACACCATTTATTTATAAAATTAATAGTAAAGAATTATTTTAGAATACGCTGTAAATAATACATTTCAATATGACGTTTACTACCTTCGTCTCCTAAATGCCTTCATTGTCATATTTTACGGTATATGAATTTTTCATTTCTGTTAAAAAAATTAATGGTAGCAATTTTGTGAGGATTATTCTAAGATTAGAAACCGTACTTTGCTATTATAATGATGCTCCCTGTGAACCGTTCGGTAAAAGCTCTACATTTTGTTAACGTAAAACATGTTTTATGATTTTAATGCACATTCGTACAGCTAGCTAATGGAGCTGTGTGGTAAATGCTATAAAAGAATGTTAGTGCATACTGTAAGACTTATTTTAGTAACTATAAAATTACAATGTTGTTATGCATTTGGTACCTTATATTTACTTAATCATACAATATATATACTGCGATAATCTACTCAATTTAGTGTTAGGTTTTACGTGAAACGATTTGGTGGTCTAACCGTAAGCTGGATGAGTGATCATGCGAGTACTTATCTGGCGAGGGTTCAAGTCTGTTCGGAGGAGAATTTCTAAGATTCGTTTTCGGACAGACATAACAAATAACATTTCAAAATTCTTGCCTATCAACATTCATGCGGACAGCTACATTTAACCGTGTTACAATCTGTAGTATAAAATAATTAAATTTATTAGATATTGTATCATTGCTCACGCTCTTTGATTTGAAGAAACGTTATTATTCTTGTTGTTCGCATAAGTGTTATTGTTCTTAGTACTATCATTATTTTTACTGTTATTTATTATGATAGTTATGAAAGCGCATAGGTACTGCAAGACTGAATTGACGAATAGGTTGATAATTTATAAAACGATAAAAACAACAAAAATTGGCAAGACCGCTGTAATCGGATACTCACAATCATGTATTCGTAGTAGTTTTGCAATCTTGATTTATTTAATTAGCAATTGCTTACAAAAAAATTAAAGCCACTATACATGACTAACTTCATCATCCCTTAATATTATAAGTAAGTTGTTAAATTTTCGAAAATCTAGAGTTCCTCGTTTCCTCATTACGATTTGTGTCATCATCATTTTTCATAGTTTAGTTCCCGGTTGCGTTATATGTGCCTTTGCCACCTAGGGGCATTGTCTTGCGCGCGTTACAGAATGTGTTATTCGGTTACATCTATGACACGTCCACATGTCGAAAAATGCGCGTGCATGTATACGAACGTCGTACAAGTGTATGTGTGGGTGTGCGTTCAGGGTTCACCTGGGTTAATGCTGCTTCCAGTCCCTGTGATAAATTGTCGCAGGGTGGCTAGGGGGAGCCCTTATCAACTTGCCGATGGAATTGCACATCGAACCCAGGCATCTCTCGTTCGTATTTCTCTTCTTTCTCGCTCGTACCGAACCGTACATGGAGTAAATATACAGCATCTTTTCCTTTTCTCTTTCGTCGATCTATCTCTTATATGCGATTCGCTCTGTGTCCTCCCGCGAATTTCTTAATTCCACACTGAAACGATACCCGTCACCACTGTACGCTGCTGCCTTAGACTTTGGAGCTCCGTTGCCGCCTCTCTATCGTTCCAGCTACTGACATCGCTGCCGCCACCGCCGCCATCGTCGCATCTCCCGTCTGCTACGCCACCAATTTACGAGTGAGTTTCATTGTCGTCGTATGCTGCCGGCGGCGAACGACTCTCCAAGGAGTAATATCGGGCCACCTAATAGCTTACCAAATAGCCTCTGAAACACCTTTTTAATGAACTATTGTACGAGGAAATGAAAATAGGGACTGCAGGGAACATAACGACTCTGCATGGCTCGACCACTGATATGCAACGAACCGGCGAACACTTGGCCCTCGCTTTAACCCTTCAACGTTAATTATACCATCGCGAGGTCCCAACGGGTGATTGTTATAAACACATTAATGTTTTGTTTATACTGTATATAAGTATGCATACAATGCGAATAACTTAATACTATATGCTTAAACGGAAATTTGAAAACTACAATCAACTATTTATTAAAATTAGTCAATAGTGATTTGCTAGATATTATTAAAAATGAAGAACTACAATGGGAGAATCTTTCTATTCAAAACAATATGTCCTTGATCCAGCAGTTACTGTTTTTTTACTAACATTTAACTTTTGACCAATAGCAACGCATTTTTGGAGTCATCACATGCTTTTGTTAAATAACAACATAGTTCAAGACAATTTTTTTGATTTTGTAGAAGATAGGCAATATAATTCCAAATTTTTGATAAATCGAAGACCTAATTAGTGTTATTGAATCTTTCGTGATTCAAATACATCAGTTTAATGCAAGCACATATGGCAACTATACTTTTCTTTCTACGTTAATGACTGAATACAGATCAAATAACGTATCAACTAATTCCCATGTTCGTATACTTAACTTTCTTTAAAGCAGAATATTTCCTGAATTACTATTTTCTATTTTCATTTGTTTCATACCTTAATGTTCAGAATCAAGTGAACCAGTATTTCCTGCGGTTGGTATTTTTCATTGTCCTAACTTCATACCAATATTTAATTCCAAATTAAGCTTTGATCTCATTTATAGCTTTCTATTCTATTCTGAATAGTGTTACTTTTACCGTGTATTCTTCTTGATCAAAAAAAGTAAAGTTTAAGACCACAGTTATTTTAGATTACATACTGAAAGATCGTTTTTAATGAAAGTTCTTCGCTTCTTTCTTAAGCGTGCGCTACCAGCATTATGTTTCATTCTACTTGGTTATTATTTGTAAACTCGACACCATTCGGTTCGATGTAAATTTGTTAGGCGAACATCGTGTACGTACATGTGTGTGTATGTTGTTCCGTGTGCGTTATAAAGTTCCATCAGTTCGGGACGAAGTTCAGAGTCTACCGCACCTGAAAATTGAATGAAACGTCGCGTCGGATTGGATGAGTCTACGACGCGGATGGTGTAAGAGCACCGGCGTCAATACATCACAGTTTCGGGATTAGGTCTTCCATCCAGCATGATACGTTCTTTATACGGCGACCGCGTTTTCAGGGCCGCGTTTCTAGCGGGAAAAGCGTCATAAATAACGCTCAACCTGCCGCTGCTGCTCTTGGCATCGCGCGCTTCGCCCTCGCCCGACTCCGCGTTCGAATATGTGAAAAAAAGTGAGAAGCGGTCGGACTGGCAATAAATAAACAGTAGACGTGAGGGTGAAAAGAAATATACGGCGATGAAGAGCCAGTACTGACAGGAAGTGGAATTGGCAGCGTCTCATGATTTAAAAGTTTCATTTCTAGACGACCGAGAAACGAAAAACACACACACTCTAACACACATATTATACTAGTTATGTGCTGTACTGTTAACTTTCAATATTACTTGCTCAATATTAAGGCATTTTCTACATTAAAGTGCTTAGAATATATTTTTTACTACATTCATGGACTTATTCTAAATCAAATCATCTACCTATGTAGTAAAGCACCCTAGTAGACAAAGCATGCTGATGGAAACACAAAATTTTGCTACAACATAAAATTTACTTTAGTTACTTGTATCACGATATCCAGATTTCAAAACTTTTCTGTTATTTTATACATTTCTATAACTCTATAATAGTCTTTATTAGTCCATAAATTAATGAATTCATATTGTTTATGTTAAGACCAGAAATATTTCAATAGTACAAATCTTGCACCGATGGTCGGGGTTCGTTTGCTTCTTTTGTTTCTCAGTTCCTTTAATCATTCGTTCCAATTTCTACGTGGTCTACTTTCTTCTTATATAAATAATGTGGCTTTTGTTATTCTTTTCATTATTGTCGTGTTGTTCATTCTAACTACATGTTCATACTATCTTGCTTATTGATTAATAATTCTTCTTATCTCTTCGATAACTGTTCTGTCCAAATTTGGTTATCTCGCTATCGCCCTCAGAAAAGAATAGAACAGCACAGAAAACGAAGTATCAAATTTTATATTATAGGTGTCAAATATAGGAATAGATAGATGTGACCTATGCGAAACCAAGATATGTGTAATAGACACACAGAATATGCTTCCTACATTTAGTAAACTGTATCTTGCATCAAAAATTGATTTCTAAAATTGCTTTCGAAAATAGCAATAGATCATTTGCGTTTAAATGTTAGGATCAACAGACAACATTATATGTGCATTAATGACTGGTAATTAAGAAATTTGAACAAAGCGTTGATCTTGTGAACACACAACAAACAAGTCTGGTAGTTAGAATCATCATTCCCCAACCTTCTGCAAACGAGATTTGTGCAATGAGATTTGTGTGGTGGTGTAAATTTTGGGCATTAAAGCAAAATTTAGTTTAATAAAAACGAGCCCTAGTGTGCAGCAAATCTATTTCTGAAGTTGAAAGCTGCTAGCTGAATAATGCTAGTTGAAAAATGGCTGGAAGAATCAAAATTACATACTACAATATCTGTTAGAGAATCATCTTGAGAGAGCAAAGTTGAAGAAAATAAAACGAGAAAGTAGAAATAATAAGAACAATGAAAAGAATGAGTGAATTTGGCTTTATTTAATAATAATAGTCTTTATTACGCTAATAATAAATAAATATATATAAACAAAACAGAAAACAAAATATTAGCGTAACCTGAAGGCGAAGTTCAGCCAGGATGCTTTTCAATTTAGCCTTCATACCTTACCACACATTACTGCTAAATTGGTTTTCTTCAAGAACTTCAAATATTAACATTAGTATTATGCATCTTAAATGAAAATTTAATTATACACGTAAAAAAAATCCGGTAGGCATGCATCAACCACGCCCCTGCTCAGCAAGTGGTTTTCGCAAATTACTTTTAAACAAATTTAAAGATCCCGATACAACATGTTCCGGTCAGCAAACATTATAGCAAGCATATATTTGGTAAGTAAACGAGGATTGGTATAAGCTTGACTTGTGGGGTGGCGGAGATAATTTGCCCCGAAACATGATTAGCAAATTGTGAACCTCATTTCTATAACAAATCTTGCAATAAAGATATGGAGGTTTTTTCAATGAAAGTATTTTGTGATATAGAGTTAGGGTTTGAAGACGTCGTCGGTAGTACATGTTAAGCCAAGAGGCACTTTTCAATTTATGAGAAATATGGTCGAACTTCCGTAAATCATATATACACCTTAAACAAGCATTCTGAACTTTTCGAATGCGATTTTTAGTCATGTAATTTAGAAAAGCATGATAAACTGAAGTGCAATAGGTGAATTGAGATCAGACAAACATTTCACATAGACTCTTGTTAATCTGTTCGCTAAAGACGTGATGGTGTGGAAACAATCTTGTAAGATTAGCATATGTATTGCGAATGGAGCTAGAAACATGGTTCCGATATCTAAATGTATTATCAATAACTAAACCAAGGCACTTAACCTTCACAACTATTGGGATATTAATGTTATTAATTTTAACGCGATATACATTAGATAAATTTCGACACGTTTTCTTGTCTCCGAAGAGGATTAGTTTTGATTTTACTGGATTTAAAATAAAGTTGTGGTGTAAAGATTTTTCATGCAAAATAGTCAAGTCTTGGTTGATATTATAACAAGCTTGTCTCCAGTCAGCTGGAGCAAACCTGTAGTAAAGTTGTGTATCGTCGGCGTACGTATGAAAATTGCAGTGCTTTAAATTAGAGAGAAGACTGGAAGTATATATTGTAAATAAGAGGACCTAATATGGACCCTTGCGGCACACCATTGCGCACATAGCGTATGATCAAAAGTTTATTTTCAATTCTAACTGACTGTGGTCATTATTCAAATAACTGCGAATTAGAGCGATAGAAGTGTCATCAATCCCAATGTAACCTTTGGTGTAGTCGCGCAAAACCAAACATGTAATCATACCCCTATCAGTCGCATCCAAAACATCATCAGTGACCTTGAGAAGAGCAGTCTCACAACTAAAGTTAGCTCGAAAACCCGACTGAATAGGTGGAAGGATATTATATGTGGAGAGGTATTCCCTCAATTGGATAGCAATTACTTTTTCGATAACTTTAGACAAAACCGGTAGCAGGTTTATAGGTCTTAAGTCACGCAACTCTTGAGGATTTTTAAGTTTAGCTAACGGACAAACAATAGCGCTTTTCGATATATCTGGAAACACATCCTCAACCAAACAAGTATTAACAAAATGAGTAATGAAAGGCATAATAATAGAACCATATAACTTGATCATAGTGATATTCAGGACATCACAACCATAAGCTTGTGACTTTATGCTAGAAATTATGTTCGCGATTACGCGCTCAACAACAGGCTGCAAGGAAAATTGGGGAGAAAATCGTTTGTTGGCAAGGTAATAATCAAGAGTCTCACCAATGTTTACAGTAGAAGGGACATCACAAGAATCAAGGAAGTAGTCATTAATTGTATTCGGATTATTGAATAGAAGGTAGACAAGTCGCAGTATCCTTTCCTCCCTCTCCCAAACGGCTAAGATGCTTCCAAAAAGCGGTTCCACTTTTTGAACGAAAAGCAAAATCATATGATTTTTTTTCAAGGTTAAAGGTATTGGTAGTTAGATGGCGGAGAGACTTCCAGTCGACCAGTCCTGTGCGTTTCGACTGACAAGATGTTTAACCTTAGCCTTGTCCCTAAGATTCAGCCATTCAGCCATGGAATGTGCGGCTTAGACAATCGTCGAAACAATTAGTGGAGCATGTCTATTAAATAGCTCTATGAAGACGAAAAATATCATGGAAAGGAATGTCAAATAAATGCGCGTGGAAATCATTATTATTGATACAAGCGAAATTTCTATAAGTGTGAAAGCGTGGAGTATATCTGTCTTTAGTAAATTTAATATTAAAATAAATAAAATCATGGCCAGAGAAATTACAATCAAGTACTCCACTATTTAAGATAAAATTTTGGTTGGATACAAATAACAGGTTAAGTAGAGGGCAGTAATTTGAAGAAAGTCTCGTTGATAAATCGACAAGTTGAACGAAGCCCAGTGAATAAAAAAATCAACCAGATACATTGTTTTTACTTAAGTATCTTTGAGGTAGTCTATGTATATCAAAATCACCATAACACACTATGTTATCGCTCAAAGATAGAACCTCAGTAATAGTATTTTCAAGATTGTCTAAGAAAGTCTTGTAATTGAAAGTTGGAGATCTGCAGACTGCTGCAATAATAAACGTCGTACTGGCGTTATAAAGCAAAAGAAATAGTTGCTCCATATTTCTAGATGTTCTAGACTTTCCGCTCACTCCGTGTGTCTCTATCTTGTGTAATCAGAATAAAATCTCGTATGAAGATGGAATTATCAGAAATATTTTTGATTCAAATTTGATATTGAGGAGTTCACAAGGGAGAAGATTTAGGAACGTTAATTGAGAGAATATTATGGAAGGCTAGACAGAAAAATGTCAATGACTTAAAAAACAACTAAATAACATCTGTGGCCTCCCTATTTTCAACTATAAGAATTGTTCTGAATTGAATTTAAGGTATAGAACTGACATTTCAGTACCAGTACTTACATAGTGAATTTACCATAGTAGGAAAACAAAATTATAGATCAAGTTAGCAAAGGTGTAAGTTTGCTACAGAAAATAATTGTAGCAATAAGCTTTCTTCAACAATAACTATACAAACACATTTGTGATTCAGGAGAATTTTATCAGACCTAAGCTCTATTGAAATACGCATCAACTGCATTTTCAGTTTATAATCGTAAAAGAAAACTTTCGCAGAAATTGGCAGGAAATTATAAGCACTGGTAAAACTTGTATTCACAGTGTGCCCAAAAGAATTAAAATTATAAATATTTTTGTTGCATCTTTAGCTAACTTGTAGCAAACGGCACAATTACAGCGTGGCCCTAATTTATCAATCAGGGATTGTAACTCCAAATATAGAGAAATCAAGACTTTAGCAAAGCTACAAATGCTGTAAAATGTTTCTCAAAATTACATATCTTAATTCCATATTTGTTTTTCTACTATTTGAAACATTTCTCTTTCACACACTATATTTTATTGTAATTATAGAATGTTATACGTTAGTACAACGATTACGTGGCAATTATAATTTATTTTTGACATACGTTTAATACTATTGTGAACTTTCATACATGCTGAATACTAAATAATTTGGAAAATAGTTGTGAAAGCCTTCCAAAAAATTACTGTGTTGTATTTTCTGGTGTCTTTAGAAGTAATAAAACATCATCTGGTTTAAAGAAGATAAAAAGACATTAATATTATTATCTTATTTTCGCTGATAATAAATACGTCCATTATTATTTCGCTTTTCCTTTTGCAGCGCATACGGTTATATCTGTAGACGATGTGAAGTGGCGGGAAAGTCATGAGATAGATCTTTTAGCCGTAACAATAGCTGGCAAGTGAGTGGAACGACTCAACGTCGTGGGTAAGTGAAGCACGTATGTGTGGTCATTTCCGCGGAGAGCGGACAGTAATCGCCCTCTTCTGGCTCGTAAACAGGCCAGAATGACCGTCGAGACACTGCGGGATGGTTCTTAATGGATTTCGGACACGATCTATACTCTTCGACTTTGTGCGTCAACAGTTTCTATTAAACTTTAACGAAAACATACATATTAACAATAAAAAAACTCAAATGTTCGTACAATCGATTCTTCAGTTTACTACTCGGGATGTAAGTTTCACCAGATATCGTTTGTTCCTCTATCGTGGAAAATATCCGCTTAAAATATTTTCATCGGTGTTTTTCGACAGTCTAACTTGTATTAATGTAATAAATCGCATACGGACATAATGGCATTATAAAAATCGATGACAATTAACGCTTGCGCTGCACGTTCGACGTGGCGAACGCCATTTCCAGCCGTAATCTCATTTGCAGAGCTACTGGGGGACGAAATCTAATTAGCGCTGGAAAGCTGATCGGTAATTACTACAATTAATCAATCCATTTCCATTCGGCAAATGTTCTTTCCTTCATTTCTGTTTTACTTAAAACTGGGAAACGTTGCCTTAATAAAACGTCATTAGGTTTCTTGAATGTTTTTGGTATTGTGAAAGTGAGATCGGACACCCAAGTTTTTCCAAAATATGTACGTATGTAACTTGTACATACTACTAGTATACAGCGTATTTTAAGAGGAATAGTAAATACCCTATTTTTATTAGTTACATACGTACAAATGCTAGAATGTAACCTGAAAAAATACTCCGAAGGTACTAAGCAAAGCCAAATGATTTAGTTGAAAGTTAATTTTCATAAATTTTACCACCAACTACAGAGCACTTTCGAATTTCTTCTTTTATGAGGGCAGCACTATTCGTAATTCAAATTATTTGTTGTTTACATATGCCTTCAGGCAAAAATCAAGAGTGATTAAGGCTAGGAACCTAGGTGGCCAGGAAATGTTACGATTTCTACTAGCCCATCTTCCGAGAAATTATAGGATTAGATGACGTGTTACCTAATCATTAGTTAGAGGAAGAGCCTCTTCATACTAGAAAAATATACTCATCCTTTTATTAAAGGAACCTTTTTCAATAAGGTAGGAATATAGATAATGGGGTCCTGTAAGGATACGGTAATACAGCAAGCCCAACCAATTGATTGCCTAGCATAACACATGCTACATTTACAGAGAAACATTCTTGTAAAAATGTATATCTACAATGGTATATGCGTTTTTGTTCAACTACCGATGTTAACTAATCTAACTAATAATAATAATAATAACCGATGGAACTGATTTTCTGAAAATTTGTGTACGGTAGTTTTCCATAAACCTTGATTCAGATAAAATATTTTCCGTTTACTACAACTACCGGTTATACCGGAGCTTCGTTATTTTGAATGGTATGTTAGGAGTAATTTTTATACTATTTTAGTTTCTATATAATATTTGATAGATGCAGCCCTCCACATTTCTTTTTCACAATCTAAGCGACTCAGGTCAAATAGTTATAGAATTTGTATATACAAGACTTATAATTATCCAAATTTGTGAAAATGTTGAAACCACGGTAATCAGAAAATGGCGTCAAATTTCGTTCAAAAATTCGAAAACTTTTTTTTTTTAATAACAACCCCATTTTCTTCTTCATCAATGTATTCTGTGCTAAATGTGGGGGATTTCGTAATTACATTCCTACTATATTTAAAATTAGTGGTTTTGATAGAAACTTGAAAAACATTCTAAAAATTAAATAAAAATTTCATTTAAAATAAGTTTGGATCTATTTCCGATATAACCGAAAGTTACCTCAGCCTCTTTGCTCTCCCTCATGACCCGGTCCATTCTCAGTAATGGTTCTTTAACTATGGTTTTGAATCCCTTGAATGAATGCGAATTATTCATTTAGCTTCCCTAGATAACTTTATAACAATTTATGCAGTGCAGAAAACAACAATTTTTTGGTTCTGCAATATTATTCAACATCAAACGTATTTAGCTAATATTTCAGACATCAATAAAGGCTGTCGGTAGCAGATATAAACCGTGCTAATTTGCCTTAAGAAAATCCACAATTAATTTTCTCTAATATGCCCAAATGTCTAATACGCACCGTCCAAATGCTAATATATATAAAGAATTGCACGCAGGACATTTTTGGATTCTGTTTAATTATGCTCTGTTCCTCTGTAATTAAGTGATGTATTCCTTGTTGCGTATGTCACAAAATGAGTGTTTATGTGCGCGTATATGCGAAAATGTGTAAATCACATCGCGAAGAAGGCGTCGCACATTTACCTAAAATTAGGACACTGCTAGCGAGCTAGTGTAGGCGAAGAATGCATTAACGACGCCGTACATCAAACCAATTATCACTTACCAGTTGTTTACTTGGAGTATCGTCAAGCCCGTGTCTTGCGCTAGTTGCTTTTTCTGGTCCTCCGATGGGTACGGATGCTGGAACAGAAAACGAAAAAGAATATATTCATGCAATTCGAAATAACTTGAGATGAGTAAACGTTGAATCTAAGATCGTTTTGTTTTGTCATGTTACCAGACTATTCTAGTTTTGTTTTAATTGATTGGCATAGACAATAATTTAATATACGTATGTATAACAATAATAATATTTAAATAATTACATATTAAAATCAATATTAAAAATTCAAACAATTTTTAATGAATACCATAATACTTATCTTAAGAAGTAATCGAACTTTAAAAAAAACGTTGCTATTAGTATAATAATCATGAAAATTGCATTACTTTCATTATGTTTATTGTAAAAAAATGTCCATAATTTAATAACCATAATTTAGTATTAGTTCGTTTTTCATTTCTACTGTGTTTATACGTAATATTAAATTTGGCCTTTAATATTAGAATAGTAATGTTTCCATTATAATGTATTATCAATATGAATTATTACAAAATTAGTTGAGATTTTATTTTAATTTTTTTTTTCCTGAGTTAACAACTATAAGGACTTATACAAAAACTTTTACCTTAACTTCACGAGATGTAGTACGTCAAACAAAAAAACAAGAACACTAAGTAGCTATGAATTATACCATGAACTGAAAGATTGTCATTTTCGAATTAGGAATTAGGTAACCAAAAGCATTACTTATGTCCTAGTACTTGCGTATTTTCTTCAAAAGCAGTATTGGATACTTGTTAACACATATGTTCTTTACTGTCAGGTAAAAACTTGAAAGATGGTGTACCCCAATGTTTGGAAAAACGAGAAATTAATGAGATTGGCCTGTAATTAGAGAAGTCAGTACACACCTTTAATAATAGTGGTTGAATCTTAAAATCAAATTCGGAATCTGGCGTTTCTCCGAAAAGAAGTAATACTGCATAAGATAGTGCTCAAACACACTATTAAATAACGGTTATTTTAGCAAGTAAAACATCGACTTGGAAGCTTACTAGCTGAACGTTTAGCGACTTTACTTTTATATGATAAAAATTAATTGTAGTGATTGCCTTTTACTTCATCCAATGAAATTATCAATGCTGTCAAAGTAGAAACTTATTTTACACCTTCAAGTATAAGTAGAAATGTTGAAATTTATAATATAACTACAAAATATGATAAAAAATATAATAAATTCTTCAATCTAAAATATTGTATTATCTGAAGATGAAAGAATACTTATTAAATATATTGTATACATACATATACGATTATACATAGGTCGGCAATGTATGGTATGAGGAGAGAAGAGGACGATGGCGCGTTGGTATCGCGTTACACGGGCAAAACTCGTGCATAATTTAGCAACTTCAGTGGTCTGGAAAGTAACAAGTGCGCTGTTCGAGTTTGATGTGTACAGGAAAGCAATCTAGGTAATTGGCGAGGGCGTGGGACCTCTCCGACAATCCAATTCCAGAGAAAACAATAGCCGTAAGTGGTGCAGGGGTCGTACGGATCGCTGCCTCTTCACTGTCCGTGCACATTAGAACGTCCGAAATCCGTCGCGTAACATCCGTATTATCTAACAGTGATAGATTTTCTCGACGCAAGTTGTAAATATTCACACTATATAGTTTACGAACTGTTAACGTTTTCGCGAAGTAACGTTTACCACAAATATTGAGGTTATCTCATCCTGAAGGCATCAAACTGCTGGGATGTCAATATTTGTTGTAATGGTTAGATATGTGAAAAAAACATAACCAAAGAAATTGCAGCATCACGAAAATCATATTACATTGCTTTGAAGTTTTACTTTATTAAATATCGATAAAATTGTGAGAAATTAAAGTATTGCAACAAAAGTAAAAAAGTAATGGGTTAAAGACTCAGTTCTGAACTACAATACATATACACGGGCAGAGATCTTTCGCTTTTATGAACCACAGTTCAATTTGAAGAATTCTAGCACGACAATGGTACATCAGCTTTATTTGATATGGTTTGCTGTTACATTAATAGCAAGGCGTCCTTAACTATAGTTGCCACTAACTCTTTGTTGCAGTAAAGAATGATACAATAGGCGACAGCAGAAGATATTAGAACAATTTCATCATAGATACTAAATGACATTTCAAAAGAAGCTGAGAAAAGTGTGTAAATTGGACAGGGGTGTACTTTGAAGGAGATAACGACCAATCTGAAAACTAAAAAAAAGAAGCTGTTCCTGAAAAGACCCCGTATGTGTAATCACTTACGTTACTCAGCTCATTCACATCAGTAGCTGCTGTTAGAATCATTCTATTGATTTTATATGGTACACGGTTACTGGTTTATTATTGATATAGATAATAACAAAACTAGGTCCTTAAGCACAATTCGAATTAAACGTGATAACGTGTGATTAGGGAATTAATTGAGTTTATATAAAAATTCAAATGAGTAATTGAATGAGCAAATTAAAAGAAAATAGTTTGTAAGATTTTACAAATTTTTTGTAAAATTGTATGCAGTAAAGTATGGAATCGGTTACGAATGTAGCACTAGGCAAATCTTCTGTGAGCTTATTTGAAACGATAACTTGGTTTTAGTGTTTGATGGCAAGTACTTGCTATTGTGGCAAAACTCAATTTGCCTCAGCGTCGTTATCGTTTATATGGTACACCGCGTCATCAGATAATGTAAACAGTTTCCTACAGCCCATTGTCATTATTTTCCAGTAAAATTTTTCAGTGAAAGAAGCCTTACGTGTACACAATATTTTAGGTTATCTGTATTTTGTAGTTTGCTTGTCTACCGTACATCTCTTTTTTTTTAATTAACACCAGCACAATATTTGTCATTCAGATAGAAGATAAGGCTTACTAAATATTAACACTGCATACATGGTTTGCAAATTTCCATACGTACAGTTTTTACTTTCGATTCCAATATAAGTGTCTGTATCTATAGTTAACAAGAACCAAGAAATTTTATTCAGTGGAAGTAATAAGATATTGAGAAACATTACGTTATCTGTCGTTTTGATGATTTCAATTTAAGACTTAGCGTCAAACTTCACTCTATTGAACTATTCTTAAATAAAAGCGTTTATTGGTATGTCATAATCAACAAGGGTGTACGTGATGGAGTTCACATAATTCATTATTTGTATTACGTTTACAAGATTTAATTTATTATGGCGGCGTACATATGTTTTAAATATTTGTAAAACGTGCTATATTTTTATCAAGTCTACGCTTAAATAGAGGTACTTTATTATATATGAGGTTACGAATTAACAAATATCATCATATAAATGGAAAGAGATTAATTCAGGGGTAAATATGTAAATAACTATTGTAAAGCTAGTAAGATCTCCAAAACCCAAAAAACTATGTACCTCTTCAAGCAATCGTGTACAAGTCTTATGCATCCGATTCCAACCTGCAATTGTATTGAACGGTTTTTTTCGATATTAATACTGAAATACTGCTGTAGTTTCAAGTTGACCTGCAAGTTTCCACATATGACAAAATATTAATCAAATAGGTTAGATGAATAGGTACAAAGGTTACAAATTACTTGGTTACAAACTTGAAAAATAGAACATTATGAATAGTATACCTATACGAAAATAGAAGCACAGTTTCAAAGAAGGTTCAAGTTTTTAAACTGTCCGCTTTCTTAACTAATACAAATATAATCAAGGTAAAATAGATATGTCAAATGTTTCTCTCTATTTGGGAATATACTTCTTAACTCTCTAAATCATTAGTAATTTCACGGATGGCTAATCAGAAATTTGTGCCAGTAAGGAATTCATTAATAAGATTTATTTGTAGTTTAATTTAAGATGTCAGTTTTGTATTTCAAGATTCTTGGAACATATGTTTCAATCAGCTATATCCTAATCAGGAGCCGACGCAGCTGGTGAAGTAGGATTATATGGTATTTTAATTAAAAAGATTCAATAGGTTATTTTGAAGATTTTGTACATCTCATCTCTGGCTAAAAGAACAATGCTGTAATTATAATGCCTGAAATCGCTGTTTCTCAGTATTCATAACATAAAAAAGGATTGAATCTACTCTACAAGTAATGTTTAAAGTTTAAAGTAAGACAATACAAATATGAATATTTAGAACAAGGTTTTGAAAGTAGCTAAGTTTTCATTTAATAATAAATAAATTCTTTGATTGTCTTTCTGTTACCCTCCCGTTCTATTTTGGGAGTCTCAAAAATCCAGTAAGTCGAATAGGTACTTCACTTTTACAAGTTTGTAAATTTGCTAAATATGTATATTATAAATATCTGGCAAAGGAACTTCAAATAAGGGGAAGAGCATTTACTAGAACTAAAACCATAATTCTGCAGTACATATTTAGTAATATGTCAATCTCCATTAATAAGACTTTTTTCAACAAGTCAATTAAGGAGTGAAGAAATCATATAATTTATTATTTAAATATGTTAGTTGGAAAAGATTTGTTGTTTATGTATGAAGATGATAATGTACTTGTACTGAAGACTTCCGACTGATGTTGTATAGTTAGGGTTCAACGTGACGTTTCGCTAATCATGCAGTGAATTTCTGCATAGAGTTTCTTAAGACTTCGTTCCACATCCGGTTTCCACTTCGATACGATAAACTGCATCGATTTTGATGTGATGATTCTGTTTATGACCCCGCAATATCAACTTCAGGTGTTGTAGAGCTTATGTCCCTCTTTTATGTTTTACTTGGTTGCTTCATTATTTCCAGCAATTCCTCTATTATCTCGTATACGTATATGATAATATAGGATTTATTTCGTGTTAGCAAACAAAGAGTTTGTATTTAAATAACAGATTAATTATCGTTGTTATTTTCATTCGTTTCAATAACAATCTTTAGTTGCATGACTATAATTTTGTGAGGTTTCTACTTTGCTTAAAAAAAGTTTGGAAGCTAGATACCTAGCAGATCAATCCGGGTTGTAATTTCCTCACTGTTTGTTACACAGTATAGTTAAATTAACAGAAAAACTACAGAAAGATAGTTCATACTAGCTTGCTTTGCAGAACAATAAATGGTAGCTGATATTACTACAACTTTCTTACTATGTCCTCACATTTTCCTTCGTGTAGCCAATATGTCGATCACTTTGGTTGAATCAGCATTTGTTCTTAAGGTACCCACAAACTAGCAAACAGGCCAGTACGGGCCAGTCATGTATTATATTTTGTATATGTGTGACGTACTTGTATGCCAATACGTACCTATCTAACAATTTCTAAACATTTCATTTTTCTTGTGGTGTTAAAATAAGAAATACTAATAAAATTGGCAGACATCACTTTGTAATAAAATATCATAGTGAGCATCGTCCGGCGTATTCGGACGATAGTTTTGCGCGCGTATGTTCACTCATCGCGTCGATCCATGACAGTGCAGATTCCCCGTAAATTGGGCAGAGAGAGGGCGGGTACATGGAGCAGCGCGACACGTGATTATCTGTGTTTTTCGTGATCGGTCGAGGCGTGTCAACATCATGCGCTGTCACCGGCACGCGCTATGGTCGTCGTCGCCGTCGTTGTTGTTGCCGCGCCACGCCATGCACGGCCCTTGTCAACCGGACGACCCACACGGAATGATCCGACCGACCGGCCGCCTTGCACTGCCGATGATGATAATGATGACGATGTGGCACTGACGACGACGTAGATGATGATGATGATGACGATGGCGGT
This sequence comes from Holotrichia oblita, assembly GCA_023690525.1. Classification (NCBI taxonomy): domain Eukaryota; kingdom Metazoa; phylum Arthropoda; class Insecta; order Coleoptera; family Scarabaeidae; genus Holotrichia; species Holotrichia oblita. Next base: position 138,399,826 of record CM043016.1, on the reverse strand, counting down.
GAGAAAATACGAACGTGCAATTGTTCGTGTCTGAAACAAGCACGTTCGTGCGACTCGGCACTTTTCGAAGTATCAAAAATGAAATCACCGATGACAACGGTAATATTATAAAAGGAATACTGCAACGTTGGTACTCGTATACGTACCTACAGACTGTAAAAGAGTAATAGGATACCAAATTGTAAGTCAAGACGTTATTTATTGACTAACATTCATCAATATGAATTACGTAAATTAAGAACATAAAATATACACATGAATAAAAGTTAAAGTAAATGAAGACTGATTCAATACGTGTATAGAGTAATACAACATTTTTGTTATTCGTCTGGTCACATTAAATCAAAAGTTCCACCGGGGTTGGATTTGCTGGATTGGAAAGTCTTCTCTTTCGAATTTGTTACATATACATTCGTTAACCACCAGTTTCTTCAGCTTCAGTAAACTAAATATTAAAATATGTTGTTTCTTTACATGTACTGATTGATTTCAACGGTTTCTCCTTCATAATATTTCTTTTTGGCTATTTTGGAGTACTGGTGGGTGGTTTTGAGCAATGCTTAGTTTCTCGTAATCAATGATTTTTGATACTTTTACGGTATTGTGGCTCTGCCTGGATTCCCCGTTTCCGAGTAGTCTCAGTTGTAACAGGCACAACCATCGAAAATTACTTCAGATGATTGCAAGCACTACAACCATGAGTGGATGATAGAGTAGTTAAACAGTTGGTTTTGATTTTTCTATTGATAGCTGTATTACGGATATGATAAACTAAAGGAATTCAGTAACACAATAATGGGAACTTTTAAATTGAATAACAGAAGAAGCAACATACATGACTGACACTGAAGACCCGGTGTATATTGAAGCTTATAGACTAAGTCCACCAGTCTTCAGAATATTTGTCCAAGAGGGGGTTGTGCGAAGGCATACTGAACCCTCAGTTGTCGAAAGTTACAAGTGTTACAAACAACTCATACACACCAATAACAATAATCGAAAGATATAGCGCATTATTGAAGGGAGGAACAATTCTAACCAACCATATAACTTCAACAATTAACATTTCTTTAAATACCAAATACTGGAAGCAGATTTTATAGCTTGTTGAACAGTGAACTGAATGCAATAAAAACCAATAATCCTTTACATACATTAATAAAGTGGAATCATGAAGTACTACGGGAATAATACTTATTTGTATGATACTATATGTTTGACAATGACCATATTATTCTTGAAAACAAAGTGTGGAGTTATTATACCATCAGCTTTAGCTTCTATTCTAACTGCCTTCTTCTCTAATGGGACAACTTACAATAATACCGATTCCTTTGCTTTTGCGGTTGCGATGAAGCAGAAAACCATTCCGGATGACTTTGTTGTGGTATCTCTAGACGTTGTATGCCTTTTTACTAATATTCTCCTTGAATTGGTACTAGAAATCTTATATAAAGAACGGCATAGAGTTAGTAAAAACACCACCATTGAGAAATCTACTCTGTTGCACATACTCGGGTTCCTTTTTCAATCGGCGTCGATCACATTTGATGGTAATTACTACCAACAACCTTTCGGGACCCTGATGGGTAGCCCACTAAGCCCGATTCTTGCCTGTATTGTCATGGACGAACTACTCCAAGCCTACCTTGCGAAACTGGATTTCGTGTGCGTTTTGTATATAAATATGTAGACGACATTATTACTGCCGTTCCGGATACAAAAAGTGATGTTATCTTGGATGTTTTTAATTCTTTCCATTACAATCTAAGATTCACCATATAACTAGAAACCAACAACGCTGTCCCCTTCCTCGATACCTTGGTAATTAGGAAACCCGACCAGAAGATAATACTCGATTGGTATTTGAAACCGACCTCGTCTGGAAGGTACATAAACTACTTCTCCAATCACCCTATGAATATGAAAAGGATCATTTCCATGAGGAATAGGGTTTTGAAATTGTCGGATGTTTCCTTTAAAAAGAAGAACTTAAATCTACTCTTTGATATATTTTCCAATAACGGCTATCCGAGGAGGTTACTAAAAAACTTGATTTTCAACACGTCCACTGCTGGTTTAAATATAAATAACTCTGAGACTAGATCTTCGTCTACCACGATGCCTGCACGTCTGGAGATCACTCGCAACACTGTTAAGTATTGTAAGATCCCGTTTATCAACGATCTCTCCCCTAAACTTTCCTCTATTTTCCATCAATTCTCTGTTAGGCAACATACGACAACATCATGAAACTGAAAAGATTATTCTCCAAATGTAAAACTCCGACACCCTTGCTGAAAAACTATAATTTGGTCTATCGTATTCCGTGTGGTGATTGTGAGAAGGTCCGACAACATCAACTCGATTGCTTACATCGCAGTACCAAGACAGCCCTCGCAGATCACCACGTCAATTGCAAACACCAATTCAATTTCGACGATGTTTCTATACCTTCGTTCGAAAAATTTTGGTCTAAATGTCTATTTTTAGAAATGTACCATATAAAGCAGCCAGAAAATACTCTTAATTTTAACACAGACACCTAATGTCTAAGTATAATTTATTCTAATATATTACATTTGGACAAAATAATTCATTCTAATACCACTTGACTATTCGGGCCTGTATTTTTAAACATAATGTATATTTATCTTTTGATCGGTGATGTAGTTTTGCATTGCCTGTCGATTGGTGAATTTTAATTTTACTGATCTTAGGGACTTTAGTAGGTTGAGAATCGTTTTACTCTAGCCGGTTAACGTTCGCAGACCGCATAAGCTAAAAATCTCGGTTTTTATGTCAGACATGCGGTAGTTCAATCCGATTAAATTAGACCATCGATTATCAATCGATTTTTACACGATTACAATCGTGTATTAAAACATTCCCTTTTTAAATTTTCTAATATTTTATAATGTGTTTTTGGTCTTGTAAACTACATATTAAATCTAGTGTTAGCATCGTCATCTCCACGTAAGTTGTTACATTTCAATATTAATTTTTAGTGCTTTTTCTAATGCAGTTTTTACTTATCAATTGTAGAATTTTCCTCTGAAGAAGGTAAAAACTAATTACCGAAAGCTGATTTTTGGCTGCCTATCCCAATATTTTCCTTCCCCTTTGACCTTAACGACTTTTACGATAACTCTAGTATTTCAGTTTTAATAACATTTCCTAGGTAGCTGAACTAGTCCTGCAAATTACGTTGTGCAGGTATTAAGTTTTGCAACCATATTAATTTACGAGTCAATGAATAACTGATGATCTACAGTGATCTATGCGTCACTGTTTTATTCCACGAATCGTAAGTTTGTGCTTTGTTCAGATTCAATTGCACCTTGCAGCTTATTCGCTCACGACTTTACCATACTTTTTTCGGGATCATTTTGCGGCATGTGTGTAAGCGTGTTTCTTACTAACACAACTCATATGGTTCTTCATACATATATGTATTTTCCTATATGGATAGAAGCCTTTTCATCCAAACTGTGAAAGTTTGTGCACAAGAGCAAAATGCAGGTTTACTTAGGCTGAATAGATCGTCACCTATTCATCCTAAGTATTAGAAAATGCTCAGTATTACTATATGCTTTAGATAAAATAATTACATTTTAACAGACACATGTTAGTTATCTCAATAATTAATCTAAGAGCTGATGATACTTTTATGTTGCAAGAAAATCATAGGGTAATTACATAAAAAGTAATTAATATTATCGTTTACCCAGGACTATCTACATGTCTAAATAGTACATACTTGCAAGTTCTTTTTAAATAAAATTAACAATCCCTTCAATATTATAAATGTACAGAGCATACAACATACATATTTGCATATGTTTAACTTTATGAACAACGAGTCTATGAAGGGAGTCCAGCAGGAAATTACATTGTGTTGGCATGTGTCGAACCCTCACGTACCAAGAGGATTATGGACCCCAAAAGGCCATTCTATCTATTGCTAATAGTGCTAGAGCTTTATCAGAAAGAGACGCATGCAAACATTTCGAAACGCTAGTCGTTTCTGTGTAACAAAATATCGGATATAGCGAGGTACTCTGTTTTAGGTTAGACGGACAGTGGGCATAATAGGAGCAGTCGCTAAAGAAAGAGACGACGAGTCCCGCAGGACGAGGAGTTACCACTACCTGTCAGGTAGAATTAAAGGATGGATACCGCAGACGTTACTGCAGCTGTAGATAACAGTGGTGCTATTCCCCGGAGGACTACTTCAGAGAGCCTTGACCGCGCCTCAATACTTAATGCGACTCGCTGTTTGTAAAGAGCAGTCACCACCGGTTGAGGACGGCGCATAAATATTTGACCGATGCAATGCCTATATGATCCTTCCAGGAGAAGAGGTATATCGTCACTGATCCTGGATTACTTGCACGACTCATTAAACCGAGCGCTAATCCCGCAATGGGATATTATGAAGGGAGCTGCGTACGATCGATGGCCACACGCTGATCTACCCTTAGGAATCATATTTATGTTACGAGGGTGACATGTTTTCATATTTGCATGTACATATAATCGGAGAATATAAAGTATGCATGTAAGTATAGATCACAGTTTCAAAATTTCATGTTATCTATGTTTTAGTAAATGTACTAATACCGCCAAAAAGTTGTTTATAGTGAATTAACATTTGTCAAATCATAACAATGCTTGACTTAATTATGTTATTTTTTAAAATAAAATATCAACTTAAATCGCAATAATTTATGAGAAACTTAACCGCTAGGTGCTAAGACTGAACTATTTGTCACATCTATTTATGATTCATTTGAAATTATCCAAATCAATAGCAAATAGTTAAAACTAAACTTATCTAAACTGTATCATAATATTCTTACTTTCACATCTTCGTTTACTATGTGCTTTGTTTCAATATGAATTAAATTATTTAAATAAGCTTATCGTTCATCATTAAATTTTGATAAGTATCCATGACTATACTAGGATATAAGAAATTGTAATAAAAACTAAGTTGAGAACTAAGATATTACAGTTCCATGCCTAAAAATGTCGTTGGACGAATGTTTAAATGCCTGGCATAATGTATATGTAGAAGTTTTATTTTATTACTGCACACGGAACAGTATCAAAACGGCAAACGAATTTCCATTTAGGTACCTTGGATACGCGACGGCTCTAGCAACACCGTTTTTTATCCTCGCAAATATTAATTAAAAGCTGTCGTCTTAGCAACGAGCCGGCGACATCTCGCGCCGTGGCGGTAATTGCTGTCACGTGACCGGCTAAGGTAACTCGCGCTGCAATTTCATTAGAGCTTAACGGTGCGGCCATAAATCTGAGAGAAATTAATGCGCCAACGTTGTGAAATGGAAAAGGGAGAAGGAACGAGGAGGAAACAAAGAAAAAATCTAATCGTTTGCATTCCAATTTGGGGCAATTTAGTCGAACCGTACACGCGGTAATGGGCATCGTTCGAACCCTCAACGGCATCCCGCCGACCACTATTTGTATACGCCAATATTTCACGGAGAGCGAGAGGACGAACGAAAGAGGAAAAAAAGGCGAGCGCGAACGCCGCCGTACCTCTAAACCCCTCGACTTTTACGATTATTCCGATATGTCTGAAGTTAAACGAAAAAATGGTCTTTCCGGCTACGAGCTTCTATTTCCGGTTCGGCTGCATCACAGGCTATATTTCCGGCGCGGTTATCCCAGTTTATCCGTCCGGGGAGCTCGCGTCGTCGACATGTGTCCTGCTTACCCGCCTCCTACGATAGAAAATCCACTAGGATTTTCGTCCCTATCTCACCGGTCCGTCGCCGCAATACGTTCTGATCGTAAAAGTCTCTTCTAAATTTGAAATATCTGTCGGCGATCGATGAAGTGAATCTCTTCTCTCACGGCTACTCTTCTCTACCGTCGGTTTTCTTTTTTTTTTCGCGTTCTCGAACAATACCGGCCAATGGCCGACTCATCAGGTACGGAGGTCTCTAGCGTGCAACTCGTTTGACAGCCAATCGCGCTCGTGGGAAACACTGAATATTCAAGCTCTACTCTATGTGCTACACGCTTAGATATATACGCGCAAACATATGATCATGGTCTACCATACATATGTAAGTTCGTTAATATTAACACAAAACCATGAATGTCTTCGAATACCATAAAACACAGTTGATTAACACTGAACTTTAAATAATAATTGAAAATAATAATTGAATTCTAAGAAGGGTATGTTTCTTTTATAATAAATAAATAAAAAGTATTTTTAAATGTAGCGAGTAAACTATTGCCAAAATTAGTTTATACATAATTTAAAAAAATGATTTTCCATGAATTCAAATGAATATGACTAAGATAAAAAATAATACTAAATAATTTCTTATGCATGTATATCATAACGAAATAATAATCAAAATGTGCTGTACTAGGAACTGATTCATAAACGTTAAAAGCATATACAACTGAGAAAAGTCAAACATACAATTTTATTTACATACAAAGCTTAATGAAAACAATAGAAAGCAAAATTACATTTTGACATTAAGTCAGTGTCATCATCTATACATATATAGATACGTACTAATTATCTCAGAAATAAGCTCTGTTTTTTGCTTCCATTTATTTTCTAAAATTAATGTTGAAATATCTACATCAGTTTATTCCAGGGAATAAAATAATTATTGTTTTCGCTAACTATTTCCTGGGAGCAATAAATTTAACAAATCTCTATTTTGGAAATATACTGAATGTCACAGAAACATTAGTCATGCCTTCAATATTTAGCGCAACATCGACTTAATATATAGTTGGTAACAAATACCATAACATCATTACTATGATCTCAATCAAGTAAAATTTGTAAAATTGTCATATTCGACATCTTCAGATACAATATCTGTTCTCAAATTTTGGTGTATTAGCAGGCGAATGATTATTCATGATTCACCTCGACATAAATGCTGTTGGCTTCTAATAAAGATTTTACATTTTTTTGAAGATCTTCTAGTATCTTGATATGTCAAGCTAAATGGTCCTATATAAGTCGAGACGATATATGTATACTGAGATCAGAGACAATTGGGAATATTTTAGATTGTTTTACTACGCAATTCAATAAATTTCTCTACAATTCTTACACACACTTTTTGGAATAAAAAACTACAAACTATGCTCGGAGCATACAGCATTATAAATAATAAGAAGAAAAGTTGTAGTAGTAACACAAATTACTATCCTTGTTTGGATATTCAATATGGCAATTGGATCATATATTGCTAACGACTATTGCTAGGGTCTACTTTTAAAAATGTTGTTATGGTCTACTTTCATACTGTAATATGCCATATTTCAGAATTTTTATTAGTATTGTAATGTCTTTACCGTATTAGTAGGCTAAAGAGATTAAATGGTGAGATTATATAAAAAAGAATAATAACAAAATAGGGAGCAATATTTGTTTTCAAAATAAACGAAAAACGATTTTGTGCATCTTACTTCAAAAATAATAGTAATAACACAAATGTTAACGCTACCTGTGCATAATATCAATCCAACCGGTATAAATAATAAAACGCTCAACTTTACATTTATTTATTAATAAATACTAGTAACCCCCAAACAACTTGATTTCCAAAATATTTTGTAGAAAAGTAAAAACACATTCATTCAAACGTCGTTGTAACTCTTGAAAAGTAAATAAGAAAAATAATTTGTTAGATTAACGTCTCTGAAAACGTAGTGAACGGGATATTCTATTGAAAATAGAGAGGTCGTTTTTGCAAATTTCAAAACAAAGCAGCTGCTTGTAGCTGTTGGATAGGGCAACTAAAAAATGTTATTAATTTGAAAGAAGGTAGATTTCTGATTTATATTTTGGAAGCTACATTAACTGTTTTACGTGGAGCATTTAAAGTTTGTATGCCTAAAGTGTAAGTAACTTTAGAGAAATCCACTGTAATATTAGGAATATCACTAGCAATCGACCAATAATAATTTATAATCGTAAGCTCCGGCATTTCCATGTCTACCCTGTTTATTCTTCGCTCCCCGGCGTTGTTTTGTTTTCGACGTTGTACTGTCGCAGTTTCCGGATACGCCCCCACTGTGATCTGCATGTCACGTCACCCAACTTCCTTCCTGAATCTCACTCTTTAATGCTGAATTTTGCCCTCCCGCGTAGAATTAATGTCTTAAGCTACTCAGCATACACTGCCGTGAAATTATTATACCTATTACACTAATAAGTTTATGATATTCCTGTACAACAGTACTCGTGACGTATGCTGAAGCAATTTGAATTATGCGTTAGTCTGGTAACCAATACTACAATATGTAATCAATAATTCACGTACAATATCTTAATAGATTTGAATGCATTTAGAAGACAGCCATTATAGCTGTTACATATTGCAAATCTTAAACATGTCCACATTGTGCTGCAATACAATTATTGGGATTTGAGCAGTTTTATCTTTAACATTGATTTTAAGAATCAACAACTGATATGAATGTGCACGCATTCTTTTAAACACAACATTTTTGAATAACAGCGGCTGCACAAATAATTATTCGGTATTTAGTTATTTTTTTATGTTAAAAGATGGCATATAAAGAAAATAGTCTGATTCTCTAACTGAGCTTCAAATAATGAATTTGCATGTGAATATTTTTCCCTCTACAGTAAAGCACTTTCAGTCCGAAGTTATTGTGAGAATCCGGACCTGAGTTTTATTTATTTCTTATCCGATTCGGTAGCATTCAGATGTGATTGCAGTTATAAATTCGGCGAAGGAAGGAATGTGTGATGTGTGCTCCCCAGGGGTGCTTTGAAATCAGAATAGCAACGGTACGATGTACAAAGAGGTGAATGTTTTCGGTTCAATTTCTACGGACGGGTTCGTGGAGGGCTGGAAATGCGGCGCATCCGATACAGATACGCAATAGTAAACTACATATATGCACGCTAGGATCGTTGCTGATTCCCAACATAATCATAAAAATCACTATGCAACCCCCGCACACTGACTTACGCATTTTCGACCGAGATATTCGACTAGAAATAAGGGTTATGCAACCCACGAGATGGGGTTATGGCTCTCCGAGGAGCCCTTCCAAGGTGTGATGGAGAACGAATAGACGCTCACAATACATACACACGCATACATTACCAGGAGGCTAAACAAAAATGCACTTCAAGTTCGCTTCAAATGTGTCGCATTCACCTAGGTGCAATAATTCCACATATACTGTAAAAATATTGCATCTGAGTTTGCTCAACTGTCAAGGTTTTAAATTGTTTGGCTGGGGATGGTGCTTTTTACCTTAACATTTAAGATATCAGTACCAAATTTATTTACAAGTCAATTATGTCAATTTATTACATTTTATTGAAAATTGTGCTGCTTGCTATTAGACATGTTTTTGAGCGAATTTACTTGAGCAATAAAGTAAATAAAATGCCAACATAATCTAAATTCATTATGACAGTTTGTTATGATGTCTGTAATTTATACAATGGATAGAGTTTTTGAAGCAAAAATTGAAGAAAGAAAACTGCCCTGTTCAGTATAGTGATATTTGCAAGTGATAGTTAGTTGCTAAATGTACATTCCAAATCCTCTAGAACATGAAAAAAAAGTATTATGTAATCTACAATGTCACCTTTTACTTTATATCAAACAAAAATTGGAACTACAACAGAAGTAACTATAAGCAAACAGTAAATATATATTTTCTAGTTTTTCTGTAAATTATGTGAGACCTTCGTCAAAGATTTCTGCCGTTCAAATCAAATTTTACATACCGTTGAAAAACAATTTATTAATAGTGCAATAAAAATTTAAATGAAACTTCCTCCGAAACCCTAAGTTCTGAAATCATTGTACAATCGCATAAATGGATTAGGTTCGATATAATTGTTGATTCAAGTTGTAATATACATATGTAAGATCTGCTATAACCTGTGGAAAAATGCTCATTTAGTCTAAAAAGCTGCATTTATTTATTTTACTTTTCTAGTCCTAATCTAAATGCTTTTGCGTATACTGTTGTTGAAATTTTGCAACTAAATATGATATTATTAATAGATAAACTATCCTACTGATTATTATTAGTGTTTTTTTTTGTTAAATAATATTTTACAATTGTAGTTTGGTATAACGTGCAAAAATGTTACTATTTCAAAAAGTTTCATATGTATAATGATTTACTTGTTTCCAGAAAAAAGTGTTAGATATTCATATTTCTAGACATTAATACTTAGCGAGGGACTACTAAAATAAATAGTTTTTTCTGAAGTAGATTATTTTCAATGTAAAATAATTGAAGTGAAGTAGTGAGTGTTTTTGCAATACAAAGGTACATGTTTGGAATTACAATGCGTAATAATATTATTCTAATACTAGTACCATTTCATAAACTGCAAATAAAAATGAATTGGTTGAATGGGATTCTGGTAAATTGCACTTGTTGTTTGAATTCATATTGACGTACATTATTCAAGTATATGCACAAATTTCATGATTTCCATTACTATAGAAATGTCATTCTTCTTCTTGTCTTTTCTGTAATCTTGTTCTAGATGAACATTCTTGTGCAACGTCCTGTACTTAAACAGCTGGCGCGTACATTGCTTTAAGTTCATGCGAACAAAACCCAATGGTGGGAGGAAGAAGAAGTAGAAGAAGGAGAGCAATTTACTCACCGTTAAGTGTTGGAAGAGCCACGCTCTTAAAATATTTGTGGCCACTTTGGGAAAGATGCCTCGCTTTTTTTGGTTCTTTTTTCCATTGGTGTCGTCGTCTTCCTCGCCCGTTCCGTCGCCGCTGCCAATACTGGCATTACTTGCGTCACCTGTAACAATGACAGAGTGAGAGAGAGCGGCGGTTAATAGCTTCGAAAGCTAATTGGGTAGCGTTATTTGCGGGTGTCGTAATGGCTCTCGACGTCGATGTTTGTATGCAGAGTGATCGCACAAGGGGTACACATATACATATACACATGCACTATTACAAACGCACATATTCACTCGCACACACACACACACACACACACACGCACATGTACACTCAACACAGAGGCGCACATGCACACAGATATATTCAAGGCGAGAGAGGGATCTAATGACTCACACGAAAACTGAAAGGGGAAGAAATCAGATTAGGGTTGCGACTTTTACAATCGACTTGTCATTGGCGACAATGTTATTATTTAAAACATGCACAGCATTAGTGTTAATCTCGTCTAATGCGAGGTAATGAAAATGAAGGAGGGTGCATATTTTTGGATACTCTCCTACTGTTCTTAATGTGCATGTGACCGGCTTCGAATATTATTTCTGCACACGCTGCATTCTAATACGTTGTTTTTAGTGTTTGTTTCCATGTAAAATATGCACATTATATAGGTTATAAATAAGTATCAATTTAACTTGGATTATTTTAATAAAACAATATTATATACAATATAAATCAAATTGAATTTTTAAAAAGTAAGGTTTCTGTTCATTTTTGGACCCGAGTGCCTCTTTCAAATTCCTCCGGTAGTTAAGAGAGTTTACTGAAATAAATGATATCAAAAATGTTTGAGTGTTAAGATGTTTTATCACCTATTGTAAGTTTCTCTTTTGAGACCAATTTTACCAACATTGTGTAATTTTGATCCAGTTATTCATATTACTTTATAAAAGATCCTGAAACGCAATTTTTGGCGATGTGACTATATGTTTACCTTAATCTAGATGTGGGTGTTTTAATTTGAATCGAATTGTTTACGTCATATTCTTTATCCCTCGTCTACATCATAGTATTGTACTACCGGGATGAACGTTCCCATACTGTAAGGTCGTCAATCTAGGTACGTATGTGAGAAATAAATTACATACTTGATAGTATTAAAAATTTAGCAAGAAACATGAGTTAAATGAACAATAGATGCTGCTGACGTTAAACTCTTGATAAATATTCTTCTAATCTTCGTTTAGTTGCTGTATTTATAATACAATTTGTTGATAAGTCTGTATCATTACGCAACGTTGAGTATGCAGATAGTAGTATTTTTTATTATGGGTGTTGGAAAGAAATTATATTTTGATTATAGAGTGGATCGCTACAACATGCTTATTGATAAGTGGCTCGAAAGCCCACCACTTTACGAATAAAGAGTTAAAAATGATGACATTTGTAATTTGATTGACTTCATTGGAAAACCAGTCAGAAGCAACGAAATAGAAGAAGAAAAAAAAACGAAACATGTATTAGGCGATTTATATACGGTTCGAAACTAATGATAAACTAACGGTGTAATAACTGTAATCAATATTCTAACATAACAACTCCAACAAGAAACATTGAACCTAACAGAAAAGAACAAGTCATTAAAATAAAGCTGGAAATATCTATGAACCGTATCTAAATGTTGACTTTTGATACATCACTTTATCAGAATGTTTTGTATGGCCTGCTTTCTGTCAATGCGGATATAAAAGCCCAGGACAAGTAGTACATTACTTTAATCATAGAAAGATTCCAATTTCAGAACTACTTATTATACAGGATTACTCAAAAGAAATCGAGAAGATTGTGCAAAGTATACCACAACGGAATATTTTTCACAGTAAAAATTTCAAATTTTGTTCGATTAAGTCCTAACTCTAAATCAAGTCTTTGGATGGTTTTGGGCGATCAACATTCTGTAATAATTTTCATTGAGCTCCGTCATTATTTAACGGCATTATAGATAAAATGTAATATAAACTGTGATGAGTGCAGCTGAATTGATGAAACTAGTGATTTAGTGACAACGTTTAAAAGAGCGAAACTGCTTAGCCCCAGCCACACAGCCGCAGTGGAAGGGAAGTACTATAAGCAAAATAAGTGAACAATATTTGGCGATTTTGATGATCCAATTTCCAATCTATAGAGATTTTAAATATAATTTTTTTATTTATAGGATTCACTACAATCTTACAGGCCAAGACAAAATTAACAATTTGATTTACGAGTTATGGAAAATAAAAAGAAATGCAGTACTACAAATTGCGTGTTCAATATTAATTCTGGTCGATTGTACGAGGAACTTGTTGGTAATACCAAATATATGCGATTGAAAAAGTACGATACCTTATATACATATATTAAAAATAATGGGTTATAAATAAGTGCCAACATGACAGTAGCATATTTTTATTTTCCTGTTGTAAGAAAATATAAATCTTATGGAAATTTATAATAATTGCATACGCGTTTACGACGTAATATCAAATTTACATCAATTTACGCTGCAATATTTGTTAATTTGTTACATGTTTTATTGCAATATGTTACATGAAGCATAGAATTTATCAATCGGTCCGATTTACCGTCCAACATACGCAAAAGTGATCCGCAGGAGACTAGGTATTACGTTTCCATCTTCTACAAAGTAACTTTCGAGTGTTGATGCTATCGTTTGAATTGTCTTTTGTTCAACAGATAGGAGATAAAGTCTAAGGGACGATATTTGAAAGCCGCACACTGTGACTTGCTTAACTTAACGTTTACGTTCGCATAAAAGGTTTACGTTGATTGTCGCTATCTTAATAATTAGGGCTGTTTTGGGTATTCCCCCGTGATAAAGTTCGCCCTTCAACAAAAGCCAAACGACTTGTTTTACGAGAAGCCGAGCGCCGGAGGCGTCTTTGTTCAGACCGTAAAATAATACTAAAAGTGAAACCTGCGACGGGATGCAGCGTGCTTTCCTGCCCTATTGTAATTTGCACAACAGGTCATGTGCATCTCACCGTTTCTGTCATTTGTCTATTTATATGGTTGTTATCAGCGCGGATGGTACAACATCCACACGCTTACGCAAATGGAAATATTCCTACTGCCTTATGTAACAACGCAAATTACGTGTACAATGCAGATGTTGCGGATTGTATCTGCGAACTGAATATTTCAGATATATAACAGAAAAACAATTGTGTTATTCTACTTACAATATATTATAACGATGTTAGTTCTGCTTCAAAAGTATTTGTACTATCAATCTTTTCATATAGTTTTATGTAATCTAGAGAAGGTAATAAAACATTGAGAGTATGACAATACGTAATGTCATATCTTCATATAAAATTTATATTCGAAGTACAGACTAGCATCTACAGAAGACTCAAAGAAAGAACATAGTTATCCTGAAAGCAGCATTGATTATTTGCAGAAATCAAATCGCATTCTTGTTAATGCTAAATTTCAATTCTACACCATGGAATAGGATATGAAGACGCTTAATAACTATAATCAACAACAATATCTTTAGATCTGTAGATGATTTTCTGAGGAAATTAAGACTACATAACTGTAAAATAGAAGTTTAAATTAAAGATTATGAAAGACCTTTGCACATTACTTTTCGAAAGTTATTAAGTTGTTACTATTTGCAGATTGAAATTATATCAAATACTCGACTAGGAAACTACGAAAAATATCTCCACCAGTCAGATTAATTTCGAAAAAACAGAGTGTAGGTATATAGCGTCTGTTTTCTGTACATTTAAAATACTTAGTTCCGACTTTGCTTAAAGGACCAAGCACAGAAAAAGACACTGAACATTCCGTTAATCAAGACCGAAAAGCCAATTAAATGATGTTTGATAGAAAAAGGAAATAAAAGGAATATAGCGGTATGTAACTCAAGGTCCTGATTGCTACTGTATATTGCTAATGTTGGAATGTACTATTTTGTTTACTTTTGTTGTTAACCCTCAAAAAACGTACGTCAGTGATATTTTAACAAAAACTCTAATCTTAAAAAGAAGAATTAAGTTTATAAATCATTGACTGTACATACAGAATATTTTGTATACGCGAATCATTCTTTAAGTTCACACGCATGTGCCCTATTTTTCAAATTAAGTCCGATTTTTTCAACGGAGAGTGTGTATTTATTAAATAAAGGCTTCGTTTTAAAATTAACTTTACTTTGAAGTTCATCAAATCAGTAATCTCTGTTAGAAAAATTAAATTACCTTTAAGGAAAAAGCTTTTACTACATTGAAATTCTCAGCTCATTTAATTTGAAAACGATGGTATATAAACACCTATTGTACATAGATACAAAATATACATATATGTATATATTTCTGTGCTATTATTTTATGTACATGCATATATTTCTGCAATCGATTGAGACTGCTAAAGGAAAGACTTATCACCGCAACAATCACCAAAAACTGGTCTATTGTGATCATCATCTTGGTCGGTTGTCGAAGTTCCAACCCATACCATATAATTAATCATTCTTATCTGGTGAATACGATTGTCTTGCTCCGAAATGTATCTACGGCGTTAGCGTCGAAGAAAGAACAGCAAAAGAGAGGAAAAAAAATGTCAGAGCATCTTTAATTATACGAACCACGGCAAATCAAGGCATATATCACGTTTCGAACGCCGGTCCGCTGGCTAGCTAGTCGGTCGGATGGTCCGTCGGCTAAGATACCGGTGGATGATGTTCAGAGACCGCCGTTTTAATGATGGGTCACGTCATTCATCCAATCGCAATGCATTTTTCTCTCTTCATCTGTCTGCCGGTTCGTAAAAATTGTATTACAAGTTCACCTCGTAACATTCCGATCTTCACTCTCTTATTTAAGTCCAGCATATATGTAGGTACTGCTTTGTCGCAACCTTATTAATTTCTTATGCGGGATCGGAGAAGCATAACCCCAGGCTGCAGCGGCAGAGTACGGCCGTTATTACCATATTTCCATAAATTATAATAAAAAAGATAATTTTCTGTAATCATTCGTGATAGGTCGCTGTTGCGTGGATGAGAAAATTGTAGTTTTTCTTTTTAATAATGTTGGTACACCAATAGAGACAACATATACATACAGTTAAATTTATATTCTTGCAATTACTTGCAAAAATAGCTATCCTATAGCTAATAGCTATCCTATAATATTTCAGAGATATTTACTCCTATTGTATTAAAAATATTAAGATTTTTCGATGAATTTACTAATATAATGTCAACAACTACCGGAAAATTAATGCAAACATCTGGCTTACTAGAACTTTCAGTTACCTTCGTATAATGTTTACAAATTCTTGATGAAAAATTAATAGTATGTAATAGTTTTAATGCTACTTCTTTTTGACTGAGTATGTATTTCTTTTAATTGAAAAAATCTCGGCTTTAATCACGTTAGTTTATATAACGATCAATAACATCCCGAGAATAGTTTGTAGGAGCGCTCTAAGCTGCAATTCCAATCGAATTCACTAATGATCCGCAATAATTCCAGAGAAGATTTGAAAATGTGGATAATACTGTTTAAAATAGTTTTTATTACCTTCATAAAAATAAAATCTGTGTATCAACTCTAAATTGTTAACTACGATATTGTAGACTTTGACGACAGTTATTCATAGGACATTAAACAATGGTCGTCATATACAGTAAATATATTAAACGAAATGAAGCAAATTAATACGACGATATTAAATACACAGTTTCTTGGCAATTTTGATGTACTTATTTTCGAGAGAAAATTTAGAGGGAACGGATTATCGTTTGAGATGCTGTCGTTATCACACATGTGATAGTAATTTCGGACGCATAAACACTGTCGGGTAAACATGTGGCCACGTTGGAACTGAGCCAACTTAACGAATTAAAATAATATCCGTCGTGCAAAAACATAAAACGCGCCATTAAAGAAGTCTCTCATACGACTGTCATGCAGATCACCGTTTTACCCTAATTTATGGGGCGCGGGTATTAGTTGGGATATTGGATGGCTTCTGGACTCGCCACCCACTTTCTTATCTGCCGAGTTCACGAAAATCGACTAGAAAACCAATTCCGAGTTCTTCCGTATCATAAGACTGTGTAGTCCGTTATCGTTAATTACATTCTAGCCAACGCGATGATTTAATCGATACTTTTTAAGTGGCATCTTTTTCCACATATTTTTCATGGACTAAAAATGTTTATTGAAGAATAACAGATCTATGTCCATCATTTCTTAATATCACTTGTACTAAACTTGTATAATAAAGCTGTAAAAATCACCAACACAATTACGCAGATAGAAACAAAATGCAAATTAAAATAAAAAGAATGAGGAATTACTAAACTGTCAAAATAACTTATTTGTTCGTGTTTTTTTTTATATTTTGATGTAAGAATTAATAAATGGGACAAAGACTACTTAAAAAAATACTAGCATGTTCTTCACTAATGTAATAAATAAATCAACATAATAAAAACGAATTCAAGCAAGCAAATACATGAAATAATGTCTTTAATAAATAAAAACAACTATTTGAAGTATTTGGCTAATTATTATTTTGACTGGTCATTTACACGTTCGACTTAATGAAAATAGAACCAGTATTTAAAGATTCTAATTAGACGAGAGACTATTTTACTAAAAGTCTTCCAGAAGACTATGGATACTCCATTTATTTTGTAGCAGGTTCCTTATAAATCAACTAAATGGGACCCTTCAATTGGCTCAGGATTTAAACATAATGTTTTTTCTATCTCCGCTGCAATTTTACTTTTTATTAAAATATAGGTCCCACTTCTAACTCGCTATCCAATAACAATTACAGTTTACTTGTATGACTACTTGAAGTCATTCCAAACAAAAGCCGAATATAATATTTTTCTGTAACAAGATTTTATTCATATGCGAATCAGTTCAATAATCTGAATTTTGGGCTTACACAGCTGTTTTCAAGTAGTGATGCAGTCATTCATATGAATTTTAGTGTCAACTATATTTCTGTGAACAGATACGAATTACTTCTGAGACACATTTCATAAACAATTTTGAACAGGATCCAAATTCCACAGATAAACTCAATAAAATTAGAACATTTCTGGATATTTCTGGATAATTCGTTCTGCTCTATACCGTTGTTGGAAGAACTGAAATAAACTCTTTAGGAAGAAATCAATTTTGTCGGAGGAACAGAACAACAATTTGATGTCGGATGGAGATATAACAAGATCAAATTAAGATATTGAGAGTTGGACTTCTTACTAAAGTTTCAAACAATTGAATGTACCCTTTGAGAAGGCGAAACAACAGACAGAAAGTTACAATATTCATTCATTCAAGTATTGGCCAGTCGCTGATAAATATGGGAACAGCAAATTCAAAAACCTAAATAAGAAGACCCAGATAAGCTAAACTACTGCTCCACTAGCTAGCATATTGAAAAAGAAGAAACCAAATCACAGCGACCCAGAAGAAATGTGGGAAGATTAGCTTGGACATTGGCCCACTATTACAGATATTAAAAATGCAAGAACATTCTACTTGTCCTCATGCAAGAAGACTAAGTATATACATATGTACACATGTAAAAGATGTAATAAGCCATGTTAAAATAGTAAAACGTCAGTTGCATAGCTTGCGCGGACAACTAAAATTTTCAGTTTTTTTTGATTCATGAAAACAAAGCTAAATCAAGTTGTTGGACTAAAAACTCTATTTTTTAAAATTTATTTGCTTCATTTTTCAATATATACAGTTTAAGCTCTTGTCAAAGCGATCACAACAGTTTGGATTTACAAAAAGTTGTGATTATTGAGGCCAAACCCAAAACATTTTAGCAAGCTCTCGGCCAAAGAGCTCAGGTAGCACAAGGTTTTGTACAAGGTTTGAAAATACATAACATGGAAAAATATAAAGACAGAGCAAACACATTCGATTAAATACCCAACAATAAGATTGATTAGTACTCGGTTTTTGTCTTCTGATAAGTCAAAGTACTTACGAATAGTAATTAAAATAAATACAGACAAATCCACTAAATGGATAATATTAATATCCGTCATAGAATTCAAATATTAATTCATATAAATGATGGACAAATAATATCTGCTAGCTTATTTAATCAAATTATCATTTGAGATGAAAATCACAACTTGACGTAAATATGTTATCTACTTTTTTTCTCGGAAATAAATTTCAAGATAATGAATAATTAAAATTGTATACTTTTGTTTGTGTTTTATTCAAAGTAAGCTACAAATACACAAAGAGAAAAAATCAGCTGATTGATGGAACATACATGTATGGAATCTATAATATTAAAAAAGAATTAACGGTATCTATCCTAGATTTCTTTGTATTTAATTTTGGACATGATTCATCTTTACCGATAATATTTAACTGGAATTAAATATCTTTCTTGGAGTAGTGAAACAACGGAATGTAGAAAAATATTTCTGATTTCTGTTTATCAGTATAATCTTGTGAACTTTCAATACCTTTTTTAGCACTATGTCTCAATTACCTTTTCTAGCACTCAATACTCTACCGTGGGAAGTATTCTTAAGTCTTGCAAATTATAATTTAACCTCTTCGTCTATGGGGGATACCTCTGTCCACCTGATAAGGTTTTTTATCATTGCGTACGAAGAAGCACTGTCATTTCTTCGAATACTTCTTCATTATTTAAACACTTTATCTGTATAAGTGCACTAATAGTGCAATTTTCAACGTTCCCGATTTTAATATACATCAAATTTAGAACAAGTTTGAGTTGAAAAGATACTCAGCTATTAATTAAATATTTTTCAAATAATTATCAAATATTCAGCATTGACAAATACAGGATGAAACTTGAAATATACCATAGCATGAAATTATATGTACTATCCAATGAGAAAATTCTAAGCTAAGCCAATTTTTTGAGAAAACAAAATGAGAAGAAAGACGATTATTGATGAAATAGTTTTCTCTAATAATAAAATATAAATTCAAAACTAGTAGATTATTGGTAACTTGCATTACACTCTACTTTATTTAAAACACTACAATTTATTGCATTTGTTTATCTAATTACAATATCTTTTAATGATGACTTTGCAACCTTTGTTTGTTAAAGAGTAGTTGAGAGTGTTAATAGTGTAATTAAAAAATTAATTAAAGAGGGTGAAACCAAGGCACCAACAGAAAAGAAAATTGATTAAATACATAATTATTAAATACATATTATTAGATACGTCCTTACCAACATTGGTTACTGTTATTTAGTTAACAGTAAAACATTGTTAATTCCTTTCTAGCTGGCCGTTCATAACTTGCAAGCCACGGTATCGGATCCAACTTTAAGTGATTCAGAAAGTGCTGAAGACGAAAACTGCCTTCAAGAAGAACTGAACGATTTGAGTCGCGATCAAAAATTTTCGAAACAGCAATTTCAACTCCTAGGGTGGTGATTGCAAAAACGGAACGTTCTAGTTCAAGCTTAAGTTTTAAAGCGAGAGTACTTACTTCGCTCAATATTTCGACATACTGAATTCAATGTGTGTATGTAGCGATGCCAATGGTCTGATGATGCAGCTAATGTACAACATAATCCACAAAGGTGTCGACCATTTACTGATTCTACTAAAACCAGTGCTACTGCATCATGACAATACCTTTCGATTGAAGCCTTCGGCTTATGCAGTCCACATGATAGAACACTATGAAACCATGGCTAAAGGCAATCAAGTATGAAGACCAACGTTGCTGTGTTTTGAAAGTAATGTATATTCCTTCTGTTTTGTGTCTATGGAAAAGAATAATCTACAAGGAAATACTGGAAAGAAAAATGTGAAAAACAATCGACTGATCGAGACCGATAAACTCATTTTGCCCCGACTTCATGTCATGTTGGGCTTTATGAAGAAGTTTGTAAAAGCTTTATATAGAGAAAGTCAGGCCTTTAATTATAAAGGTTTTCCAAATTGAGTGAAATAAAGCTGAAAGTCGAAGTAGGAAAATTGTGGAAAAAGACAACCTTAGATATCAAACTCACAAATATAGAATTCGCCCCTTCATTCTCTTTCAAAGCAATTGTAAAGGACGTGTTGGCCAACAGGAAATATGATAGCTATTATTTCTATTGCAAATGATCTGTTGGGCGACTACGAGAACATAAGGTGTAGAATATCGCTTAAAATTCACTTCTTACATTCCAACCTTGAATTCGTCCCGGAAAAAAGTCCTAAGCAATGAGGAGGGTAAAAGCTTTCATCAAGACATCTGTACGATACAACACGTTATCAAAGTAACTTGAACGTTTCGGTGATGAGCAACTACTGCTAGAAGCTAGTAAGGTTACAAATAATTTTTACATAAGAGGTTTTTAGATATCAGAATCAAATTTGGTCTCATTTCGATACCTCGCACAAAATTGAAAACAACATTTAAAATTGCAAAAACTAATCTATGTAATAATGTATAGAATACCAAATGACTAAAATGTTCATTTTTAATACAATACCTTAATTATCTCGTAAACAGAATGATTTATAGTGGCGCAAAACAACTATAATTAACCAATATAATTAAAAAAATCAGATTATATGTAATGAATGTTAGAACTATGCATGTACCAAATAACACAGACTGCGAATAAAAAAAAACTCACACATAATGTACAGATGGTTGTTTAGTCAAATTTTGAAATAGCAATATTTCAAATCACGTCAACACGTGTTTTACCGTTCGCGATGTGCGAACCCGAATGCGGCAAGCCAGGTCATTAAAATTACAATTAAACCTAACGTATGTATGTGCGTATAGCGGACAAGTCAAAAATAAATACCCATAATGCTATTTATTCCGTTTTCAATGTTGACGAGTGAGTTAATGCATTTCTTAAAATAACATTAATTTCGGATTGTGTCATATGTTGTTAAGTGTTGTTATTTCGGCGGTTTATTTTGCTTCGCTCCTCGCACAGGATTTCTATCGAGTGGCGACATTTTGTGACAGGCTAGTGACGACGTTAAGCAGGTGTCGAAAAGACGCACCCGCGGCGCCAACGTTTGTAAACAAGGCGCTACCGACGTGCATTAAGATTACTGTTTTGACTATTGGACCAGTGAAAGTTCGTTGCTCTTCGGTTAATACAAATCAAAATGAAAACATAGACGGTTTATTAGTTTCTAGGGATGAAATCGCCTTTTCCTCTCCTATTATTCGTGTCAAAGGAAACAATAAAGAAACTTCTAAAGTAAAACGAAAATAGATCAATTCTAAAAATGCTGGTTTTTTAAAACAAATGCTTTCTATCCATTACTTTAACACGTCATTTTTGTTTTGATATTTTATACTTTACAAAAAATAAAACTTGAGTTTTACGTTTCTTCTTAATACACCGTTTTAGGTTTTGAACTGTTGTATTTTGGTACCAAGTTGTTACAGATCCGTGACATGTTTTCATGAACCTAAAAAAATACATTTTATACATCAAAGTTATTTTTTTCACATTCTGGACATCTGGATATTTCAAGGTACGAAGTATCATATATACATAAAAGTAGAAGAAGTACGTACCGATCATTTAGAGCGACTAAGGCTAGCTAGAAAAGTAATAGTGGGCGGTTGTAAAACATATACGGAATAGCACGCTTGCCAATGCGTAATTCCGTATATGTTTTACAACCGCCCCACTCTAGATCTATCTCTTTTCTAGCTCGACTTAGTCCCTGTAAATGATCTGTATATCGAATAGAGATACGACTGTACTACGCTTAGTACGTTACGGGGTTCATGCATGATTTTTAATCTGTATATCTAAGATATAAGGGTATATATAGTCACATAAGGGCAAACACTTGCAAATCGACAATAGATGTGAATTAGTTACTTAGTTATTGTTTCTGCTTCCTGATTTAAGTATTATTAAATGTAAAAATAACTGAAAGTATATAACCTTTCAAGGCTTTACAGCACGTTAATTTGGAGATAGTCTTAACGATTGAAATCCCAAGATCTCTAGGAAGTACAAATGAAAGACAAAGAGCGAATCAGAACTATCTCACTACTATGTAGTATAAGTGAACTCGCATTTTCTGCGTATTATCTAATCTCTGACTTAATTTCCTTTCTATTCGTTTATATTCACCTATGTCGATTTTAATAGCAAAACTTCCCCATAGTCCCATTTCTTCTCAGCCTTTTGTATTTTGGAACTAATTCTAATTCCTTTTTTATTTAGGGCAATTTTGACATTCATTTATTTTTAGGCAACAAAATTGTTTTACTATCTCTAAAGATATCTAATATATTCAGTCACCTAACATAAAATTAGAACTAGCACAATTTGTTTTCTTTATATGTAAATCCATTAGAAAATAAATAAATATATCAATATTAACAGAAAGATATAAAACTGAATGCAAAAAATTTCAGTAATTAGCATGAAAAACAGACAAATCATTTCAAACATTATCAAGAAAGAGTATATACCATTAGATTTGTCGATATCTTAGATTGGCGTACAACTAAAAGTGGCTTTACGCTGGGCAGTTATATCGGCTATAAATTAAGACTACCGCTAGATAGGCATACTTTAGATAATCCTCTCGACTATATTTGCAGAAATTTCTTTGATACTTCCTAAAATGGAATACTCCGCATTAAAGAAATATGTGTATAAATGTTACACACTGTTACTGAATATTTTTAAATATCTTAGATACATATAGCTTTAAACTTACTTTGCATAAATAACAAATGGTTGACAAGAATATTTGAAAGGCCTCTTCCTTTTCAGAACTACATACGACAAGGCATTGGCATTCGAAAAGAATCAGTAGTTCAAATCGTATAGGATTGACTTAGAAAATACCAGTATCAACAAGTATCGACACTGCAAGAAATTTACTAAATTAAATATAAAAAATAAAACTCTCTCACTATCTCAACTATCTCAGAATCAAAAGATTCAATCAAAATGTCCCACAAGTATACTACAGTTCATTTACATTAACACGAGAGTATTATAAAAGCACAATCAAATGGATGACGATAATATACCATATGGCTGCATTCGTCTGCACTATAGCGATACCTATAGTGTAGGCGAAACACACAGGGGTGTCCGTATATTAGAACGGTAAAGAAGACAATAGATATGGATTTTTTGGACAAATGCAAGTGCATCATAGGGATATACGAACTACTAGCTCTGTTGTAATCCAGTAGAACATTGCGTCTACTTCTTTACCGTTCTAATACACGGTCGCCTCTGTGGGTTTCTCTTACACTACAGGTATCGCTATAGTGCAGACAAAAGCGACCATATGGTATACTAAAGCACTATAATCCCATAGCTAAGGCAGGATTTAGCTAGATCAGTACTCTGGTTCAACTACCATTTGTTCTTGAGACATAATTAACAACGCAATGTTATTTACTGCGAAGTAAATGATGAATGTGAATGAAAATAGATGTATACAGCCCGAGCTACAGTGGAAACAATGCAACGCGGAAACGTGTTGTAGCTGCACTTACAGCCTTGCCTCATAGGAATTGAAAACAGTGTGGTAGAATAGAAAGATGTACCCAATTACGTGGTGGTCACTGCAAACAACTTCTATAAATTTTTCTCTCATTTGGTTTCATACTTACTTTTATAATTATATTAAAATTCTTTTAAATGAACAATAAATGTTATGTTTACTTTGCAGTTTATTTTTCAGCATAAGTAAGCATTTTACAATCATGTTGTATATTAAATTTTTGTTTAGTTTAATGACAGGTACAGTTATTTATAGCCGACCCAACCTTTTCAAAACACCCTGTATAGTTGCTTGTATGCGCAGATGCAATGTTTGCAAGTATCTGTGCAAGCCACTCTTTTACGTTACCACATGTGAATAAATTGAATGAAAACGGAAAGGCAAACAAAAACTCTTAAAAAATGTATAGTATTTTTTAAGGAATATTCGATCTGAATGCTATAGTTGTTCACAGACAACTTAGTTTTTATAAATAAAAAAAGATAATTTTTTTTTGGCATTTGGCATTTATAATTTACTTCCTCTCAAAAGATGAGATATATATATAAACATGGCATATGCTTACCGTATGTAATCCAGGAGATATTTCGAGAATTATGCGGTTTGATTAACGTACGACCGGAAGAATAACAACCTTGAATTGCAAATTAGTATGCAGTCGTGTCGTATATAAATGTGCCACAATCGGTGAGCTCACTTAACTGTCCAATGGAGAATGCAGTGCGTAAATTTTTTCTTGTAATTTAAATTAAATGCAAAATTGCATGCGTAAGCCGCTGGCATGTGTAGCGCACTGGCCAAGTTTAGATATAGATAGGTATAAGTATATGCAATATCTGTTATTACTCTAATTGTAAACCATATTAATATGTTTTCTACGCAAAGGACGTTGCTACTTTTTTTAATGAATTTAGAAAACTTGCGGTATTAGTTTTCTTGTTTCTAAAGCCGGTTCCAAATGATGCTGTGAGAAATGCTGGCAAATATGTATATGGTAGACTACTATTAAGCGCAAATTTCACATTTGTCGTAGGTACCTATAGTCTCTGCACGAGTTGTCTAATTACGACAAACATTAGTACATAGTGGTATATTCGTTTATTGTTTATATATCTTCAGCCGTTTTTATAGACCAATATTCGTCGTACCTGACTGACACAAATTTATTACAAAACAAAATTTTGTTTTACCTGTAATAGTGTCATATACGGTTGCGGCCAATATTATCTGGGCAGCAGTTTTTCCTACTGTAAATGGATTTTAATTGTTACATAAAAAAAGTCGCCGGGAAAACTATACTGTCATATTGATTGATGAAAAACGTCAATTATCAAAATGCCACATTTATCTTTGGTCGAGAAATTGAGGGTTGTGACATTACTGGGAGAGGGGTGGTCGGAACGTCGAGTCGCATTAAGATTCCAAATACCAAAGAGTACTGTGCATAACATTAAGAGAATATGGGATGAGAGATAAACGTTTGATAGAAGATTGGGTAGTGGTAGGTCCAGAGTTACAACGGAGGGAGATGATGGTAATTTGGTTGATTTTATTCGCGAAAATCCCTTCCATTGTGCGGTAGACGCACAGGCTGAAACAAACTTTCCAGGGTCTGTTCGACCGGCAAGGCGTCGTATCAAAAATTGATCTGATCTACGTAGTCATTCTGCAGCGGAAAAATCTTTCTAACTCCGCAAAATAAGGAACAGAGAGTAGGTTTTGATTTGGAATACTCCTTAGAAGTGGTAAATTTCTGGCAGAATGTTGTTGTCACAGATGAGAAGGTATTTAAATCGTGTTTTGACGGACACGTTAGAGTTTATAAACCTCCGATATCTCGCTTTGATGAACGTTATACCCATAAATCACACACAAGCGGTCGTTTTTCTGTCCATGTCTGGGCCTGGATAAGCGCCCAAGGACCCGGAGTTATAACACATATAATATATCATTCTGCCCTCAGTAAATGCAGTCTTTGCCCGAAATAATTTTATGTATCAATATGATAATAGCTCCATTCGTACAGCAAGACTGACCTCAAACTGGATGCAGCAACATAACACACAAGTTCTACCTTGGTTTTCACGTAGCCCGGACTTGCACCCCATTGAAAATATGTGGGGTTTGACAGTAAAAAAATTAATAGAGGTAATAATTTTCGCCCACAAAATGTAGAACAATTATGGGAAAGAGTTCAAGAAGCATGGATCGAATCAACTCCAAATTATACTGCAGCATTAGTAGCATCAATGCCCAGAAGGTTAAATAATGTTATTGAAAAAAAATGGAGCTGCTACAAAATATTAATTTTTTATATCATTTGTTTATATATTTCGTTTCTAAAATAAACATCAAAATTTTCAATTTAGTTTTACATAGAACAACAATATGGTTGGTCAAAACCAAACTAATTTCAGTTAAAAGATATCACTTTTTAAGGTAATGACTATTGATTATTGTGATAATCATCACATGATGCCCTAAGTGCGTATCCGCGTATCCAGAGTAACGTAGATTGCTGCAAAGCCTGATTTACCCAATTTCATGAAAAAGTAATAAAATGTCAAATCGCTGCCCAGATTATATTGGCCGCAACACATTTATAATAAACCACACTAAACCAACACGGCACAAGTATGAGATGTCAGTGCACTTTGCCTTTTACACAGATTGTCAATCTGCATTGCCAAATATAACCGCTAATGTTTAGAACACTGATGCGTTAAGACTTTGTATATATGCATCACTCGATTGGAAAACTGTAAAGATAATATGTAAATAAAAAATAAAGTTACGTAATAAAATATTCAAAATTACTTTTTAAGGCAGGAATTCTCTACGTAATAAAATATTCAAAATTACTTTTTAAGGCAGGAATTCTCTGTAGTAAAAATCACGAGGTGATTGTAGTAACGATTTATCTTTGTAACGATTAATTTTGTCATATATTGTTAGAATACATCTTAGAGTTCATAAGTCAACATGACAATAGTTAGAGTAACAAACAAATTGTCCGTCTACAAATTATGGGTCGTGATTGACAATTTAGGACAAATGTCCCGCGACTTAAAAAATATTTGGCAGTCATTTGTTTTCTCGACGCTCGCTTTCAAGAGCTGAATTAGATGCCAGAGACGCTTTCGACGAAATTTCTTTTGATGTTGACGCGCGCGGATCAAGTTATATACATACCGAATATATCAATTCAAATTGTTCTATGGGATTCTATGGGATGATGATAATGAAATGCAGACCGGTGGTACATCTATGTACAAATGTTCTACAACTCGGACAGAACGTACAAACACGGCGAACACGTATTTACATATATCATTTTTTATACAAATGCGAACGGGATTATTAAACGAGTTCCCCGTATGATTACGATGCAGACGGAACGCCGTCGATGTTTGAGAGCCGCTGGGAAACTTGTCATAGCTGAAACAAATGTTTAGAGAATTTCACTTGGTCTAGATGCCATAATTTAGCGTGAAATCAACGTTAAAAATGCGTATATTAATTATCATGTTGTAATATGTAAATACAAAAATAATTTTACTTAAATTTAAAATATTCAAAATTATAGTTTTTTTAAGGCAAAAGGAAGTTGAGGTTTTAAAATCACGAGGTGATTATTAAAAAGTAACGATTTATCTTTGTAACGATTAATTTTGTCATATATCGCTGCATTTAGAAATACATATTTTAAAGTTCATAAGTCAAGTGCTTCAAATAATTAATATTAAAGTAACTTACAACAAATTGTCTTTATTGAATAAAATTGTTTTTAAATTAAGAAATTGTTTAGATTGAAACAATTTAGGACAAATGAATTTAGAACGAACTGATTGAATTATTTTAAAATATTTATCCAGTCATTTGTTCCCGATTGACGTGTTCTTGTATAATCTTTCAAGAGTTCTTGAATTAGATCCCAAAGTTCACGATTGGCCGCTCGAAATTTATTTTGTACAAATTTTGATTCGTCCCCAAACGTTCTCAATAGGATTAAGTTAGGATACTTGATACCATGGAAGAATATTAAATTCATTCCCATTGTTCAACGTTGGGATGAATTGGGATGATGATGAAATTGAAATGCGTGACCGGTGGTAACATCTGGAGATGTACAAAGTTTCCAGTCTTCCTTCAACACAGTAAACATCGGCCAAAGAACGTACAAACACGGCGAAAACACGTATATACATATACCGTTCTTCATAATCGGATTTTATACAAATGCGAACGGGATTGAAAAATTAAACGAGTTCCCAGAAATCGCGTTTTCCTTTACAT
Source organism: Holotrichia oblita (assembly GCA_023690525.1). Lineage (NCBI taxonomy): Eukaryota > Metazoa > Arthropoda > Insecta > Coleoptera > Scarabaeidae > Holotrichia > Holotrichia oblita. The sequence continues at coordinate 138,371,242 of CM043016.1, read as the reverse complement.
ATAGATTAGCAAAATTTAATCTGTCAGACGGAACGCAAACTTTTTGGTCGATGTTTGCCCAAAAGAGAAATGGAACCCGGAAAATGGGTTTCGTATCACTTTCACTTGTTCAAAGGGGTTCTTTGAATCAATTCAAATGTTTCCAACGAGAATTTCACCTTGGTCTAGATGCCTTGATTAATATTCCTTTAATTTAAAAAGCAGGTTTTACTGAACGATCACACCGTTCCAGCCATTTTCTAAAAAGTTCTTGCTCTTATTTTTGAGCTTTATGAGACGGGGCATTATACAATATTTACAAGTCTCAGATATTGTAATATGAAAATACATACAGATACATATTCATAGCGTTTTTTTCTTAATATTTATCTATTGAATTATATGTATTAAGATAAAAAGCATTCTATAACATACAAAATAAGTTTTTTAATAAGGGCCATAAAGTAAGTTGAGGTACGAAAATTTTCAAGTCGTTAACTTTCAACAGGTTACATATACATGATCATTCACGGAACTGATTCGTTAGAACTTTTTGATGTTCTTGAAATTCAATACTTCTGAAAACTTGTAGTTATAACTGATATCATCTGGAAACTATCAGCGAAATTATTTACGCCATTGCATTGTACCACCAAGTTGACGTTCACTTTCTGAATTTAAATAGCATTTTTTATGAGTTATTTGTATAGGACATACAATTCTCCATCAAAACTTATTAAGACACCCTATGTCAAAAATCAGCCGTTTTTAAATTATTATTATTTTTTTCAAATATAGGGCCAATGGCAACGTTATACTCAAAATTATGTATTTCTGAAGGTATTGCATCTAAGGACCTCAAATTGGGCATGTTATTAGCCGAAATAGCATACATTAAATTTACGTCCTAAAATTTATTATAATTTATACAGAGTCGTCCAAAATTAACGTTCATTTCAACCAAGTTCACATCGATGAAAGTTTTTTTTTTAATCCTATATGTTATTGCATTTTTGAATACACTTAATAATTCTCTATCATTGAGTATTTGACATATTAGCTTCTATGTTTACGGTTTTCGAGTTATTAAAGATTTCCTGATGAAAGTCCGAAAAATAAGCCTTTTTAATGCATTTAAAATCTTAGTAATCCTTGAATGTCAAAAGAATGTATTTGTACTATAAATACACATAGTTGATATCTGTCAAGTAAACTGGCAAATGCAATACATTACGGAAAAGAAACGATATTTTTAATTTATTTTCCATTCATGAAGACTGTAGCAGAATTGTGAGTAGCACATGTCGAGTATATGACGACAGACATTCACATTTATGCAAAATTTCCTTAAAAAATATCAATACAAGAAGCCAAAAAAGAATTTTAAAAAAAAATCTTGGGAAAGGAATAAGCGTGTGTTTTATATGTCATCGTGATCTGATCATATTGAATTTTGTCTTTTGCAACGCTATTTTGTTTAATTTTCTTATTTGAGTTTTTGTAATGATATTGTTTTAGATCACTTTGCAAAAATTTGGATATCTTTGTCAAATACTGTACATGTACTACTCATAATCCTATTACATTCTCCATGAACGGAAAATAAATCTAAAATGTCGTTTCATTTCTGTAACGCATTTCATTTGTTATTTTGCTTGACAGATACAATCTGCGTGTATTTATAGTACAAATACAATATCAATTCTTTTGTCATTCAAGGATTATTAAAATTTTAAATGCATTAAAAAGCATATTTTTCGGACTTTCAGTACTTACAACTCGGAAACCGTAAAAAGTACAAGCTAGTACGTCTAATAAGGAATGATAGAGAATTATTAAGTGTATTCAAAAATGCAGTAATATATAGGATGTTCCATCTAAAAAAAAGTGACTCAAATAGACGTAAAGTTGGTTGAAATGAACGTTAATTTTGGACCAGCCTGTATAAATTATGATAAATTTTAAGACGTAAGTTTGATGTATACTATTTCGGCTAATAACATGCCAAATATGAGGTCTTTAGCTGCAATGAATTCAGAAATACAAAATTTTGAACATAACGTTGCAATTGGTCAAATATTTGAAAAAAATTGAATAACTCAAAAACGGCTGATTTTTGACATAGGGTGTCTTATTAAGTTTTGATGCAGAATTGTATGCCCAATACAAAAAACTCATGAAAAATATACCATGCTATTTAAATTAAGAAAGTCGACGTCAACTTCTGGTAAACCGGAAGTGGTACAATGGCGCAAATAATTTTGCTGATGAGTCCAGATGATATCAGTTAAAATTACAAGTTTTCAGAAATATTGAATTTCAAGAACATCAAAAAGTTCTAACGGACCAGTTCCGTGAATGACCCTGTATATTCTGCATTAGTTGTAGTAATTTCACGTTTTAAAGTCTACAACTGTCAGTGTCACAACTGATTAAATTTTTAAAAGTTTTATACATATATATGTATACACACAGTAGTATAAAGTGAGCATTGTTTTGTTCAATTCAAAGATTACGGTTAAATACATTAAATTAAAATTAAATATAATGAAATTTAGGTCATTATTTATTTTCAAATTGTTTCCATGCAAATTGACGAAATAATCCTATAAAAGACATTAAGAGGACACTCCCGAAAAACACCAGTAACATGAACCAGCTTTTTGTAGTTGCATATTATAGTAAATGTTATTACTACACAATGTGACAACGAAAACTATGCTATACTGAGAGAACAGTTTAAATAAAACCTACTATAGTACCTGTGTTTAGGAATTGAATTGTAGAAAGCGCCCTACGAGCAAGAGGGACACTTGCTTTGATCTATTTCTATTGCTGTTGGTAGCAGGGTGATTCCTGCAATTATACCATAAGCACTTATTGTAGACATTGTTTGTTTTTTTCTATTCTTAGAAATTTATACATGACTATATATTATAGTACATTTAGTACAAATTTAACCTATATTTTTGTTAAAATAGAAGTAAATTTATTGCAGATGGTTAAAAAGACGATTTTTTAAATTGCATTATATACATTTTCTAGTTTTCAGTGAATGCTGTAAATGAGTTTATTCGAAGTTAATAAAACATACCCTTAATTTACATACATTCTACGTACTCCTGCTATTTGTTCTAGAAACTTGAATTGTGACAGTGTTTCTGAATTAGTGTTTTATGTGGTAATTTATATAAATCGAATAAATAAGTATGCTACCATAGCGGTAGTTCGCCTATGTGCGAATAGGTGGCGGGTAATATGTTATGGCCAATATTTAGGTCTCCTCTACAACATCGAACGAACAGAAAAAGGAATTTCTTAGTGATGCGGTAGTGGATATCTAAAGGAGAAGAGTTACACAAACTTATAGGATTATTTCTATAGAACATCGAGAATTAAGCAGTTGTGTCAATTTTGTGGAATGTTCTTTACTATAGTTTTGTAGTACTTTCTTAACTATAATTTTCTGGTATTCATTACTTGTAACGTTTACCACACTTTTGCGGTATTTGTTTTAGTACAAACATAGTGTACCAAGAACTATTCGAAAAAAACTACAATAATATTGTATTTTCAATCTAAACGTATTAGTTATCACTGTAGTAATTATCGGTTGTAATACAGTACACTACAATTATAGAATATTATACTACATATTTTTGAGAAGATGAGAAGAACATAAGTAGGTACATTTGGACTAATAATTTATTGAATTAATCAATCTGTACCATACATTTATCTTTTATTAGAGGCTCATTGTCTCTCCAGTAGGTGATCTGTCGCGACGAATTGTGGCTTATGACGGTAACTGAAACCATTAGCTACATATACAATAAAACATCATGGTTTGGCCGTGTATAATAGTAGCGGATATAATAAAATTATGATCAAACACACTATAAAGACCGTTATGAAACCATTTGTTTTTCAATACTCGCTAAATAAAAGAGCACTACATATCTTCATACAAACTGGAACTGCAAGGTGCCATACAGCGAAAGTGATTCGAAACTTGTTTAAACTACCGGTTTTGTCTTTTTCAAAAGTTGCCACATTTAGATGTTATTTGCATCTCCCAATTCAGTTATAATTTAATAGGAAAGCGTTCGCAGAAATTGGCAACAAAATGCGAATCTATTAGAAGTGGTAAAAGTTTGAACTCATGTCATGCCAAAAAAGATTTCAAGTAGCCCTAGTATTCTCTTCAAGTTATTTAAAGTAGCTGTCTCAGTGAAACATATTTTATAATTTATAATGTATAGAAAACATTGTGTATTAAAAATAAGGACATATTTTTGTTTCACTTGTACTTCACCTGCCAAAAATTGTATATTTGAAAATAATTAATATATCTATTTTGTGACCTTTATGTACTTATCTTTCAATTCCTGAAATATTTCCACTTGTAGGTCAATTTTTTTTTAATTTTAATGTGTGGTGGGTGTTCAATGCGTAAGCTGTATCGCTTGTCTGGCTATCACTGCAACTCTCGCGGTGTAGTTTGTGTGATGTAAGCACCATATCGCTGTTAATCACTTTGCTCCCAACAGCGAATGGCAAGTCGATCCGGGATTAAACTCTCTGAAAAAATGTCACCGTCCCTCCAGAGAATTGAACCCCGGCACCTATCGTCCTCCCACAATGATAGTCAGCCGCCTAACCACTGCGGCCATCGACCCGTTAAATAAAATAAAACAACAATTAATTAAATACCAATTTATTCCAGAATAATTCCAGAATTTAACAAGTCTTATTAACGAAAACATAATATTATATGTTCTGGAATAAATTGATATTTAATTAATTGTTGTTTTATTGACTTACAAGTAGAAATATTTCAGGAATTGAAAGATATTTGAAAAAAAGTAATAGCATCATTATACTCGCGTAGCAGAATTTTGATACCTTCCATGTTAATTGGTATATCCTTCAATGCTTTTGGAAACAGTTTTTGAATTTGTTTTATCAAGTACGTTTTATTTTTCTTGGTACTGCAGAAGTTGCATTGATAAATTTATGAATGAAGGAGATACATATATACTACTGTACTGTCAGTCATTGTAGTAGCATTAATCCATACATGTTTCAAACAAGTTTATTTCGAAACTTTGTTAAATGATCTGAGACTATTCAGTATTAAACATCATATCAGCTAATTTACTTATTAAAGTCATTCATCAAATAATCATTTTTTTATTCATGCCGATCTTGTATAATAGGATTTTGGGAATACATTTAGTCATGCTCTTAAGTGTAAACCGTTCTCTAACAAATTCTAACGAATGCCAAAAATGTCTGCATAAATGATATTCCTTGATATCTAATACGTATCATATAGTGCTAGTTTTAAATTAAAAAGACAGCTTTGCTATTGAAAGTAACAATGTACTCTTTGATTCTTGCTTGATATATTAACATAAGTGAATTGATATATGTATGTATATGTTTCACAGTTCTCTTTGCCCTTTATACGACGTCAAATATGTAGGTAAACCTCACTTTTAAAACATTGTATTCTTTGTTTACAATCACCTTTATTCAACAGTTACATTTCATAATAAAATAATATTATCTATTATATAATAAAAATATATTATCTATTATAGTATAAAATAATTTGGTTTGCATACCTTTCGATGATTGAGACATTACCACTTTCATGACATCTTTCTAATATTATTTCCAATCAAAACTAATTTAACTAAAGTTATGACTTTCGAAGAGCCTCACCTGAAGACACTGTACCGTTTCTGTATGTTATTCTCATTAACTTGACCTCATTGTAACTTTCCAAATTCTAAGTTATTACTTCAGAAAATACTTCAAGAAGCATTTTATAAATGATAATCCTTCTCCTAATATATTAATCCTCCTCCCACATGCGTTAGTGGAAATCTGATATTTCTATTAATCTAACAGTAATCTTTACTCATATTAGAGATCATCAACTGTCATGACATAATATTTTGCGTTTTTAGGAATCACAGGAATTAGCACCATATGTGTAAATAAGATTTAGGGTATTAACATTTTTAACATTAAAGAAAAATTCCGACGCAGATTTCGTTCGTTTCAACTTAGAGATTTTTATTTCCGAGAATTCGGAAAAGCTTTGTAGATAAATTTTTAATCTTTAAAGTAACCTAATGATTTATATGGTAATCCGAGTTAGGGTTTAGTTCAATTTTTTTGTTTACAAACAAATTCTCGTAGTTTCACTTACGCTATATGGTATTTAATAAAATATTTATGTAAGATGAAGATTTATCTTTAATATATTATAATAACTCCACAATAAATATATCAGGGTATGTCATGGTCATGACAAGATTTGGTTAAGCGAATATAAGAATGAAGAATTACGTTTTGAAATTTTGGTAATGCTTTTGGGTTACGTTCTCTCGATATGAAATAATTTTAATGTTGTTTGTTCCGGCTACACCGGAAATGCGTCTCGACTTCCTTATCGGATCTTAAAAAAGATACAGAAAGATAAAGATTTTCATCCAAATATCAAGAATAGCAAATTTAGTTTGATTTCATAGTACGATCAAAATTAACCCGCTATCCTATATTTTATTTTGTAAAATCGCCCAATATCTAGAAATGTCGTGATTTAAATATAAGGAAAATATAAGGAAAATTAAAAAAAAATGCATTTCCTTCTAGGCCATGCCTACTCAAGGTAACTAAAAGAAAACCTCCGTGTTAAATTCTACCACCATATAACACAGACGTGTTGATAAGCCTTTAAAAGGCGAAACCCATCAAAGTTTTAGTAGGTAGCATCACAACGTGATATTATGGTTTTTGACCAGAATATCTTTTAACACCATCTGATTACCGTAGATCACTTCTGTGTAAGTTAGGTTATTTATCTTTGGTCTTCCACTTATCCTCTTTTTACTGTATACTAAGAGGTTCATAAGAAAATCCATCTGAAATTTAGATTGATTAGATATGCTGCCTTTCGAAGACAAACATCCTAAACATTCTAGTCGATGGCGTCATAACATTACATATACATGTTCTCGTAGCTTTTTGTTGCTAACAAGCGAAAATGAATTCTAGACCTATTGGTCACTGAGTTCAAATTTATTTTGAAATAATTTTTAATCTGATTTGTTACTATTTTATTGGATGTTATCAATTTTTGTAACTTCAACTCAATTACAACAGTATTGTTTTTTTCATTGCAGATACATGGCAGGATAGATGGTATCACAATAAAATGGCTGGGCAATGGACCATTGAATTGATTCCAGAACTAAAACCATGGATCAGATGTCCGCATAAGAACGTGGACTATTATTTTACTCAGGGAGGGGGGGGGGGGGCACGGTATATTCAGAACTTACGTAAAAAGAATTGGCAAAACAGCGGGCGACGAATGGGCGTACTGTGGAGATAGGGACACGGTAGGGCATACAATATTGGATTGCACGATGTGGAAGGAAATAAGAGAGGCAACAAACTGAAAGCTAGAAACGAAGTAACACAGACGAACCTGGTGTACACGATGATTAGCTGCAAAGAACATTGGGACACATTGCATGCGATGATTAAGACAATTATGAAGACGAAGGAGGAGGAAGAGCGTGAGCTCCAAAAACAGATAGTAACGTAGTGAAAGTACTACCTACTTCGCGTTTTTCATGATGCAGATATCTCGTAAGATGGTTCCATGGAATTCGCCTGGAGCATATAGGGTGGTTTTTAGTGGGTATACCAGAATGAACTATGGGAGTCCCACACTGTCATAGTCATAGACAGTGAGCACTTAGTGTCGATAAAGGATTTTCCACTGACAAAAAAGTATTGTTTTTCTGCTTGTTTGTTTAGAAACAATAATAATTACTGCTTATTGCTTTATATTAGCTGGGCATATAAACCAACATAAGGCGATGTTACACTCAGTTCTTTAACCAAGAAACTTTATTGTATATACTCGACTGTACCGATACTGTAAAAGTACTGATCACCCAACGCAGTATAATTTGATTAAACATAGTTTTTGCGTTGTATATGAACAATGCACTTGAAGGTGTTAGTTTAACATGCAAATGTGGTAGATAAGTTTCCTCAAACAAAAAGTTCATGTTATTGTATACGTCATATTTTTGATCACACGAACAAAGTGTTTTGTTGTACAAGATGAGTATGGAAGAACGCTACAACTCCTCGTTACAACTCAATTCGTGAGTGTAGAGTACGATCTTTTCTTCCTCTTCTGGGTGGTCCTCTTCTTCTAGTTCGGCTTTCACTTGAAATGTCAGCCTAATGATCCTGAGTTTCTCGTAAGGACCACTAAATACGATCCAAAAGAATTAAGCTAGTTTGTAGTTAATTATTACTAGCTCAGAAAACCTTGTACAATGTATTATTTTGAATTAACTTGATCTTTTTCCTTTATGTAATGCAAACAGGTGACTTGATTAGTGTATAATATTTAGGAAGACAACGAATACAACAGAGAAGGTCAACAAGAAGACCTAGATTAACCCAAGACCAAGCAGTAGCGAAAGGAAACGATACCAATAGAATCAATTCAGTTTGTAGAAAACATTTTATTTAATAAGGAAAATTTACGAAAAATTTTCCGTACCACTATTTTTTTAGGTTACAAAACTTGCAAAAGCCATTCTCCTAAAACGTTCTTAACGTTTTTCCCATTATGCAGGAAATTTGCAGACACAATCTAGATAGAACCTACTTTAGAAAATGCACCGGTAAGTATGTACATATGTATGCATATGGAGGTTGAATATTTTGCTCAATATAATTAAAGAAAAATTTTTAATCTTACTTGAACTTTATTGGTAATTGAATACACTAGATGTGTTATACCAAGTTTTCAGATGATTCATTGTTTTAAATTTAAACTAACAATTAAAAAGCAAGAATTATTAATGAGGAACTCCTCATGATAATATCAAGTAAGTTAAACACGAGCTACAGTTAATTGCTTTTGCAATATTAGCGGTTGTCATGACAGTGAAACCAAGTGCAAAATCCCTTATTGCATTTTTTATTTAGATTTTCAATTTGTTTCGTGTTGTCGTCTTCTTAGTTTATTGCCTGTAGTTTTCGCAATAGCATATTTTATATTTGCAAACAAAGGGTATTGCTAATAATAATATGTAATAATTACACCATTTCTGATTATAAATAGAGAATTTTGTATAAGATATTCACATACCTGTATATTACAAGCAAAGTGTTTAATATAAAAACAAAAGTATTTATTGAAGCGCACAAAAGCGAAAGATGTTTCATGACCTTGTGTCAAATATTTAGGTGCATTATAGTCTATAGCTAATATCGCGGGTGGTTCGTCTAAACCGGTATTTCGAGACTTGACCTCTTCAGGTCACCTGGTACAGTCCTTCTGATTGGGCTATCCATCACTCGTCCTGTAATTGGTTCCCATGATCACGTGGTCTAGTAATTGTTACCTTGGAAACGACTGACCCGAGATCTCATTTCCAGAAATTGAGCGTGAAGTTCTTATAATGCATCCTCTCTCCATAGATCCTTGATTTATTACGTTTGCCACAAAAATATACCTGAATCTCTCTCGCGGATATTACGCCTTTTTTCTGTTTCGTTTCGTCTGCCTTCTAACTTAATTAAACGCAAAAATCACCGGCGGCTTTTTATTTTTGCGTCTGTGAAAAACATACAAATCATATCTGGGTACATTTTGTATTTATAAACTTGATTAAAAAACTCACTTTACCAGAATATATTAAAAGAATAATCTATATCTGAAATTAAATATAAAAATCGCCAAACACACAATTGAATATATGTATATGTATATAAATTCAAACCATAAAAATTTTGTTACTTTGTATTCGTTTAACAGAAAGAAATATTGATTTCATAATAACTTAATATAGGTACCCGAATTTTTATTTAATGCGATTCTATTTATACATAATTGTTACTTTGGTATAAAGAAACGATTATTAGATTACGTATGATTTTTTTATAACTTGACAGCTCACTAAATCTATTGAATATACTTTTGTCGTATTGTGGAAGAATATGGCTGTTTCCACAGTTTTATGTTTACGAATGTTTTAAATCTGAGAAATAGCATAACTTTTCATAACCTGGATCTATGTCACATATGAGTACCTACTATATTTAACAATGCCTGTTTTTACTTAATGAATGAATCTTCAATTCACGTTATTTTTTCTTCTTAAATGTATGGCGTCATCAGTCTAAGATGGATTTTCAAGTAGTAAATTGAACTGAATAACTATTCCTTATTGACTATTCAGTTTGTTTCATCCTAGTACTTTACTTGCAATGGTTAACGTTCAATTTTTGTGTAGGGGAGACTACGACGAGATTTCTGTTAATGAAAAGAGGAACGTATGCACCCTTCCTGCTGCCTTTCTGCAAACGACAGTTCCTGAAATGAAGAGCGCCGATGCCATCAGCGTATATTACGTAGCACGTTAAGTGCTGTTTAAAATACTTCATTTATAAACGCTATAGTATGCCCTAAAATTCATTTTTGTCTATAATAAAGGTGATATAAAATTGGTCTTAAGCATAATCTATTACTTTGAAGCATGTGGGATCTACTGCATCTGGATATATATGTTACTGGTGATTTCAAAACACAACGTTCACAATTGAAATATATATATTATGACGTGAATCATTTATACCGAATAATCTTCCGATGTTAATTTGTTTAAACGTCAGCTTCAAATATACTGAAAATCTGCTTTTCTTCAAATGCTCTCAAACTTCTCGCAAAATTATGACAAAGTCATATCTCAATACAGAAAAAGAACATTTGAAAAGTTCATGTCAGTACAATGGAAAAGGGCAATTTCATCCATTGTGACGAAAGACACTGTAGTATACATTCTGTAGCTATACAGTGCGTGCATTTTCACCCAATCTAAACTTGCAAGTTTCTGTTTCACTGCGATATTCCTAACGTAATTTTTTCTCCTGCATAAGTTTTCGTTTCCTACCACGGGAACACCGGCAACTGTCATATTCAGAGTTCGATGAAAATGTACACAGTAAAAGAATGGCATAAGAGATATAAATTACTTCACATACAACATAATTTTACGTATATTACGTTAATTATTACTATTAATTTAAATACAAGAAAAATGTTATAGTTGTTCTTACAATGAGTAAAAATTTTCCATACTTCAATGTTGCATTTGTTAAATGTATCCAACTAAGTAAGACAGAGGAAAATTTGACGGTGGTTGTACTAGACTTGATATATGTATGTGTAGATCTCATCAGTTGTATACAAAATTACTGTATTCAAATAATACAAATCTGATTAAAAGGTGTATTATTAAACAATATTCCATTTAGTGAACATCAGATCTCAACTACATCTATTGCCGTATTTATTGTACCAGTCTCTGCGAAGATATGTAAATTAAAAAATTACATGACAACGTAAATAAACAAGCTACAAGATTACGAAAAGCAGTTGAAAACATTTTCACACATGTTTAACAATGAAAGCTCTACTAATTGTTCTTTGCAATCTTATCGTAGAGCAGCCTTAAAACTTGTATTCTAATATTAATTCTGCTGTTTCCATGTTTTTCCGACACCTATATCCATTGTTTCAAGCTTTGTTTGTTTTCTTGAACTACTACGACGTATTCAATCCAATAAACACATTTCACGACTGCGTTGTTTTATTAGACCTAGGGGGCAATATATGATACAAGCACTTAAAAAATAGGTGTTTCCATTTACGATATACAGTGGCGGCCATATGTTATGAGCAGAGTAACGTTTTTGTTACTTCCGGGAGACAAGAGAATGAAGATTAAAATGAAACATATTTTATGATTTTTAGTACTTTTATATCAGAAAATTAATATTTTATACTCCCTCTTGTATTAGCTTTAATTGTTTCAGACATACGAGGTAGGTACTAATTTGTAACAAATATCGCGAGATATTGTCCATTCTTCACTTATCCTTTCTTGGAGTGCTTGTGCAATAGGAGATAGATATGCACACTGTAGTGGACAGCCTAGCAACCTAATGTTCTTTTTGTGGAAGCAATTGATTATATTCAGTCATTTGTGGTAAGCGGTGTTATCCTGTTGATAATAATAATCTTCCGTCAGGGTGTCACAAAATGTTACAATTGTAGGTTCCAAAACTTCCCTTGCATTACTGTTAATTACAAACCGAATTCCTAATTCTATATTTGCCTATACTTTTACTTTCGAGAAATATCTATTGCGACAGGCTGCTCATAACATATGGCCGCGACTGTATATATTTCTTCACATATTTTATACGTCTCATATTTCTATCGGCAGCCATAATTTATTAGATATACTACATAATAAAAATTTATTACAAATTAAGATTATTATTACGTATTATATTGTGGTTATGCAGACTATTATATTGATTTTATACGATAGTAGAACATCTGTATAATCTGAGAATAGCAATCTATTATTTGATATATTGATCTAATGTATCCGTGTTAAACTGTGATATAATTTTAAGATTTTAGATATAATGATGAAATAGGAGATAAATAAAATAACATTAGCATGTATCTCTTAATTTTCTTAATTTGGATTTAACGTTAAGTACGGAAACGTTTACATAATTGTTAATGTTCCCTCATAACTATAAAACTTGTGTAAAAATAAAAGATTAGATATCCTTACAGGTGCTTCACTTCTGGACTGTAATCCTGACAGATCAAAACTTCAGTATATTTGACAAAATGAAACAAAAGATGTAATTTAAACTGAACTAACATTGTGTCAAAACAATAATTTTGCTCACTCCAACACACTTTTCCAAAAAATCACAGATGAATTGAAGGGTTGTAATATATTACAAGTTAAGTATAAAGTAATTGCTTTTTATCGTACAAAATTTTATATTGTAATAATAGCTTTTTAATTTGCATTATTCTGGGATGTTTAGAATACAACTGAGGTCGAATTAATCATACTAGTAGATTAAACCAATATATATGTAGATATACAACCATATTGCTTTTGTATTATGTTCCTATTCTTGGCAGAAAGTTCAAACTTATTATATTTAATAAAGTGAAGTAGGTAGTAGATTTTGTAGATAGAAGGATGTAAATTTGGATTCAATAGCTTCACTTGTATGCTTTTTAATTATTTCAAATTAAAATGTACCGCGTACCGTATTGATCTTATTAAAATTTCTAATTTTGCATAGTTGTTTAATATAATATAATTTTCTGTCCTAATTTCAATAAATTAATACATACATATGTATATCATTGATTAGGATGTATAGCTAGTTATGTATTCGAAAAAGAAACGAATTTATTCAACGATTTCCAGTGAAAAAAAAATTGAAAAATAATATTGTTTGTCTTCTATTCGTATTACCCGCGTGTCATGAATATAGTGATATGTGGAGGAATACAAAAAGGTTTCAGGAAATTCTCCGGTCACAACTTCTTCTCAACATGTTACATTTTCCTGAAAGTCGCAATAGAGGCGGCGGAGGCACGATGAACGAATGCGTAAAATATATTGATGTTTTTGGGGTCGTGAGCCATCGGGTTCTTTTTGCGCGCGTCACGGAACGAGCTTTACGGAGAGAAGAGAGCTTTTTTGTGGTGGCGCGCACTTTTTGGACCGCTGAATGTACGAAGGGTAGAGGGGGACCATCGGCGGGTAGAGAGAATAACATCAGTTCGCCATTCGGCCGTCGCGCGCCACTATCAAGAACGGGCACATGCGCGAGCGTTACCATGGCCGCGAGGCGGGAATGCGGCGGTTGCCGTAGCAACGGTCGCCCCACCACCATCGACAAAGGAATGCGACGGGCGGAGAACCACGGCAGCGCAATAATGAAAAGGCAGGAGTAATTTCGCGGATCGGGAATGTCATTTTTCTGGTTTTCGAACCGGAGCGAAGGACTGGAGTGCACCGATAAAATGCGTATATGCATAGGTATACTTTATTTTTTCTTTCTGTTTTTTGTTCCGCTTTGTTTTTATACTTATACTACTATCTAGGTTTCTTGTATGTACACCGCTATTCATACATTCATATACCCACTCACCAGGACTGCCAAGGAAGACTGACGAATACAAGACGCCTCTTCTCGTATCACCCGCTACTCGTGCGTCTGGAGGGGACGACCATTCACGTCTTGGACACCATTTGCCTGTAACAATTAGTAATTATCGTAAATCTCAACACACCAGCTACATGTTATTATAATAACAATAGTATTCTCAGGTTTTAAATTTGAAGGAATAGACTTCAAAATTTTGATAAAAAATAAAAAGCTACTACACTATGCAAAAGTATAAAATGAATGAAATTATTTGAAACAAAGAAAATTTTACATTAGAACATCTTTCTAATTTTTACATAGCAGTATATGAAACGAGAAATGCGACAACAAGCTGAGAAGACATGATCATCGATCAACTGCATACAAGATTGTGTAATTGGCTTGATTTCCTGTAGCATACACTATACGTATTTATTTATTTCTCGTAATCGACCCTGACAGACTTGTGAATATTGAAAGTAGTATTCAATTAGTAATTATACCAAATATAACCATACAAGGTATCTACGGATGATAAAAGTTTTTCATAACTACAGCCAAAATTAAAACAAAACTTGGTTTGATAAAACAATGTTCACAACATCAATACCCTTTCGCAATAAATCTAAACACTGAATGATAAGTGAATGGTTATAAAACTTCGCTTCCTCTGTCGTCTACTTGATATTTAATTCATTGAAAATCGAATATACTTCTTCAATGATAGTATATTAAGTACTCCACCAGTAGGTATATAATAATCTAATATAAATTTAAAGGAAAGTTTTAAATATGTATACACAGTTTTTCCTGACTTTATACTTTCCTGCAAAACAGTACGAAGTAGTTGTTTATTCAGTTCTACTATAGGGAGATTGATTTTTGATGATGCGGTGTTAACTGAAACAGAGGGATTGTTTTATACGCATAAAGGGGGAGAATAAACGGCGCATCAACCCTCAACAGTATTGGGTTTAAAGCGTACATTATGAATAAGGAAGAAACCGTTTCTTGGAATGATTGTACATCTTTAAACGCTTCAATAGACGCAATAACGTGCACGAAGTGTAATTGCAATGACGGTATAACAGAATGGGGTTTAGTTAAATGATCAGCCTGCAATATTTTAACTTTTCAAGGCAATAGAAGTAAGTACGTTGTATCGATTTACCTTGTTAGTCAATACTAAGAAAAATATGAAAGGCTTTATGTCTAAAATACCTAGAAGGTTAACAATATTACTAAGTATAAGCTTTAATAAAACTTCAAACAGAAGAATATTGCCTAATACAGGTGCAAATATGTATTTATTTTACTTCACACCAAGCAAAGTAAATGTTTGCTTAAACAGGTAAAAAGTTTTACTCGAATTAAATTATGTAAGTTCTTTGTTTGTAATATAGGAATATGGCTACAAATTGAAAAACTGTTCATAATACTGTAGTAATAGGTGATTTTTTTTATACTTATTGCGTTCGGTTGATAAATATAGTGAACCAACTACTACCATAATTAAAATTGTCATTTAGCTATAGAAGCGTTGGTTTTCTTTATCAATGAATAATAAATACTTACAATCAATAAAATACTACATATAAACAGACATACTCAGTCAACAGATATAGCTGTAATACGCAACAGAAAAACATTGGAAACTGTCAAACATTTATCAGAATTTACATTTTTCCAATATCTGGATCGTAGCGTTAGTCACAGCAATATAAAAAATTGAATATTACGTTCAGTGAGTTTATCTAAGTGGATTGATTAATACAAATGCATCTATTCTAAGGTAGAAAATCTGATGCTGTAGTAGCAGCGGTGAATATACGAATGTTATTGACTCCACCGTCATCTGCAGGCCATTGATTTGTTGGTCACCAGCCCCTCGCTAATTTAATCAATACTACACATGCACTCATACTCCCATAGAAGTTCCGCTTACGCAACGTAAATATACCACACATGAGGAACAAATAAACAAATTATACAGATATATGCATATATATATATATATCACGTTTTCCTGGATAAATAGGAGTGAATGCTATGTGCTTAGTATTTGGGAAATACGTCACAAAAAATGTGGCGCATATCTAACAAGCTGGATCTTTGGAGCGTATATGACTGCTCTAACATGCAGGTGAAAGGAGACAAAACAAACCCAAAAGTCAAACGTTTAATTGATTTGTGGTAATGTATTAGTGCCTGTGTTTCAGAATGAAGTGTGGTAAATAGGCAGGCGGTATATTTTATTTTTAATTCTCCAACGTCATACCACCTGTAGAGCTTTATAAAGCACTAAACACCAAGGGGGCCGAGATCGCCTACCCTTGTGTAACTAGACAGAATTAAAGATAATCAATAGTATACGGCGATGTTCTTAAAGTTATTGTGTTTAATTAAAATGTCAAAAATAAGTAAATCTACGATAATTTAAATTTTTTCCTTCGATTTAAGTGGCCTGCATTGCATTGTATTTATTGAGCTTCAAGTACAGGAAAACTAGGTTATAACGTCATTGCTGGGAACGGCATTTTTGATATTATAAGTGATGTTATTCGTAATGTAAACTGGTGTGAATACATAAATAAATTTTAGCACAGCCTAATGCATAACAAATGTCCTTCTATAACTTTTATTAAACATTCGATAAAAAAATAACCGCATAAAAAATTTAAATTATTCAACTTTTCAAAAAGTATGTAGTTTTTATGTTTCATGCCAAACAGACCTTTTTATTTCGAACTAGAAGATATGAAGAAGTAGCCAAACTGTAAAAAGGCTTCGTTGTGATGAAGATGATAATAGTTTTTTCTAATACTTTGAAATAAGATCATTACAATGTAGTACTGCAAAATAGTTTTTAAATTTTTTTTTGTAAAATATGTATGTAAATGAAAAACTAAATTTAAGTTTCAGCATCTTGTCATGAAAAATATACTGCAATGGTTTCAAAAGAAGAAAGTTGGTTACTTAAAGAAAGAAAAGAAACCAAAGACCTAGTTAAACTCCATCAACTTTACAGAGCAGAAAGGTTTTGGATTACGGCAAGAAGGTATTTGTAAAGTTTAATTCATACTATCTGCTTTCTGTATATTACAATAAACTACGGCAGTAACCCGTATACTGGAAACATTCGTTCCATAACCTAACTATATTTATGTAATGACTTGGACGACTAGGCATAAGTAGGTATATAATATATAAGTTGCGCCCTTTAGATTCATCTACTATACGATGGTTTATAATTACTGAATCTGTACATATTTATGTATGAACAAAGGCAGGCAGATAGTTTCGAAATTGGATTTAGTTTTCAGTAGAATGCTCTGCCACTTCGATACATTTGGATCACCGGTGCTTCAAAGTCTCTCAGTCTTAATACGCTTGAGAACTCTCAGCCTCGTTAAAATAAATATTTATACACAGTAGGTTTAACGGCGTTGCTTGTTGAATATTTGCAACCTCCGGTGTATTGTGAGGTAATTAGATGGTGCTAACTCTAATAAATAAGGAAGAGGTGACAATAAATAAAAGTTCTGATTCCTTAAACTTTGCCATAGCAACAACACTTGTGTGGGAGTGAGGTTATAATTTGTGTCAGACGTTTCATTTTTCAGTCTTCAGTAATTTACAAAACATGAAATCATATTCCATGTTTTGGTTTTGGTTCAAGGTAATCAACAAAGTTCGCATCCACAGAAATGGAAAGCATCACCTTTTGTGCGAACGATACAGCTAATACGGTTTTTGAGAAGAGGAAACGATTGTGTCGCCACTATTTGTTACTATGAGTGTATAATGATAAATTTAAATCTCATCTGCGGTGATAAATCCGCTCTAGAAGCCTACGAGATATTTTGCATTCGCAGCAACTTTTGAACAACACTGAGTAGTCGTACCAAGTACCTCAGAAACAGCTTCTTCATGTCAAACTTTTCATTTAAAATCTAGGTTGAGATGCTTACAACTTTTATTTTAAAACGACGGATTTTGAAAACTAGAGCATACACTTATTCAAAAATTTAAGATATAGTTACAGATCTCGGACGTTTGGAAAGAACTCCTTGATGAAATGAGACATTATACATCACAACATAACCTGCGATATAGTCTTAACTAAATAATCGTCGAAACGAAACAATAAATGCAGGGGTCTAATATTTGACAGTAGATGTTGTCGGCCCACAACACAAGCGGTACCCAACTACGCTATATAGTCCATGAACTTTTGATCAATTCATCTTCACAAATATTGATTTCATTTAATCAAGTTTACTAACGGCAATCTCGAGAATATTTTATTAAATAGATGAGCGATTCGAAACTATTTAATTTTGAGGAACAATAATATTCAAATAGACTTATAAAATATAAATACCATTTTAATCCGCTTTGTAAGAGTCGGCAATGGCCATAATAAATCCGCCCACACATAGCAGTTGTACTTCAAAAACAGTCGTATTTCAAAGGTAGTTTCCCCGATACTTTTTATATATAATTGTAGAACTAGTAGAAAAAAAAACTAAAAAGATGTCGATTTTAAACAAAAATGAATGAAGTGACATACTAGCACCACTCAAATAGCAGATGCGTGAGATAAACTTAAAACATACATATCTTGCGCTTGCCATCTTATGTAGTTATAGGTATCTACTGTGATGAAACCAAAGGCACATTGTCTGTTGTACGATGTAAGTAGTATAATGAGGAATATTATGTAAGATAGGTATCACGGACAGTTCTTTCGAGGCGCAGTGCTTTATACCTTGTATGTTATATTTTACATTAACGATCGTGTTATTAAATTAGAAATATTATAGCGTTATTGTTGGAGTTTTCGTATAATTAGGTGAAATGCTGATACTAATACTCACAATATTACTAATTACTTCTTTCTTTTTTTAATGTGTGGTGGGTGCGTAGTTGCAGTGACTCCGTAAGCTGCATCGCCTGTCTGGTTATCACTGCAATTCTCGCGATGTAGTTTTGTGTGTGTAAGTTGTGTTCAATTGGCTTTGTTACAGCATCATATCGCCTTTTATGATGCCGCGCTGTTAATCACTTTGCTCTCAACAGCGAATGGCAAGTCGAACTTATACATATGTAGTATTAAACCCAACCAAACCAATTATTTTATTTTGACATTAATTTAGATGACACCACGTCGGGTATTAGGAACAAATAACCGTAAGTAGTCTGTGACTTACATAATTGAACCAAACAGTTGCTGATTATATGCCTAGGAGAATATGGAATGATCTTGGAAGCAGATTTTTCATTTGTTTTCTGTTTTAACCATCTAAATCAGAATCACCAACTCGTTAATTTAGTCAACTTTACAGGTTCAATAATAAGGAAGTAACGATAAGCACTTAACTTTGATCACGGTGATTTTATATGACAACAGCCTTCTTCGGTACAAATCTCTGTAAGAAATACAGTTTCTTAAACAAAATCCTTTTGACTATGTTATAATATTCGAGTTGATACATCATTTTTGTACAGTCTGTATGGAGAAAACATGAAGTAGCACCGTATTCTGAAAATCACCGAAGTAGTTTAAAAATCTTGTCTTTTAAACAGTTACTTAAGAATCACGCTAACTTGAAATGACAGCAGATTTGAGGGCTATTGCTGACCAATAATCAGCGGACCTTTCGTGCTGGTCAAACGGTCTTCATTACATGAAGCATCTCGGTCTTCAGTGTGCATGCCTCGGTGGGTATGTAATCGAATCTTAATCGCGACGGACGTAATAATTTGGGAACTTTTTTAGGAAATACCTTTGCTGTAAATGGTAGTTAGCGAAGTAGACTGGAAACTAAAGACGCGTCTTAGAACATAGTATTTTCAAGAAGCTAATTGATAATTACAGTACCAAAATAAGCACTCATCTGAATTATGTTTAAATTATATTGTAAACAGTGTGTCCCCGAATTAATGTTACAAAAAGTGTGAGAAAACTAAAGAATTTTAAGAATACTTTCAGGTCTAAAAAAAGACCAGTCGACCTTGAAAGTTTTTATTCATTATACGGTTAAATTTTACCAAGAAAAGTTGCTCGAAACAAGAAATTATAATATTATATATAATAATTATATATAATATATAATATATTATATTATTATAGTATTATGTATATAATATATAAATAAAATGTAACTACTTTTTTATAGGTTATATTTATAGGTTGAATTAATAAATTGCGTAATAATAAAATTATTATTAAACTTACTTATTCGACATAATTGCCAGGAGTCCAATTTATAGTATCCCTTAGTTTACACTTCAATGACTATTACAATTTATTCGGTGGACGAATTGCCAAGAATTTATAAGTTGAGCAAGTTACTCATTCAAACGACACTATCAAAGATGTAGATCCATTTTCTTCTATTAGCATCAAGCAAATACAGAGCAAATTTGACTACAAATGGCGTCATTTTCTCTCAAAACTGTTGCTACTGATATATAGAAAATCAAAGCTGTCGGATCAATTGTAAAAAATAGTGTAATCAAAAGCTTCCACAGCACAAGCCATTTATTCCCAGTAAAACAGATGCCATACACATTCGATGGCCCGCGTAACTGAACGAGTAAATTTGATATAGCAAGACAAGTGAATTCTTATAGAAATGGTCCGATCCATTAACCTAGATATTCATTTTTTTAAGGGAATTATAAACAAAGAAAACGTTTCTGAAATTTTGCCATAATTTCTAGTTCCAAACAATGTTTGTTAGTAAAGTTTTGCCGTAACATGAACAAAAATGACCTGACAAGTTTCATTCCCTTATGGCATACACTAACTTAGCTAAAGTATGTTAGTCGGGTACTCTGGTGCCTACTTTCTGATTTTCGGAAAAGTAACAACTTAAGTCGATCTATTTACAGACACACCAGATGTCCCTGTAATTGGCATAAGCTGTTGGAAAATACTAAAGTATGGATCACATGACAATTAATCTGTTAGATTTGTTAATCTATATATGACTGAAAACATGAGATATGAAGATATGTAGAGTTCATTCGAAAATTTTGTGACTGACAATACCAAGTCAAGTTCAGGTCTTTCTTTTACATAATGAAGTCAAACTATCAATGTATAGCATATTAAATAAACGGAGATATGCAAATCTCCATTCTTCCTAGATTTTCCTTATAAGCATATTACACGATACATTCCATTATTAGTACGAGCGCTTGTATTGAGATAAAAATGTGTTTGCTGTTGTTTAAAACAAAACATTTTTTTATTATTTCCAACTATCCTTAGAAGAACTAAAACATCATCAAGCTTGCATAAAACAATAACCAGCACACACATAGCTCGTAGCATAATACTTTCGCATTGGATCGAATTAATTGGGGAAATTTCTAGAGGGAGCACTAGATTTACAGTCTTTTCTTTGTCGAGGGGGTATGTGCGAGAACGCGGCGGTTGCTTAAACGTAGTAGCAGTAGCTGCTGGTACAGGGTGCTGCGGGGGTGTGCAGGATAGATCTGCTGCATCGCGCACACTTCCCATTGGCTAGCTGTTCGCCCTCTCGTACTTGGAATTTGCTGTCGATTCCATTCGTAAATCAAAATCCGCGAAGTAAAACCAACCCTCTCCTGATGACCTGCCTCTAATCGCAAAATACACCGATTCCGTGTACTATTACCGCCACCCTTCTCCACTCGAATGGAAAAAGTTAATTACCCGCTGTTGCCATTACACAATTCTCCGCAATAGTAGGTACCGACGTTATTGACTTTATTTTACAAAACTACAATAGAGAAATTATGTACCGTAATTTTTTAAATTAGTACTGTACGACTTTATTACAATACTGGATTATATTTTCACTTTACGTTTGATTAAAAAATAAGAAATACAAGACGTGTTACACAATATTCTCATTTAAATACGTTTAATAGTTTCAAATATCATTTTCATATTTGGTAGTATTTGATTCATTGAGAAAGAATTAATAGCTTAAAGATATGTTGCCAGAGACAAATCAAAAAGAAAACGTAGTTTAATTTCTTGAACATTAACCATGAAATGTGTCTTAATTCGTTCATATTAACTGTGAAGTTTTCACATTTATATATTACTGTAAACTTGTTCAGAAAAAGAAAACAATTGGGTAGCTCGTAACTAATTAGCTTCATATCTGTTAGAGTATTTTGTATTCAATGGCTAATCCCTATTTAGGGAATTTTTATTGGTAGAGGTTGCCAACTTTGTTTTTAGTATGTAGATGTAAAAAAAAAAATATAGAAGTAGAGTTGTTGTAGTAAGTTGCTGTAATAAGTGTCTGTGTGCATTTAATTAAAAAGGATTAAAAATAGTAGTTAAACACTAACAACCGTTTTTAGTTTATTTCTAAATAAAACCCTGCGACCGATAGTAATAAAAAACTATAGGTTATGGGCCCAGGGTCACGCATAAAATAAAAAACGGGTAAAAGTAAAAAAGTAAGGTTAAGTGAAAAAAAAAGAAAATTTAGGCGCGTAAAAATTTACGAAGAACGAAAATGAATAGTGAAAACAATAGTGCAGTCTTAAAACTTACCGGAGCTGATAACTGGCAGGTATGGAAATTTCAAACTACTATAATATTAAAGGGGCGAGGTCTATTTGGCATCGTAGAAGGAACAGAAGTAAAACCTACAACAGGGGACACAGAAATTGCGAAATGGGTGAAAGAAGATGGAAAAGCTCAAGAGCTAATTGTAATAAGAATGGATCAAGGTCCTTTAACTCATATTCTCTCTTGTGAGACGTCTAAAGAAATGTGGAATAAATTAAAAACAATTTATGATAAAGAGTCAGTTGTAAGTGTACATCTTCTACAACAGCGTTTTTTCTCGTTAGTTTTTGACACATCTGTAGCCACATATATCTCTAAAATAGAGGAAATTAAAAATAAATTAAAAACTGCAGGTGAAACACTGTCCGATAAGATGATTATAACAAAAATATTAATGACTCTTCCCGAACAATACAAACATTTCAGGTCAGCTTGGGAATCAGTGCCGACTGAAAACCAATCACTTGAAGAACTTACCTCCAGATTACTATTAGAAGAGGAAAGAACAAGATCTGTCGAAGAACCAAATGCTTTAGCATCTAAGAGCTTCGACAAATCAAGGTTGTGTTGTTACGAATGCAAGAAAATGGGCCATACAGCTAAAAATTGTTACTTTAGAAATAAAAATGGGTATAAAACAAAAACTGACCATACACATAGTAAATATTCAAAGGCAAACTCAAAATACTGCAATTACTGTAAGAAAACAGGACACAATATTCAACAGTGCTGGTTTAGAAAAGGTAAAGAAAATAATAAAATAAGCGAAAAAAAGGAAAAAGAAAGTGAAGATGAAAATGCTTTCATGAGTTACGAAGAAAGCTTTAAAACTGATGACTGGTGTTTAGATTCAGGTGCCTCAGAACATATGTGTTGGAATAAAAATTTGTTTGAGAGCATGCATAAAATAAAAATGAGGAAAATGGTGCAGGTAGGAAATGGACAAAAACTAGAAGTAAAAGGAGTAGGAAAAATAAGTTTATGGGCATGCAATGGTAAAAATTTAATAAAAACTACACTCTCAGAAGTATTATATGTGCCTGATTTAAAGTTCAACCTTTTTTCTGCAGGCTCAGCCTTAGATAAAGGATATTTCTTGTTGTCAGATAAGAAAAAATGTGAATTTACCGACAGTAACGGAAGAGTGAGAGCAATAGCAATTAGAGATAAAAAATTGTACAAAATGTGCTTTTCAAAAGAGTACAGTAGAGATTATGCAGCGAGAATGTGTATCCATGAAGAGGACAATAATGAGGATATTGAATTGGATGAAGAAATAGATACAAAATGTATGAAGGTAAAAGCAATTGGGAGTCTCCAAGAATGGCATTGTAAGTTAGCACATCAAAATATAAAGTATGTCAGAGATTTTTAAAGCAAAATAATATAGAATATTTAGACACAAATGACGATTTTGTCTGCGAGCAATGTCTAGCTGGTAAACAACACCGTATTCCATTTGAAGTGAGTAAATCACGAGCTACAGTCCCATTAGAACTTGTTCATGCTGATGTATGTGGTCCCATGGAAACAACATCTTTGGGGGATCTCGTTATTTTTTGCTTTTTAAAGATGACTTTTCAGCACACAGAAAGATTTATTTTATGAAACAGAAAAGCGAAGTAAAAAGAATTTAGAAAAGTATATTTCTCTGTCTGAGCGAGAAACTGGTCATAAAATGAAAACTCTAAGAACAGATAATGGTCTAGAATTTTTAAATGCAGATATAAAAGAAATCTTAGAAAGTAGAGGAATCAAACACCAAAGAACAGTGATGTATACACCACAACAAAACGGGCGAGCTGAAAGAGAAAACAGAACACTAGTAGAAGCAGCAAGAAGTTTATTAAATGGAAAAGAAAAATTTAGTAAAGCATTTTGGGCTGAAGCAATAAATACCGTAGCATTTACACTAAATAGAACAGGTCCTAGTCCTCATAAAACCAAACCTCCACATGAATTATGGTATAAAAAAGAAGCAGATACACAGATGTTTAAAATTTTTGGCAGTAAAGTATCAGTACATGTACCAAAAGAAAAAAGATTGAAGTGGGATCAGAAAAATAAAATAGGCTTTTTTGTTGGTTATGGAGAAGATATTAAAGGATATAGAATATACTTTCCAGAGAAACAGAAAGTGGAAGTACATAGAGACATAATATTTTTACCAGATAAGAATCAAATGACAGTAAAATCAGATGAAATGGTGATGTTAGACGATAACGACAAAAATGAAGAGCTGGAAATGCAAAATGACCAAGAAAATGAAACTGTTAGTAACTTAGAAAGTGAAGAGAGTTCAATAGAGAGCTCACAGTATAATGACAGTGACATATCCTTGGATTCAGATGTAAATGAAGAAATTGTGAACACAAGGTACAACTTACGTAGAGAAAGAAAGCGAAACACGAAGTATGATGACTATGAAATGGATGTGGACAATGTGTTAATGATTAAAAGCGACGACGATGATGAGCCGTTATGTTACGATGATGCTGCATCAAGTAGTGACTGGAAGCAATGGAAAAAGGCTATGGAAGAAGAAATTAGTGCATTAAATGAAAATGATACATGGTTTTGTGTGCAAAAAGGTGAAGTGAACAAAAAGCCAATCGAGTGTAAGTGGGTGTTTAAGAAGAAAAAGGACGAAGATGGCGTGATAACCAAGTATAAAGCGAGACTAGTAGCCAGAGGTTTTCAGCAAACTCAAATATATAATTCTGATATTTATAGTCCTGTGGCAAAATTGCCATCTGTAAGGTTTTTTCTAGCTTTATGTAATAATTTTAAGTATAAAATTCATCAACTTGATGTATGTAGTGCATTTTTAAATGGAGATATAAATGATGACGTTTTCATATTGTTACCCAAAGGTTATGGTAAAAATGAAGGAAACATTGTAAAGTTAAGAAAATCCTTATATGGATTAAAATCGTCACCTAAAAGCTGGTATAAAAAATTCAATGATTTTATGCTATCTCTAAATTTTATTAGGTCTGAAAATGAATATTGTATTTATATGAAAATTACTAAACATTCCAAAGTTTTTATTCTGCTTTATGTAGATGATTTACTACTTGCTGGTTCAGATGATTTAGAAATAAGCAAAATAAAACAAGTTTTGAATAATAATTTTAAAATGAAAGACTTGGGGTCTATCAGACATTTTCTAGGAATGCTTATAACACAAAATTTGGAACAAAATACTATCCACATAAGTCAAACAACATATCTTAAAAATGTCTTAAGACGTTTTGATCTAGAAAACTGTAAACCTTGTTGCACTCCAATGGAACAAAATTATTCGCATTGGGATTTAAAAAGGGAACAATCTGAGAGCAGCGAAATTGAAAATAAATGTAGAAGGGCAATCGGTTCCCTTATGTATGCTATGTTATGTTCTCGACCTGACCTGTGTATTTCAATAAGTATATTAAGTAGATATCAATCTAAAGCAAGTCTACAGTTGTGGCAAGCAATCAAAAGAGTCTTGAGATATGTTAAAGGTACTTTAGAGTTATCTTTAGTATTTCGTAAAAGTACTTTTGAAAACCTCATTGAGGGATATGTCGATTCAGACTGGGCTGGAGATAGAGTAGACAGAAGATCTACTTCAGGTTATTTCTTTAAAGTTTTTGGCTGTCCTATTAGTTGGTGTTCAAAGAAACAAGCATCGGTCGCTCTATCTTCAACCGAGGCGGAATATATAGCATTGAGTCTAGCTGTAAGTGAATCTTGCTGGCTAAGAAACTTGATATTTGATTTTAAAATAATGGAGACTGATATCAGTGTTGTTATTTTTGAAGATAATCAATCAGCTATTAAAGTTTGCAAAAATCCAGAATACCATAAAAGACTGAAGCATATCGATATCAGATTTCATTTTATTCGAGAGAAAGTTAAAGATAAGGTAATTACATTAAAATATATCCCAACTAAATTGCAAATTGCTGATTTCTTCACAAAACCTTTACCTTTAACTTCTTTCAACCAATTTTGTAAAAAATGTGAATTAGCTTGATAATTCTTTTATTTCCATTAAGAAAATATGGGATGTACCATTGTGGGAGGGTGTTAGAGTATTTTGTATTCAATGGCTAATCCCTATTTAGGGAATTTTTATTGGTAGAGGTTGCCAACTTTGTTTTTAGTATGTAGATGTAAAAAAAAAAAATATAGAAGTAGAGTTGTTGTAGTAAGTTGCTGTAATAAGTGTCTGTGTGCATTTAATTAAAAAGGATTAAAAATAGTAGTTAAACTCTAACAACCGTTTTTAGTTTATTTCTAAATAAAACCCTGCGACCGATAGTAATAAAAAACTATAATATCAAATGCATTTAGTAGAAAGGGAAGTTACTTAGAGATATACAGGTATAATCATGCGTAGATAGTCATCACTTTGAAGATCGGCAATGATCGAGCTATTAGCGTAGGGCTATTCATGGTTGCATGCGGCACACTTGATACATTGGAAATATAACCTCTGGTGAGTACATATATACCGCCGACGTTACCTGTAGCGGTACTTATGTATGTATATTTACTTATCGTTATGTATACACAGAAAAAATATACATATGAATATAAATAAACATTAATGAAATCCCAAGCTGTTATTTTGGCTAAACTATCAATGGTGTGGGGTTCAATTATATTTGCACGTGATTTTTACAGGCGGGGGTCACTTTCAAAACACACTATCTTTATGTCCTTACAGAAAGACAGATTTTTAACTTATTCAGGAGGATTAGTTTCTTATATTGTAAGATGTAACATACTTTTCATGGCATTTTTGTATATTCGTATATAACCTGCTTACTGCAAAATCCAAAATGTGACTAGAATACAACAAAATAAGAATTAACAATTTTCCTAAGGTATAATTGTCTAGAAAGCAATATACACAACATGCTGATTAACAGAAATCAGTAAACAGTACCGCTTTGATAATAATACATAAGCTAATACCGCATTATTTATTATTTTCCTTAATACCTGCCCATTATTTGAAACATAATTCGTGCGCTCAAGGTTTCAGTTGATAAACCTCCATTTTATACTATGGGCTGATATAATGCTGTGTATTTTTAACAACACAATACAAGCCAACGTGTGGTTTATAAAAAAATCTAAAGATTAGATATGAACGTCCTATAGCGGTCTCATTGGTGGAGATTTTCAGAGCATTACAGTTTTATAAGTGTTTAGATTACTTTTTTTGTGCAATCCAAAAGGATAAGTCTTATCTTTAAATTCATAGTGCGCGATATAAATCGGCCGTTTACCTAATATTATCGCCGCATTGTTGGTAACATAATCATATTATAGGAGCTAAAGCATTGATTAATGATTTATATATAAGAGATCTTTTCCGCTAGCTAGAATAATGTAACCAAAGAAATTAGAATATATTTAAGACCGCTAAACAATTCAATGAAAGCTAAAAATTTGTCAAATGGAAGTAGTACATATTACAGTAATTAATAAAGAAAAAAAGATATTTATAATAATACTTAAGCTTTTGTAAAATATTATTAATTAATAGCAAAAGTTATAGTTTTAACCTAAGTGAAACGCGGACTATTCATTTCGACAGACGATTAAAAAATTACGATTAAATAAAATAACCACAACAAGAAGTTTTCTTTTGCTTCAATAGCTTTTGCAAAATCGCTAAAAACTACTTCGCCCTTATAGCAACAAAATTTTGATGTTCAGAAAACATTTTCCTTTTATTTTGAGAACTTATTCATAACGAATTTTTTCTAATCGATACAGAAATAACATATAAGTAGCACATTTATACATACATAGATATTTACATTTATAAATACTACTTCCCCTTTTGCTTGTGCGTCTAGTGCAATTCTATTGTTTATTTTCTTTCATGCTGTCATTGTATTTCTCACTGGGCAGGTAAAGTCAGTGTTACTGTTACTATTATTTCTAAGGAATTTTCCCTGCGACGTTTTTTTATGCTTATACATCATTTTTCAAAGTTTTATTCTCAAATTTCCCATTGTTAAAGATCTTAATCAAGAACACCAAAAATCATCCGTCACTTTTGTAGCTAACACTTAATAAAGTTATATATGTACGTGTGTTACAGACATATGTGTTACATACCTGTTTATTATGAAAGCTTTCACAAATTACTTCATAAAACAGATTTTGATATAACACGAAAACCGGGAGGCTGCGAGTATCCAGTAAATACATTAGCGTAGCATAATAGCATCAAAGGTCTCTAAATATCTTTCGGGTGTGCACTACTACATCAACACCAAGATACTAAAGGATTTTTTCTAAATAATGGTACGTGATTAATACTTTTTACTATTTCTCTTGGTGTTTAGTTAAATTCCATCAGAATCAGCTAACTATTTTATGACAAGACTTTCGTAATCTATATAGACATACATATGGATATACTACTACATTACCTTTTCGTTAAGACCGAACCAACTCCAAATGGCGTAGTATATTAGTCAAATTCTGTAGGGGTAATTTAAAAATACCTACAATATAACTGCATTTAAAACTTATACTAATGTTAGCTACACATAAAGGAAAAAATACATTCATTTGTCAAAGCAGCAAAAGTAGTAATTAATGTAACCATTCATAAATGGCCGAATAGGATGTTGTTATTAGCCTTTCCGAGATTCCATAATAATGGATTCTATTATTAAACGTTTCTTCTTTTGCTTCGCTATTGTGCTTCTATTTTCGGTTGACGTTGCGGTTAAGTTGTTTTAGTTAGGCGGCGATGCACGGGAAAATTTTGATTAATAGAGAACTCTGCGTGTACTTCTTCCCCACAATTACGATTGTTTCTCTTTGTGTAAAGAAACGAGCAAAAAAAAGAAACGAGACATTTTGTCATCCGCTACGTTCAGAGTTCCCTGTTAATTCTGTGATTCGCTATTGTTTAAAATTGAGCGACGGACCGTGTAACTTTCATGACGTTCAAGCTCGACCCGTCCCGTGCTGATGGGTACCCGTTGGTGTCCGTCCGTCCGGACAATTAAAATGTGTGCTATGCGGCCGTTTAATCGAGTAAACAGATGATTTAAGTGAGGCAATGATTCATCACAATCTACTATGACAGATTTCTCGTGGCATGCATCGCTAATTGGAGTCGATTAATTACATCTCTCTGATGCTGTGTTGTATACTCAGATATACTATTATAACGCACATACTGTTTGACCGGTCATGATTATTATATGATGACGACGTCCTCTTTGGCGCGATGTTGACGCTACCACTACCACTACTACCAGTTTCTAAGTTCAACTGTTTTCCGCGACCTACCCTAACGCAAGTGTGCACGTAAATCAAGAGCCCCAGGGAGGGGTCGCCTGGCTGGCCTGGAAACTTTATATATGGTGTCGCCCAGTTGTATTTCAAATTTTACACCCGCAACGTTTATTTACACCGCATAGTGTCTCTATATACGATAAAAATATCTGTACGACCATAAAATCGAGATGCCGTCGGATAAATTTCATTCGTTATTAAGTGTATAGGATTCGAAAAAATTGTACATGTCGAAAATTATTCGAAAAGATAAGGACCACCTGCAGTGAGAATATAAAGAGGTTTTATGGGGTTATATACAAGTGAAGTTGTATACGAATGCGTAAAATATTAATTGCGATATTTATATTTATATATACATATGTTTAAGGTTCGTTTACCCATGTATTCTTTCCTAGAATATACATTTGACAATAACGTTTTGCAAGTACTCACATAATTCAATATGTCATATGGATGAATCTACGGCAAATATTGATGTGTACGTCTGTACGCATACATTGCTTATCGCAGAAATGTAACACCTGAAAATACTATATTCACGTTAACGAAATTAATCCATACTTGCGGTTCATCAAAATAAAAACAGAATAACTTCCGACAGATGTACACACTAGAAATATATTTTAAGTTGACGGTCATACAACACTTTGGATATTAGCATTTCTATACAAAACTAAATATCAAATTGCCATTTAAATAAGGACAAACAGAAACTTAAAAGAGCGTGATACAAGTGGAAATTATTTGTGAATTTGGCAGTGTTTACATTTAATACTTTATTTTCGATATCATACATATATGACTCCTTTCTATAATGTTTCGTTTTGAGTGTGATCTAATACGTTCAAAAATTCCAACTAAAGTACATGAAAAAATTTTTAATCTAAGGAGATACTATTTCGCCGAAGCAATTGGTTTGTATAGGGGCAAATAAATATGTATCTTGTTTCCCGGAAATAATTTAATTTGTTACTGCCAAATACTTGGTTTAAATGAAATGATCTATGTATTTGTTTTAACAAAGTGAATTGTATTAGTCCAAATATTTTAGGAGTAGAAATCAACTTATCACTTGTTTTTTTTTGTGTTGTGGGTGCTTAGTTGCAGTGACTCCGTAAGCTCTATTACTTGTCTGGCTAGCACTGCAACACTCGCGGTGTAGTTTGGTGTGTGTAAGTTGTATTCAAATGGCTTTGTGACAGCTTCATATCGCCTTTTATGATGCCGCGGTGTTAATCACATTGCTCCCAACAGCGAATGGCAAGTCGATCCGGGATTAAACTCTCTGAAAAAATGTCACCGTCCCTCCAGAGAATTGAACCCCGGCACCTATCGTCCTCTCACAACGATAGTCAGCCGTCTAACCACTGCGGCCATCGACGCGTTTCAAGTGACTGATTGTAGTAATTTATTGTTGACAATGTTTGACTGGAATTTTCATGTGCAAACAACTGTACAGGGTAAAATTAAATAATTATTTGTTTTATGTCTTAAATTAACCATTAATTCAAAACAGAATATCGCTGTACAGTTTTGCGTTTTCCGTTTATATTTTCTCCATCAACTAATTTTTACTAACAAAAGATCAAAATATTGTCAAATGGATAAATATCTTAGGTCAAATAAATACCTGATAAATACATGATAAACACATAATGTTCATCATGTATCAAAATAATAAAATTATTATATTTTCGACATTCGCTTTTTGTACGTAAAAATGAACTTCAAAAATCACCTTTTGATTTCAAAATTACGTTTTATAGTACTTGATGGCAAGACAATTTCATATTTATAATATTTTACTCATCACTGAAACCAACACGCTGTAGTAAACATCACACATTGTTATTTATTTAGCGGATAATTTTATATATATACAGGTAACGTCAGCGTTAGATAGTCACTTGAAATTCTACGAGAATAGCATCACCACAGCTGGTAGTAAACTATAACGGTTCAACATTTTCAATATGAAAGCTATACGGTACGTGTATATATATAGTACCTACTCCATCACTATAACTGACCCTGTTATGACCTCTTTCCTTATGTAAAATATTGTAATTAATCACAATGTTGATTTAAAACCAGATGTGAACTCTGCCAAATAAAGCGTAAATAATCACTTCGAGTTCGGTTCATAGAATTTTGAATTAGTTTTTCATTCTTTTTAGTTCATTTGCGTTTTCTATCAGTTTCCGTGATTAGCTAAATCAATTACAGTGGTAACCAAAAAAATTATTATAATTATATGCGACGATACCCTGCGATGCCCTTTACATACTATTTATATCAATATTATTTATATTCGAGATACTAAGATATAGTGTACACAGGGTACAAGATCATTAAAATTTGACAGTAAAGAACATATTGGTTTCGCTTTTATCCTAATCAACGGTCAATGTAGACACATATAGACGGTTATAAAATACACTGGCGTTATTAATTGAGGGGATACAGTGTATACCAGTGCCTGCGCAACAAATACATCGTATTTAACAAATAATATGTATATATGGATGGATATAGCTTATACATATTTTATCCTATAAAAACAAAATACCGAATGGTGCCCAGAGATATTCATGAGTTTTTTTTTTCTCAGCGATCTAACTTCAGGCCTTTTTCGTTGTACGTCGAGTTGGAATTCAAAACTTGTTGGCCGTATACGAGAAAGCCGTTTCAGAGTTCTTTTTTTATTCATCCTTGGGATCCCTTTTTTATAAATGAAAGAAGAGAAATGTTGATTAATCTGAAATATTTTTATATCCCATGTGAATAACTCAATTATTCAAGTTCATTTAAAAGACATACGGAATTATATCCAGTTGTGCGCGTATCGTAGACGGTAATTGATAGACATTCACATACTTGAATGGAGTAGCACAGCATCAGCGAACATAACAAAATGAAAACTAACCGCTTCAACCGTAAACTAGACAGTTGCCTTCTTTAATTGCGGCTATAACGAATCAATAGAGACTTTTGAAGTTAAACAATATTAACTCCAAAGTTGACAACGATGAAATGTTGCGGTACGCTAAGCAACAGTATCCATAATTCCAGACGTGTGTCGAATGGAAAAAAGCTCGTAATTAAACTGCGATTAATTTAATTTATAAGTCAGTGTCACTTTCATTAAATATTTTGATTTATATCTCGACATGAAATGCAAAGCTGTGCATTTTTGTGGTTGTTTATATCCGTACAATAATTTACAGCCCACATGATGTGGGCACGCCTTCCTTGTCATGTTTTAGTGTTAGCACTAAATGTAAATATTTTTGCACGTTACTAATATAACAAGTTAATCGGGAGTGAAGTGAAAATAACTTTTCGGAATTTATTTAATGTGGTGATAATCCTACAAATTATTGCAGTATATTTATTGATAAACAAATTAGAATTTAATACATCTTCATATAAATAATGATCTATTACCTATATTAGCCGAATATTACATTCTTAATTGTAAAATTTTGATGGCCATTTGATTTGTAAATTTTGCAAAATATTTAATGCCCAATAACATATTTTGCAGTTGTACTTCAGTTGTATATTTAGCATATTTATTATTTTATGTCCTATCATTACCTGTAATAATTATTGAATTCATAAGGCTCCCTAATCTTATATTTTTATATATATACATACATCTTCTGAAGAAGCTACTGTGTAGCAAAAGAACAGTTACTTATACCGTGTAAATAAATTAAGTGCAATTCTAAGTGGCTTTGTTATTGGTTAATTTATGTGCATTTGAAAACTATAATAAAGACCAATAAATGTAAAACTGAATGAATCGCATCTAAACTGAATCTTAGAAAGTCAGAGTTAAGGTCATTTACTGACTTCTGACTGGTCATTGTCTAAATCAAAAAAAGATAGGCAAAGCAAATGAAGTTACACATCGATTTTGCGTACTTAGTACCAGGATCGCTTATCCTATACTGCAAAATTCTAACGCTAGAGAAGATCACGCCGATAGCACCTAAATCAATCCCAGGATTCGTTAAGAATATCAATTTGGAAGGCTATGTGCTAATAAAACTGGGTGTGTTAGTTCATTCAAATTTATACTAATACTATTAAAACGTGAATTGCTCCGACAAGTATTTGTAAAATTTACTATCGAAAATTGACTATCGAATCGAGTCAATCAATAATTAGAAGGCATATGTGTCTATTTTGGTCTGAACGAACATTAACACTTGAAAAATATGTTAAATAAATTCTGTATACGTATGTATGTATGTATATATTATACACATAATACAGTAAAACTGCTTATATGTTCTAATAAATATCCGGTTGAATAAAAAATATATTAATTACACTTTTGGTTGTTATGCAACATGCGCTCCCCAGTTAATGCGCACAGGTGTTTCAAACATTAGGAAAGATTGAATATAGGGAAGAACGACCTATTCGTCGATTTGGTGCTCAAATATGGGAAGACTGCGCCCTTAGAGAAACTCATAGACCACCCACTTCAGACCGAACAGTAGAGGTATACTTAACACCATCTCTAATCGCTTTATGAACTTTCGCGTTGTACGTCTACGTTTTTTGTGGGGACGAATACAGAAAACGAATGAGAGAACGGAGCAGACGACATTGTTTTAAGCGGACACTGAATCACATGTGCTGAAGGAGAAGACACAACTGTGTGGCACAATGCGTCGTTCGAAAAGGAATCCGCCAAGGTTACTGCTGCTGATGATTCTCGTTTATAAAAACGGTTACTCTGTCGGCCATAACTCGGCCATACAACGTCTTTATACACTCATATTTATTACGAAGATTCAATCACAAGATGTCTACAAATTTAATAGCTTCTTTTTTCTACTGTAGCAGTAGATTGTTTTAACTTATATGAAGCTATAAGACAAATTAAAATAATTCTTTTCTTTATACAGACATTTGTGTATAACCGCTGTTTTATAAAAAGTATCAAGTGGCTTATTTTTATGGTAAATCAAGTCATACTTCGTACTAAGACTAGTGGCTAATTGTGTTTGCAAAGGTTTTTGGTACGCTACAATTCTTAGTACTTGCCGTATATTTTTAAATGGCCAAAGCTATTGTTCTGACAATATTCAATAATATATAATTTTTTTGTTTAAACAATTATTGATTAAAATAAGAATAGGTTCATAGCCCAGGAAACCAATTCTTCTTCTTAATAAATATACATATGTATGTAATGTAAATTTGCACACTATCGACTTCATGTGGGTTGTTCTCTAACATTAACCTATGAAGCAACGTTATATGTAGACAGATACACATAGTTGTTCCTGTAAGTGGAAAAATATATTGCTGATGTTAATAAAAACAGTTGATGCGTAATTAAAATGGTGAATATATGTTCTGGTGACTGTTTATGATTGAAGCGATTCCTGCTTATTCAAAAAGTCGTTTCAGCAAAAAGAAGAATTTGAAAAATAAGAAAAAACATATCTAGCACGAAACTGACATTTATCGATTTATCATTTTAAATAGATATCAATACCTTGCAGAAACGTTTGTTTGGATTTCCATTGCAGGTTTTATTCTTACGATTTAGTTGCACATGTTTGTATTGTTAACTGTTGAGTAATTAAGAACAGGACAAGAAGTAAGAAGTTAAATGTCAGACGAACATAAATAATTATTGCACGTCCGTGTTAGCAGTTGAAAATTATAAAAGCTTTAAGCTTTAAGTAAATTTGTAAACTAAATTATCACTATCTGTGAGTTTGTCATCTTTCCATCTATTTGGCCCACTTGTTGTTTTGATCGTTACGATCCAAGAGTTGATATAACACACAATTTATTGTCAAAATTTAAAGTGTAGTACAATTCTTTGCGCCAATGTGTAAACAGCACAGTAAAACAACACTTAATTATACTAAAAGATGCATTAGCTTGTCCACACATGTTTTTATTAACTACACTTTGTGTGGTCTTCGGTTACTTATTTTTCTATTGCTATAATATGTATTGGCAATAGCAATAAATAATGACATAATGAGCTATCACTGATGCATAAGCTTTTAATAAATATCCCATGATTGGATTAAACGTTAAGCTAAAACTTCAAGGTATGTATTTACTTCTCCATTTGGCTCTACACGAATTGTCAGGAGAGTGGCGAACAATAGCTTCTAAACGACAGTGTAAAGGATGTGGAAGTACTTAGGAAGATCGTTTTACGGTCGTATGTTTACAGTGAAACGGGAACGTTACTCAAGGAGAAGAAACTGTGGCTTAAATTGATAATTTGAATCTACGTTACGACGGTTGCGGAAATAAAAGTTGCGATTTCAGCGAAGCAGCAGCGGTGGTGCGAAGGAGGGGCGCGGTCGTAATCCGTACTACGTGTCCATCAAAATCGAGAGGAGGGCCCGTATCAAACTCTGGAACGCGGAGTCGGCGTCGGCGCACGAATTTTCCAACCGCTCCGTCGACGCCATATAACGCCATCTTGCCAGCAATCTCCTAAATGGCCATCGAGATAAACTTAACCGTCTCGACATGTATACCACCCTTAGGCCAAAAGGGTAATGTCGAAATGCACATCCGTGAAATTGAGAACGCGTCGCCCCGCAAGTCCACAGTGACCATGAAAAGCATCGTCGTCGTCGGGAGCGCGACGTGTCCTCTTCACGTCGATCATAAAAATCAGCTGGAGCATAAAAACATCCCAACTGGCTGTGAGTGACGTCCCGGTTGACGGCTCGAGGACGATCGATCTTGTGACGTCAACGGGATACGCCGGCATACTATCAACACTCCATACCGTAACGTTATACTATTGTACATGCAATATGTACTGCTTACATCCGCAAAATACATTACTTGCATTCATGTAACACCATTACCGAATTAGATAAGAAACATCAAAGCGAATGTTTATAATTATTAAAATAAGTGAGCAGCTGTTAAAGTCTACTCGACGTTGAAATATAATGACCATTAATAGTGAGTATCGTAAATCTATATACTACATATTCCATATTTTCTCTACGCAAAGTTTTCGTAAAATTCTGGATTAGGTGTTCCGTTTGTATTGATGCTTATCCTTTGAAAATGTTACCGTCAATTTCATAGTGGTGGTGATCTGTATTGCTTTGAGTATTATATAATTTGTAGATCGTAACCAAGTAGCTTTCTTTTTCGGATATGTTACTTCTGCTGTCACCTTCTACGTAGTCGCAGAAGCCTACTCTCAACTATTTGTTCGTCAATATGCAGTAAAAGATCCATCGAAGATTGGTGGGTAGTACAGATATCAATACTTTATTATATGAATCAAAACAGTTTAAGTGTTGCATTTGTCTAGTTTCACATATGTACAGGGTGTCCGGATAAGGGTACGGAGCGGCTGTATCTCGACAATGGTAGTCAGCAGAAGTTCTGGAAAAAAATTCTTATACATAAAGTGGGTAAGAAAAATTGCTGGAAATTATTTTTAAGTGTGTAAATCGACCGCTAGAGGGCGTAACTGCTGCGAAGAAACATAAAATCTACGCTATCTCGGAAAGTCAGGTAATCACCTATAACTTTGAAAACATCATTTTATAGCTTGGGTAGTACTGCATCATTTTGTCTTGTGAAATTTTTTTCTATCAGCCATAATAAAGGAGGGGGAAACCGATGAATTTATTAATCTTTATATTGTAATATCTCTTGAACCATTCACCCGATTTGAATATTTTTGATTTCGTTAAAAAGAGCATTTTGTGGACTCTTAAATCAATTTTTTCTTAAATTTTTCTATTTAAACCAAATAAACTAGAGGACGTTATCTGCAACGTTCTTACATTTTTGTGATTTTTGGAATAAAGTTAAATGGAACGATACTATGTTCCTGACAGATTCTTGGCCACAATATAATTATCCGAATTTTAGTGAAAACCGCATCGCGATATGTCCATGCGTTCTCGATTTATAGGAGAAAATGTTAAAAATTAGAATACCTCAATCGTATCAAGTTACCTTAGTAAGAAAAACAAATCAGGTAGCCATGGTTATCTGTAAATTGAAAGGATTACAAGTTTGACAGCTGCCAAAACTTTGTAATGTGCCGAAAAGGCTGTAATTGCGTTGTATCAAGTTACCTTTGCAAGAAAAACAAATCTCAAAGCCACAGGCCAGCAGAACATAATTTAATTGTAAAACAAAATAAACACAAAACAATTATAATTAAAGTTCATCCAAAAATACGTTAGAAATGTTATTTTACATTAAAAATGTTCAAAATGTTGTCCATCTTTCTCGATGCATTTACGTAATCTATTTTCGGTAGAAAAAACTGCCGCTTCAATTTCAGCCCTAGACAAGCTTCTAATGGCATTTTGTATTCTTTCCATCATGTTTCCTCGGGTTGTCGGTTGTTCTTGAAACACCAAGTCTTTAAGTCTACCCCACAGATAGAAATCTAAACAAGTTAAATCCGGCGAACGCGCTGGCCACGGAAATAGACTTCCTCTTCCAATAACCTGATTTGCATATTGCTCCTCTAAATGCTGACGTACGTTTCGGTTGTAATGCGCCGGACAACCATCGAGCTGGAACCACATGTTTCTTCTTGTTTCCAGCGTGATGTCCTCTAAAAGTGGTGGAAGAGAAACGTTTAAAAATTCTAAAAACCTTTCTCCATTAAGGGATTGATCAAAAAAATATGGGCCTATAATTTTTCCTTCCACGATCCCGCACCATACGTTCAAACTCCAGTGATTTTGATATGCTACTTGCCGCATCCAATGTGGGTTTTGCTCCGACCAATAATGCATATTATGCAAATTTACACCCCCTGAGCTACAAAAAGACGCTTCATCCGTCCATAATACTTGCGACAAAAAATTTGGATTTTCCCGAATCATATTTAACATCCAGTGACAATGGTTCAGTCTTCTATCATAATCACTGTCTCTTAATGCCTGATGTAGGACAATGTGGTAAGGATGCATATTATTGCGTTGAAGAATCTCTTGGACACTTGTTTTTGGGACTCCTAGGTCGTTGGCAATTTTTCTTATGCTTAAGAATGGGTCGTTTTTCACGTAGGCTAAAACGTTAATAATATTTGCCTCGTTACATGTTCCACGCCTTCTTATTGGTGCTCTAATGGGCTGCACGCTGCCAGTCTCTCGTAAACGAGTAGCCAATCTTGAAAACACTTCTCGAGAAAAATGTCTTCTTTCTGGAAATTGCATTGCATATTGTCGCGACGCAATTACAGCATTTTCGAAACATTGAAAATAAATACGTAGCATATCATATGCTTCTGCGTTAGTAAACGGCATATTTTTTTACAGAAAAAAAGATCGATTACAAAATAACTATAAGTCACAGAAACTATCAGAAATAACTTTTGGCAGCTGTCAAACTCGTAAACGTTTCAATTTACGGGTAACCATGGCTACCTGATTTGTTTTTCTTACTAAGGTAACTTGATACGATTGAGGTATTCTAATTTTTAACATTTTCTCCTATAAATCGAGAACGCATGGACATATCGCGATGCGGTTTTCACTAAAATTCGGATAATTATATTGTGGCCAAGAATCTGTCAGGAACATAGTATCGTTCCATTTAACTTTATTCCAAAAATCACAAAAATGTAAGAACGTTGCAGATAACGTCCTCTAGTTTATTTGGTTTAAATAGAAAAATTTAAGAAAAAAATTGATTTAAGAGTCCACAAAATGCTCTTTTTAACGAAATCAAAAATATTCAAATCGGGTGAATGGTTCAAGAGATATTACAATATAAAGATTAATAAATTCATCGGTTTCCCCCTCCTTTATTATGGCTGATAGAAAAAAATTTCACAAGACAAAATGATGCAGTACTACCCAAGCTATAAAATGATGTTTTCAAAGTTATAGGTGATTACCTGACTTTCCGAGATAGCGTAGATTTTATGTTTCTTCGCAGCAGTTACGCCCTCTAGCGGTCGATTTACACACTTAAAAATAATTTCCAGCAATTTTTCTTACCCACTTTATGTATAAGAATTTTTTTCCAGAACTTCTGCTGACTACCATTGTCGAGATACAGCCGCTCCGTACCCTTATCCGGACACCCGGTACAATAAACGAGTTCCTATAGTTATTGACAGTTCGATAACCGTAGAGATAAAAGCGACTGGCTATGGTTAGTGCAGTACTTACGAACTGGGTGTCGAATTTTGTCAGTGGAGCTTGTGGCACGTTTCGCTAGATCGGTAACTCGGTTGAGCTATCATTTGTTGTTGGGACATAATTTACAATGTCACATTCTTTGCATCAAGATATACTTAAGTACCATTTCCAGTTGAGAAAGCAAGCTGTCAAGTGATGTCAAAAGGCACCTATTTTGAACTGCTTTTGCAGGATTCGAAAGTTATATTATTAAAACCGGTGCAATTGCACTAGCTACTCAAATATTTCTGACCGACAATCAAAAATGAGGCGTCAAAAATTGTTGAGCTATTTTCAATTTTTCATTCTGCACAGAAGAATACAGTTCCTATAAAATTACAGTTTTGATCACTGTGAAAGGAATAAACCTAGGTATGACAAATATGTTGGAATACTTGTTGCATTAGTAAATTGTTACTGATGACAAAAAAGTTATACATTTATGTATATATGTAGCTCTTCTTAACTGGTACACTTCGCATATAGATATTATCATATTTTCAAAAGACTAACACGTCACACAAAAAACATCAAATACATATCTCAAAATCAATATATTTCCGATTTATTCTTCTCGAGAGTGCTGTAAGTAAAGTGTATTATATTATCTTACAATACAAATATCGTCAATCAAATATGTTCTGAATGTTGTAAGTTTCTTTTCCAATAGGAATGATGGTGATTACCTTAATGTTCTTCTTTTTATGGTGTTTACCTAGTTATCATTATTAGTCCAACGACATTTGATAAAATATTAAATTAGTCACGTGAAAATGCGCCTTTAACATAAACGAACGTATAACCAATACTATAAGTACTATGTAAAGTATGTGCTTATTATATTCTTATTCTTATTAAAACAAAGTAGAAATAAAGTTAATAAAACAACTTAAAGAAGAGGTGAACAAGTGCGTATTCTAGAAATGATTTTATACCATCTTGATCGTCAGAAACAGGATTTTAACACTAATGCGTCCGAGCGTAACGGACGTGCAACCGAGACCCAAGTCACTCGATCACTGCTCTTTAGTTAAGTTTTACTTTGAAAGACGAAAAGTTCGCTTGCTCTATTAACATGCGGTGACATTACTGCTAAACTTACTTCACAAATACCCTGGATTAATGAATACTCTTTATTTTAAATGTAATAATTAAGTTATAATAAATGTGAATTTATTACAGCTTAGATTTTAGCTTTTAGGCTTTGA
The DNA here is from genome assembly GCA_023690525.1 of Holotrichia oblita. Taxonomy (NCBI): domain Eukaryota; kingdom Metazoa; phylum Arthropoda; class Insecta; order Coleoptera; family Scarabaeidae; genus Holotrichia; species Holotrichia oblita. The sequence goes on along the minus strand of CM043016.1, from coordinate 138,329,876 downwards.
AAATAATCCCCAAACGTCGCAAAAATCATTCGACAGCTGAAAATCATTTGCGGTAGCAATCTCAAACTGTATTAAGAATTATGGAAAATGGGATCAATAATCTGGTGGCAGGAAAGTCAACTGATCAATTTGGAGTTTATCAGACGCGGACTAGAATCCACTTGGATGAGAAAATGTGTCATTTTTGTTTGGGCGTTCCTGTACATCTGTCGTGTTACCTTATAGTGTTATCCTACACCACTTGCAGCGATGTTGAGTACCTATGTAAAAAAATCATGTAATACTGACACACATCAATTTTTACAGCTGAAGCTGTAGCGATAACCATGACAAGCAATAAAGCTTATGAAGTTGCTACAGCTGCATATACCACCAAAAGTTATATTATGCAGGATAGTGGTCCTCTATGAGCTTTTTGTTATTAAGGTCAATTAAAGTGGCACACAATCGCAAAACGTACGGCTTTACAAATGTTTCCAAATTCGGTGTAATACAGGATATTGGTGCCTAAAATGGCTTGGTATTGAAGTATATGTATTGTCAATTAGTTTCACGTCCTGCGGTTTAGTATACTTACTCTTGATTATTTGAATATATTTTGGGCTTTATTTTGTGCGAATGTGCTTTAAGATTAAGTCAACATTATATTAAAATCATCTACTCCTACAAAGATGTACGTGTAATGTATGTCTAGATCTACAGTTTACAAGAAACAAGTAGAAAACTTCTAAGAAATAATACATCTACATATCTATAAGAAGTTTACGTTGTATGCGTATAGATTACTAGACTATAGTAAATTGCAAAATTTTATGAGTTATGGATATGAGATTTTAAGAGTAAATTTCAAGAAAACCTAAAAAAATCGAAAAGTATTTTGATAGTAGACCTTTTTCCGGATTATGGGGAATGCGCATGTATATACATCACCAAAACAGAATTAAGAAAAGAGGATAAAAATCGATAACACTCTCTACAGTAATAAAGTAAAAGAAAGAGAGGGTGCTTACTCGCAGGGAACTTTAATTTCGTACAAGGAAATGACTTGCAAACGTCCTCACACCTGGACTCTCTCCGTTACCGGGTATCAGCTGCTTGGGGACCCGTGCCATTATTTTACGTGAATGTGCGCTTTATCAATCGCCCCATCGACACAATGCGCCAGACTACGGAAACGGGGCTCAATTCAGCAACCCACACGAAATGATTTAAGACTCAATTCTATGACCATAAACAACCTGCTAGTCTTTATGACAAATGGACGAATCGAGACCGTTTTTGTGAATTAATAGACCACACATTGTTTACACTTCGTAAATTACGCCTATACACACGCGTTCCGCTCTTACTGTTGAAATAGAGTTATATGTAAAGCTAATAAATTGTAACAATACAGGTTATTAGATAGTAGGAAACTGTAAAATATTTTATTTCTTCTAATTTGGATTGGTTTTAGGTTTATGCTCTATTTTTATACAATATACCTACTTACATTAATATTATATTGTTATATGAACTTGTGTTGACATTAGGTTTATATAATATTACCTTACGGTATTATATGTAGCCTTGTGAATATTCGTTATAAATAGTACGGTAAATTTTTGATTATTTAAAAAATAAAAAAATAGGTATACATTGGAGAGTTAGTGTAAAATAAATTTTGTAAATAATAAATACTGCAATAGTGATAATAACGAACGTTTTATTATCAATAGTATCAAGCGATGGAAATCACGACTACGATATGTGCTTTTCGTATAGAAGAAGAGCACAATAGGTAGTAATAATCTCTTGTGCAAGATGGATCAAGACTACTTGTCGTTTTATTACAATTTCCATTGTTTTCACATTCATTTATACTTTAACTTATGTCTTGATATTATTGATATTTTTCCAACCTGTTAGTATTTTGGTAACATGTATTGACATCTAGAAAGACAAACGGTAACATCGTGGAAGTAATATTAGTGATCTGAAGACACTATTGATATCAATACGGTAAAAATACAGATATAGTCCTATCTTAATAAATAAATGGCACGTTTTAACTTATAATCTAATGACAATAACGTCGCGAAAACTGTTCATAGCAGTTACTAATTCGGTCCATGTATTATCCTACAGCGTTTAAAAAAAATATTGGTGCTTTATTTGTTACGATAATAGCTCTATTTTTTTACAGTTTTCCATATATAAAAAAGGGTTCATTATTATTTCATGAAAAAAAAGTTGAAAGTAGTGTTAAACCTGTAACTTTCGTTTAATAAGTATTTCAAGGCGTAGGTACATTTTTGCAAACTAAAGCATCACAACTGCACCTCTTAAAATAGGCTAGCTGGTAATTCTTCTTCTGCTCCAAAAGTTATCAAAATATTTGATTTGTCGTGTGGTAATACCTTTTGAGACTGCAGAAGAATTGTAATTTTAACTTAGCAAAATGTAATTTCTTAATTTTGAAACAAGTTTTCTTTTTCAATTCATCAGGAAAAATATGTACATAAAACAATGCATCAGATGAGATATGAGCGCCCATAAGTGATTTATTGCAACACTTAAATTTTGTTTATGAATATTGCATGTGAAACAAAGTATTATTAATAGAACAAACGATGAGTGTTTAAAACATTCAGTTGTAGGTAATAGATGCGGACAAGTATTGCTGCATTACTTGACGTCTTCATTTTCCAATAGTTTTCAGTTGCAATTGCATAATATTAAAGTTAAAACGTATAGGGGAACAAATAATGTGCTATTGTTATAAACAACATGACGTTCATGTAGTAATATGGAAAGTTATTAGATGTTTTTGGGATCTTTTGTCATTTTAAACGAGATTTTACACATAACTATTCATTAATATGACAGTTTTCAGTGACAACAATTCTTTATTACATGCAATAAGTTATTTGCAATTAATAATTGTTTATACTGAAAGTATTGGCACAAAATGGTAACTAGAGAAAATCGAAATTCCATTCATATAAGAAGAGTTAAGAGTGATGAGTTGAATGGTTTGCAACAAATATCACTTAACACGAATATTTGGGGGAGAGAAAACTGGCAAGTTGGCAAATTTTACAGCCCTCTAGTAAGTAAAGAGGAAAAATAAGTTTGAGTAAATTGGCAGTGGTTCATATTGGAAAGGTTTCGTAGAAGATCTCCATAGGAGGTATTATATCTTTAAGCCTAAGCAGTTCTAAATAAACAACTACATCTCAGAAACAAAATAGCAATCAACCATTTGTACGTTGAAAATGAAGGAAACCTAATAAAGATGACTCGCAGTAAAAATCCAAACAAAAGATAATTTGGTTTCAGTATTACCTCGCCGTAGATGATGTTGTGCTGATAAAGACATACCTTTTCCTTCATGTTCTGGAGAAACCTTGTGCCGATTGCCCAAAGTAAGCTTTGTGTAAAATTTCGTTACACAATAACACAACATGTGCAAAAGTTTCATCCAACATTCTGATAACTCCCTAAAAACGAGTCGTCCTTCCAAGAACTGGTTCCGAAGTACGAACAAGTGTGCACAAAGCAAGAGTGACTATTTTGAAAAGCAAATTTATGTTGTTCAAAAAATCTGCAGTTTGAAAAATGCAGTCAGGAAGTAAATACAGCATATCATGCGTACAGAATTAAATGTAAAATGAGATAGTTGTTTAACTTAATGTTCTTACATTGATTAGAATAGGACATTTCTTCGTTTGTATATTAGGAAATACAGTCATTATAAAAAGAAATAAATAGCTACAAATACACTACCTAATCATATACTTAAATTAGAAATTATTATCAAAAATGTCGATAAAGCATATAATTGTTGGTTTCCTATATTTACTATTTAGAAATTTATTACAAACGGAAGCTCCTGTTGGTACTATAATCATTTCTTATACATACATAGTATCAATAGATCCGTCACTAGATGATTCCTGTGATAAAGCTACTATAAAATTAATACCCAATATCCTGCACGTGTACAAATAACCAATGTGGGTATGTGTTAGTTAGGTATAATATTTATTGTCAACACTTATCTCTACCATTTAACACAGAATAGTGAAGCTGTATGCTACGTGAAGCACAAACCTATTTAATGTAGTTTACTTGAGATATTTCTGCTCGGAGTTAATCACGTCAAACCCCATGCAAATTGCAGCATAAGCTTCTGCATCACTTTGTGCAACGGACATTAGCTCTTCAAAAAAAAAAAAACAGAAAAGGTATGGATACTAGAAAATCGGTTTTAAGATAGACAGTATTTTATCGATGTGTGCAATTATGGGACGTTCAATCTACGATCCAGATAATAGTAGGTGCTCGGATTGTAGCGAAACAACCTAAAATATAGCATGAAATTACGTGGTACACTTTGTAATTATAATGAAGTATTATAGCCTCATAACACTTGCGATGATTATGTTGTATTACAGAAAAAATCTTGTACATTATAGGATGCCTAGCTAGCACAATTATTGAGTATTTTTAACCAAAAATGTAATTACAAAATCAATCCCACAAATATGTACATACAAAGTCACATATAGTTTCTATTATTTTAAATATATTCAAACAAAGGATACAAATTGTGCAATACAATTCTGAATACGGTCCTGCATTTTTTACCTACGCTTTATGCATATATGGATCGTTAGTACTATTTTTAATTAACATTAAATGTAACCAGCACGTAAAGTTGAATGTTGTTTGAAAGAAATTGTTATGATATAGGTACTACATTGTGAAGTAAGCGAAAAATTTATGCAAATACTATTTAAAAATCATAATGTCGTAAATAGCTATGTACGTTTTAATATTAGCATATTATAACATGCGCACAGTGGCGTACTATCCAACAGAGATATCAAATTTGTACGAGTTTTATTAGTTTTACCAGCGCGATTTAATTAGACATTTACTTTTCATTTAATAGAACACATTTACATGTTTCTACTATGAATGTTTTATTTTATATTCCATACTTTATGGTGTTTCTTCAATTCAGTTAATTTTAAACGTTGAATCAGTATATCTCTTACTTAGTGATATAAAATTGTCATCTATCTATTTCTGATTAGATGGCGCGGTAATTTTTATCGTCAAAATATATATTAGATATCTGTACATAACTGTCTAACAATGAAAGTCAAATTTCCAGAACATACTTAGTGCTTCTTATACAATGTCCTAGTACCTGTAGTCACAACATTATTTCTATAGTAGATCTGCACATAGTCCACACATAAATGCAGTTGTTGACAGTGATATGTGCGCAGAATGCTCAGAACAAACGTGAAGCTTGATTAAATTGAGTGTAATCACTGTATGCTATCACTTACTACAACCAGTACTATAGTAATTTAATAATTTCTGGTAAACAAGTGAGAATTTGATCTAAAAACATCACTATATTTATAATTAATTTTGTTATTTGGTTTAATGCAGTTCAGACAAAACAAATATTATATTGATTTGAACCAAGCATTTGGCAGCAATAAATTAAATTATTTCAGGGAAATGAAAATCAATCACAGGCCACACTGCAACTAAACAGCTGTACACAGATAAAAATGCGAGTTCCATAATGACTCCAAGTCAATCTACATTTGCTTACTTTGTTTTACATTTTGTCGCGGAGAATAGGTACACAAACCAGTCTTTACAATGACCAAAAAAAAAATCGCTTTAAGGCGGATACTCATAAACTTCAAGACGTCAGAAAGATCCTATTTTTTCTGTGTAGATGGGAATGAATAATGATACGGAATAAGAAAAAAATGTCAATACCAAATGTAATTTCATATGTTTCTTTCCTGTAAATAGCTCTACTATTGATTCTAGCAATAAAAGTCCACACCCTTACTTCTTCACAACGAAAACTTTATCTACATTATTCCATACATACATATATTTCCTACTACTTTTCAACATAAATATTACTTCCAGGTATATTTTTATGAGCCTACGAAGCAATCTTACTTAAGAAGCGACCAAAACTCTGTAATTTTACTTAATTAATTTGAGCAGCAGAAATACATTACCAGCTTTCGTTAAAAACGTTGTTCATGTTAAATTTCAGTAATTGCACACGCAGCCACCGTTTCCATAAAACGTTTAGGCACTAAGTGGTTAAAGGGATGAAGACCTAGCGATGTACAGTTTTTCGTGTACGTTTTCGTGTATGTGTGTTTGTATAGGCGTACGCCTCTGTGTATGTGTGTGTTATGTTTGTGCCTCTTCGTCGACGTCTCCAATGTCGAATTAATGCGTCGTTCGCGTGGAGACGGGCAGCAGCTGGTGCGGGTAAACGATCACCACCTGACCGTGCATTTGCATATTAATCTCAAAGGTCATGTACTAATATGTCGGACCATTTGTTGATGAACTATCAACTTTTAATGGTGAACGAAACGAAGCCAGAGAGAGTCCGGGGAATTGAGATATTCAATTCGTTTTATTGAATAATTAATTAGGAGCTCCCGAAACACATTAACTTTAATTACAGTGCAGTATAATGTGTAGTTAAACCATTACTACCCGACGTCGTCGTCGTAGTCTAAATAAAGGCGCAATTCAGGAAGTCAGACTTATTTAATTGCGAAATTGCAAGTCGAGCGGCGAGATTCGATACGAGAACAGTTTCTTGCATGCATGTTAGATCTATCTTTATGACGAATACTCAGTTAAGCATTCGGAATTACGGTATGCAGAGTGCAGAAACAGTAAAAAGATTATGCGGAGTGAAAGGTGACTAAGTCTATTTGGTAGAAATATACTTGCAGCCAAAGAAGTTTCTTAGTCTTCAGTAAATGGAGAAGACAAAAGTTCTTATACTTCTAGATATCAGAATATGTATAATAAAAACAGGGTTTAACTTACGGATATGTATATTTTATGACTGAATAAATGACGGGAACGAAATCATATTATACAGAGCACATAAAAAGTATCGCAGCTTAGTAGTGGTCAAATATTTCTCAAGTTCAAAATCTCTAATCCTTCATATTATTTAAATAAATTGCTTACTATAAATTTGAATTCAAATGTTAATTCGTTAAAATTATTTGTACTTTTGCATGCGTTATTTCGTCCTTTTTTGGATTTAATGGCAATTTTTTCATTAAATTATTGCTTCTGTGTTAATTGCGTTTGATATTCTTACAATCGCTTCATACTCACAGCTAAGATTAATACAAATTGCTATTTATTTTGAAATTTACTATTTTTTTAATTCATTATATTTCGGAATCATGTCATCATGTAGTATACAAGTATGCTGAAAAGTTTGGACCGAATATATATACTAGCTTAGTTTCTTTCTATTAAGTATTCATTGGGATTCATTGGTACTGTTAGAGTAAAATGTCCCTACATATATGTAGGTCGTAGTTGCTTTTGTGAATTGGCTATCTTCTCTGTTATACAGGTATATACAGGTCATATACAGATCGTTGCATCGCAAGTGCCGTCAAAATATTATATCGATAGTTGAACGGTATGTCTTAGTTAAATCCATATGCCGCACCGGCACCGATACATGTTGTAGAATACGTATGAATATTTGGATATTTGCAGTCTCCAGTTAGGCATTGTAGAAGGTAGTTGTCTCATATGTTCTAGCGCTTTGCGATATTTTATTACATTTTCATTTTTTTATTATTCTTGTTGAAACAATATTGTTTTCATTTGCATTTTCTTATTATATCCCAATCTGTTAATTGTCTCATTCTTCAAGCATTTTTGCTAAACATATTCGTTTAGTTAGTGTTTTGTCGTCGTTTCTATTAGGTTTTCTGCAGAGTTTAGTGTAAGATACATACATAAGTATTTATTTAGTTTGTTAGTTTGGTATTTATATGTTATAAAAATAATGGATGTTTATAATTTAGTTCAAAGAAAACAAATGATTAAGTGGTATCATCAGGAAATACCCTTAAGGCAAATAATAGAGCGCTTTTTATGAGAATTATCAACCACGACCCTCTCTAAAAACAATTCAGCGAATAATAAATAATTTTGAAAGATTGGGCTGTATTATGCCGAACAAGCACAAACGTAATAGGCAGCCATTTGTTCGCCAAGACGAAAGAAATCTTTTAATTTGTGCCAGTGTCGAACAGAACCTGAAAATATCTTCATTGGGTATTAGTGAGCAGCTGGATATTTCTAAAAAGCACAGTATGCCGTGTTTTAAAGAAAATAAATACCATGCCTACAGATTACAGAAAACAAATGAAATATTTCCGAGTTTTGCGAAAATATGATGCATATTTGCAATCAAAACGCAAATTTTATTGCAAATATATTATTTACTGTCCCGTTGCACGGAAGGCATAATCCCGCTGCACCTCGACACTGGGCAAGTGAAAACCCGCACTCCCACCTAACATACAATGCTAGAACTCAGTATCCCCAAAAATTAAACGTTTGAGCGGGATTACTTGGAGAGCATAAAATTGGACCATTTCTTATAGATGGCAATTTAACAGACAAGTATCATTTAACTTGCTCCAGAATCGAATTATCCCACGCCTCCACGAATTGGCGCCCAACTTGATAACATATGGTTTCAACAGGATGGGTGTCCCGCTCATAATAGTAGAGTTGTACGGGAATATCTTCATAATAATAATTTCCAAACCGTGTTCTAAGTACCTGGGGAACTATTCGCTGGCCACCTAGATCACCAGATCTCTCCATTAATGACTTTTCTTATGGGAATACATGAAAACTAAGTTCTATACATTTGAAAACGATAGATCAAACAATTTGGCAAGAATTGCAACAAAAAATTATTAACACTTTTGATGACATTCCTCCAGCAATTTACAGAATGCGCAACGAGGCTTCTACGATCGTTTAGCATATTGCTTTGAGACGACCGAAGACGTTTCGAGCATTTAATGCATTAGAAAAGTGGTCGCTTTTATGTTAACTTATAAAATAATAATTTATGACTAATAATAGATTTCCTTCTGTTGTAACATATGCATATTTTTTTAACGTTTATTCCTGCAAATATGAGAATATTCAGTTTTTTATTTAGCTACTAATTACAGAATTTAAATTTCATTATTTTACTGTGAATTGTTTGTGATAATACATAGTATTTTACTATTCTCCACATTGCTTTAATATTTTACATTTTTCATTCGTCATAAACATCTTCTTAAATTCAATACATATTCTGTGCACAAGTTTGCTATTCTTGTTATAACTACAGTATTTAGTTTTTATGAGGATAAAAACAGCGGGCACATTGTGCACGTTAAAGCTTTATAAATTTTATCATATGAGTCTACCTACATTACGTATAATTCATACCACCGGCGCAGCTATGCAGGTACATACATACTACAACGCTAAGACCTGCTCAACGAAGTACTACACGTCAATCTGGAGGACGAGTATCTAGACGGCACTTTAGATTGATGCAACGATCTGTATAGATCAAACATGGAGTCAACATGAGTCCTCGTTTCAGAGTGAAATATTTTACTTGTATTGTATAAACTTATTTTTACAATCTTTACCTCTTTTGATCTAGATTAAATGCACATTTCTAAGCGAGAAATGTGTGGCCAAGCCATGTTCTTAAATAAACGCTTTGCTTTAAACCAACTGTAATTGGTCTGAGAATAACTTTCGCCGCATCAAGCATATACTGCAATAGAGATCTTGGAAATATTTTCGTAGTTTCTGTTAATTGCATGTAAAATCGCCAACGCCATATCTATAACCCCCAAACGGAACCTCCACCCCCTGGAGAGTCGCCAGGGACCCTCATATTTTTATCTATATGAACATTTTTCTTTTTTGGAGTTTTTGTATTTATTGTCAGCGCTTATATATTTTCGTGTTCTCTAGAGTTTCTGTCTCTGATTTAGTATAATACAGTCTTTACTGTACAACAAGATACATTTATGGTGAAAGCACATTTTTAAAATGCAACATTTTAAATTCGAATGGATCTTGGATGCATTCGTTGTAGTCGTGCTTTGAGCAATTTGTAACAAGATGGCGTGATCTTGAAATACATATTGATATCTTTCAACAACAGTGAATAGATTCGTTGAGAGATTTATTCAGAGCAGCCTGCAATGCAAACACATGTATGACTAAATAAATAAAAAAATTACTAATCAAATGCTTTATATTACATTTTTCATTATAAATCGAGTCATAATTTGTGAATTTTGATAGACATGTTGTTATAGTTATTTAAATTACGATGCCCATGTTTGATTAAATAAAATATATGTGTCAACAAAATACAATCTACTTCCTTCTATGTTCCTTACTTACTTTTGCAGCGAGAAACGGAAATTTAACTTCTAGACGATTAATCACATGGAAATATTTGACAACAGATATGACATAATAAACTAAAAACGTACGTTAAATAATCACGTACACCAACTACAAAGTGTTCCTACACTAAATTTGGTGTTGTCAACTCCGAACAGTCATGAGTATCTCTGTACATATATGAAAGGTAATGTACTACATCATGGTGCGCACATAAGAAATGTCAAATATAAATGAAAGAAGCAACAGTTCATATAGAACGGGATCCAAATTTTACATGTCATGCGGTGTATTAGGCACCGTTGCAGTTATGTTTAGTTCTTTGTAAATCTACTGCTCGTTTTTTATTAGAATTGCGTGCATAAGTGATTTGTAATGATCAGATTTCTCTTTGAGTCTTTATCTGCTGATTGACTAATAGATTATTCAGACGGATTTTTTAGAAATTGACTTACGAATCTTGGTTAAGCCTTTGCAATAGAACAAGTGAATTAATTAATAAATCATCAACTACCGTAATTTAAACTCCAGATGTGATGCATTTTTTTATTTACACTGCCGCTCAAAACTTTTCATATATTATAGTAATACTCAGTTTAACTTTTCAAAGACACTAATATTCGCTAGCTGTAAACAGCTCTTAATGACATCCAAAAATTTTTAGGTATTGCACCTCAGGTTTGTAATCAGTAAATACCAGATTTATGGCAGAAGTAATCTGATTTAAATTGTGTATTAATTTCATTTGTCTACGACATAATGTCACCCCTTTTAAAGTGTATTCTATATGAATATATCTACTATGCCCAACGATTTCACCACACCTGATAACAGTTTTGAGTTTTCTTAAATTAGGTTCAACATCCGCAGTGTGGTTTAATTGTTAACAGTTGGATTTTGTAAAATGAAAATATGTACAAGGTAGGTGTGGAAATATAGGAATTTTTTATCTGCTAAAACTCTATCACAACGTGGAGTATTGTTAGAACGCAATCTTAAGCATTTAATGGAATTTTATGTTAAATATGCACTTGTGGTAGAAAAATTTGCTCTTTGCTAATATCTATCATATATGCAAAAAAACTGTTAATTGTCTGTCTGTGGATAACACGCTCCATACGCAACATTACATGAAACGAAAACATGACCATGATCTCAGACCAAACCAATTATTGGAGTTGTTAAAGAGAACAAATATTTAAGCTACCGCTCCAGTCGAGATCACGTTTACTGAATTTATAGTTATATTGAGTATTTTATATATACAAATATGGTGACTACCTCGTCCCGGACAAAAACACCGTTACTAATGACTGAACAGTTCAAACTTTGAACAACCAAATATGTAATTTTTACTAAGAGATCTAAGTACTTACGTGTTGATGATTATACAACCGTTTATTGTGAGAAGCTCATGTTTCTACCCACTTTTATGCTGCTACACAGTGTCCACGGACGCAGAAAGTGTAAAAGAACAAGAAAAAAATCTGAAAGTTTAACCAGGGGCTGAATTTTTACGCCGCCATGTGCCACTTTGTCCTCCATTCACAGAACACATATACGCCTGTCTCTTGTGTATGTAGTTAGTTTTAATGAAGCGCAGTAAATTTTATTTATGTGCTGTAAAAGAGTTTTTATATTTATATTCCACTAAAAATGAACAAATTTCCTAAAACGTTCCACTCATCCGTTTTATCGTTGATATTTCCTATGCGCACACGAACCAGCGGAGCGCTCTCTCTCGAATGCCCGTTTTATGTTGAAACGCATTGATATTTTATTTATCGAACAAGTCGCCGTATACACCGTAAACTGAGGAAATGTTAATTCCGAACGGCGAACGACTAGTTTTATCAACGCGAGAATCTATTGACACAGCGGAAAATTGCTCATGTTGTATTTAGATACACACACATCCCATACACACATTTACACATACGTACGCGTACCGGTACATTACATAGAACATCCATACACACTAACAACTCTCATGGTATCCTTATTTGCGCGCACCAGATGCAATATTGCGATTTTATCCGTTTCAATGTTCAGTTATTTCAATAAACCAGAAATTTATGACGAACCGGACATCCAAATGACAGACATGTAAAATATATTTTGTAAATAACTAAACGAAATGTAAATAATTAAATGCAATAATAAACAACATTAGCAAGCGACAGATATGTGGTGATATGTAAATAGAAATAAATAAGATAATAACGTCGACGCATACGTTACTATATTATAATTAAATCCAGGATATTAGCATCTATTTAGAAAATTGCAATTCACGCTATTCATGTGTGAGATGAACATGAAACGTGAACATACATATGTGTACATTCGTTTTCAGTTTTTAATACAATATTACCATCGTTTATTCCAGTCTACAATTATGTATGGATGAAAACGTCTGATAATATGAATGGCTTCGAAGTCAGTGATTTCGAACTATGTACAGCGACATATTTACGCAGTTATGCTAATTATGTTAAATGGGGTAGATATGTCCTTCTAGAAAATTTTATTTGCGATTGGCTCCTTTCTAGATTGTTGTAGGTATGCGGCGAAGTAGTAAATACAAATAATCTAAAAGTTTGCCATTTTCATCGCTATACTCAAATTAAGTTATCTTTGACAGTGCGCTTCATTAAATTATCTACAGGATACATTATAAATTATAATATGATGGATAAAATTAAGTAGCAATTTCCAATTTAAAATTAATATTATATTTCGAACTGCTTCATTTTCCTAATTCATACAAAACTCCAATTTCTATTTTATTATGCTATTGTTCAAATAAGCCTTAAAATCACTAATGAATGGTGTCGATCAGTGGCGATGAGCATCAACTCAGCGAAAACCACGATTGTACCTTTCACTAGGAAGAGGAAACTTTCGAACATGAAAGACAGCTAATTGGATGAAACAGTGATCAAATGCAAATCAGAAATTAAATACTTAGGAATAATCCTAGACTCAAAACTTCTGTGGAACAGATACATAGAACTCTGGGAGAATCTCCCTGGTCTGAGACACTCCAAGATCTTCATTGGAAGCTACAACAAGCACAGAGCAAAAACTTTGCTAGAACTAAGCAGAAATAGAGTACGCATCCTCACAGGTTTTCTTACAGGGCATTGTCACCTTGGTGAACACATGACAAGGATAGGTCTAAAGCAGAATAGCGACTGTAGGTTCTGTAGGCTTGAGGATGAAAATCCGGAACATCTGACATCTTACTGCACCGTCATCATGGAAACCCGAGTTTAACTATCTCGGCAAACACGTCATAGACGAAGAAGAATTACCTTCTCTGAAACCATCACAGCTATTGCAGTTTATTAAAGCTCTCAGACTGGATGGGGAGCTATGAGAGCGGGCATACCCCAGCAGCTTACAGCGTATGCAAGGGGGCACAATAGATCACTAGGTCGCAGCACTGTCTGCTTGCCAAATCTAATCTAATCGAGAGAAGTTGATACACATAAAAATCACATTGCCACATTACTGATAATTAAACCTACCGAAAGTTTCCCATCAACAGGACAACATGAAGCGAACATGTATTAGTGCAATATGTTCGTGAGTGTGCATGTTCAACGTATACTCGTAGATGTTATTGAATAGAGAAAATGCATCGCATAAAATAATGAAACCTTGTTGTTTTTTCTATTAAAGACTTTAATGTCATCTATTTTAAAACAATATAATATCTAATAAGTGTTTGAGCTGCTACATTGTATTTTGTTGGTACAAGACAAAATTAGAAACGTGTTCACAACGTATTCACAATGTTTATGTATCAATTTATTTTATTCATTTCATAATACTATGAAAATTATTACTAAAGCGATCCAGAGTTACGGTGGTTTCGAGGAAACCATTTCTATTGCTTTTAAATACTACTCCTTCAAGTATATATCTCGCTGAAATGATTTTGGTTTGATTATTATATTTACTGTCTAACAGTGATCGGTATCGAAACATACATTTACACGATTTTTTGCTGATGCTATACTACAATAGGCAGTTTTAGTAATAACGAAGGTAATTCAGATTTACAATTCACAATTTACAAGAAACTTAAAAGCATATATTTTTTTAATAGTTGCAATAGCAATAACAAACATCCTGTGTTATATATTCCATGTTCAAAATTGTAAATTTGTATCGAAATTAAAATTTTGTACAGCGCTAGGCAGCTTCATTTTCAAAATTATTATTAGGCATCCATAGATCTTAGTTGTACAGGTGTTATTTGCTCAAAATTCAGAAATTGATTTAATTCAGGCAATATTACTTCTGAACTGAGACGTTAAATTAGCTAATCTGATAATGCATCACGCACTGATTGTTGGTGCTCAATAAAAGAAATCATTAGCGTAATATTAAAATTCAATTATAAATTAGTCGATGAATAAGTGACGTAGAAACGACAATTCTGTTATTATTCTCGCAAAAATTATCGTGAACAATCGTAATATCTTTGAGACAATACATTAAATGTTTATAATACCATAAAGTTCTTGTATTCCCTCTGTAGTCTCAAAAAGTGTTTGCCCTTGTCTTCCCACAGAAGCAGCAATCTTGCTATTTTTAGATAACTGGAACTCTTGATACACTGGTTAGACTCTTGCTTCGATTTATGATGGTGTCAATGAATTGACTTGCCAACTCAATCGTTCAAAGCGCCCGTTGAAGTATACAATACGTATCTATAGTGCCAAAATTCTTGCCCATAGACAATCATCTTAACATGTGTTTCAAGTAAATTAAAAAGCTCCAGTTTTCCACAATTTTGTATTCTTCAGTGCTTTCAAATATCTTGCTTTTTAAACTAGAATTACGGTGACCATACGTCCTTTATTTAAGACGACAGTCCGTTATTTCACTCCGCTTCCTCGATTTATTTTTTGTGTAAAATCACCATTTTGTCCTTTATTTTTAGGAATTGAAAAGAGTAAGTTGAATATTGGCCCACAAAAAGAACTTGCTGACGGGGTGTATAGTGGCTGTTGCTAAACGACTGGTATATCGCTTCTACGCATGTCTTTTTCAAACGAAATGAGCAATTATTTGATTACGTGCACAGAGCAGCATAGAGTTAACGGTTGCGACGTTGTGTTGATATTTGTGTACTTTGGTTTAACATTAGCTTTTTGTGTAGGGCATTTGTTCAAACGTATTGTGTGTTCGAGTAGGTAAAGTTAAATATTGTTTTTGTTATTATATATAGGTATTAATTTTCTTGTAGACCTACTGTGATGGCACCCAAAAGAAAATGTGTTTTCAACAAAGCATTGGAGGAAGAATTTTCTTTCATTAAAAGAGGAATAACGGATAGTGACGTTAAATGTAATAAATGTTCGGCGAGTTTTGATATCGCGAATAGTGGCAGATCAGCAATTACGCAGTATTTACATACATACATCAAAACACAACGCAGTTG
>CM043016.1:137575081-137622938 GCA_023690525.1 Holotrichia oblita | reverse complement strand
TAGAGAAAAATTAACGAACACATTTTACCTAAGTTAAAAAAAAATATTTTCTAATTACAGTCACCCCATGCATATGATATATGAGTATCTTTAAAATAATTTTGCATAATTGATACACCCATAGGTGAATTCATTTACCAGGAACAAGTAGCTGACCAACAATTATTATTCTGCCATATTTTTAATAGCACAAAGAAATAAATTAACCGTGATTTTTAAAAAACGTTTATTCCATCTAATTTATGATGACTTATGTTTTGGCCTGTAGCTATCAGTTGTTCAGAATCTGAACCTGGAAGAGCTTCATTTTCATTCAACTCCAAGAATTTCAAACATGTCTTCTTAGTACCTTCAGAAAATGTTGTTAGATTATGAACTGTGGTGCGTGTTAATCAATTGGGGGGTTGTCCGGTTATATCCTATTAATCCATCTACAGATGGAGGAGATTTTGTGATAGTTTTGGACTTTAATTAACTTTTATTCACTACTATGTTTATTTTAAGTTTCTATTTCAAGGTTAATTTTTCAGAATTTCTGTTTATAGTTACAGATTTTTGGTATTTGGTTTTAACTCTATTATCCTTTACAGTCTTTGTTGTAAATGCAATAGCATACTTCTAGACTGTTAGACCCTAACTTAAAAATGCCATCAGCAGCGGACTTTATCAGATATTATGCCTGCAAACATGAGACTGTTAAGAAGCACCCCTACAGGAAGATAAAAATTAAATTTGTTACCAATGATAATTACTATAAAACAACATTATTAAAAACGCAGGCATTTCTCCATTAATGTAATAAAACTAAACATAAAGATAACTTCAACACTACTAATTTGATGTTCCTACTATCAGTGATATAGAAATATTGACCTATTACACGACTTTTATTGCAGGTCATATTGCGAAACTGGTAAACTGACGTTAAACGTCTTATAAGATTGCATGCTTCTAAATGAGTTTGAATGTGAAATTAAGTTATTCTCAATTAAACAAAGTACTGTATGATATGTAGATAATCACTTATTCTGGACAGAAGAAAATATTACGATCGTTTCTTTAAAGGCGTAATTAAATTTTATAGCAATTGCGTTGCACTAAAACAATATACACAGATATGTATATGCAATAATTTGATACCGTAAAGTGTGTATGTTACATAGACGTACATATTCAATGCACTGCACTGGTGTAATTTATTTCTCATTAAACCAATTAAGGCGAAACACTCCGTAATAAGTCGTTTCAACGCGCGCAATTTACGAACAGATATACATCAGGATATAAAGAAAAAAATGGAGTTATCCTAATAGATAATGTGGTATTAAATATTCTTTGAGCTCTTTATTGTATATTTAAATAAGTGCATCATCGTAAATAGTAAAACAATTAAAAAAATTATCTAACCTATAATAGCTTCAAACGAAAAATAACTGAAAAGTATGCACCTGCATGTAAAATTTTCATATTTTGTTTATCTGCATATCCGTTTTATTGGTATAGTCCAAACACATTGTACTATTTTCTAAGAATACCTTGTTGCGTAAACTAGTTTTAAAGCTCTAATATATTAGTTTGTTCAAGCAGTAATTGTTTTTGTATATGTGTGCATATGCGCCAAAAATTATTGATGTGCCTCTGCTAAGCACTGACAGACTTCGAAGAACTACAACTAATGTATAATACATCATAAATTTACACTAATAAGTAATTTTCTTTCGAACACTCTTATACTAATGATGGAACAAATTGTTGACTACCTACCAGTAAATGAACTATCCGAGTCATTGTTTCATATTAAGCTTGCAAAAGTCAATAACATAGGTAGATTTATGCTGCCTGGGACAAAGTACATATACAGGGTGGGGCATTAGTGCGAGGAAGTCCAATTACTCCTGTATTATAAGAGAAATGAGAAAATGTCATTAAGGTAAAAGTTGAAGTGCATGGGGGGCGCTAACCTCAAAATATTTTTAACTATACGGGGTATCAAAAGACAAGGTAAACTAAACTTACTTTATTTTAAATGGAATACCCTGTATATTTTTACTGTTTACGATTCTTCTAGGTCTTACCTTTATTATAATATAGGGTTTTGCTATGTTATTCAGTTTACTTTAGAAAATATGGGAAGTTTTGCATGAATTTAATAACAACGTTGGCGCTTCCTACCGTACTACGGCTTCCACATAAAATAATTTATTTGGGCTAGAAACATTTCTAATATGATCTCCTTTCATCAGAAATTATTTATTTATCGGCGTATTCAATATTTATATACAGGGCGAGTTATAACTTGGAATGTTTATTTTCTCACCTATTTCAAATGGAACACCCCGTATTTTATTGTTGGAGTAAACTCCTGTCTTCACGAACTTTATTATTTATTAAACATTCCCTATAACTAAATGTGTTAGTTTTTGAGTTATTTGCGTTTCTATAACGACAACATGAAACAAAAACGGGTTTGATTTTAATTGGTTCACCGTGATACTGAGCTAAGAAATAATAAAGTACCTATAGTACTACGGTTGCAGTTTGTTTACAATGGAAATAGTAGCAAAACAATTAGTAGTTAAGATTCTTAAGTATTATCTCAGACAAAATTGAATGAGAATATTGATATTGATGATATTAACGAACTTAAAGTTTTGATATAACAGAATAATTTTATTGCTCTTTAGAAGTATAGATTGATATGATTTTTTGTGTTGGGAGGAATTATCATAAGCAATTCTTTAGTAGACGACAACCAAGAACAGAACCTATTGAAATTTTCAACGGTTTTGTCGGACTGAAACTATGAATTATGAAAAACCTAAATGAACCAGTACCGTTTAAGTAGAAGAATAAATGCATCTATCTTATGCGCAACGGCACCAAGAGTTGACTGATGACGACCATAAAGAGACCATAAAAATAAATACACAAAAATAAATAATTCTGTAATTAATCGATGGTTTTAGCCGTTACTTTGTGGTACATTTTGTAATATAAAATAAATAATACTTTAGTTTGTTAAACCACTTTATTTAATATTGTTTTTGGGCAACCGGCCGCGAAGTTGTCAATTCGCGTACGCAAACCAGTCCGCGAAATGCAATTTCGACGCTGCCCAAAGCAGCGGCCGTAAAAGTAAATAAACAAATTAACACATATTTGACATATTTCATCATTTATTGTCAATAAAACAGAGTATTTTGTGTATTTATTACAAACCTTTCGGATACATATTAATATTAATTGTTTAATTTGTATTATTAGTAATATTTACACCAGAAGCAGTAAAATCTAAATTTTTATTCGAATTATAATTTGAAACCGTAGCAGTGATTTCATTTTGATTGTAAATACATTGTGATGAAGTACCATATTGAATTAGCAATTTTATTTTTATTTTCTATAGAATCTTCAAATCAAACGATTCGGCCAAAATCAGATTTTCAGCCACCGAAACGCTTAAGAACTGATATTGTAGCACATTTAGCTAGGAGAGAATGTTTAATCCTCCTAAAACAATGGCCTGTATATTGCTCACTGTTCGGCAACCCCAAATAATTTGCTATCAAACACAGTATTTTCCATTTGCTATGTACCCCAATAACTTGTGTTATACATCTTCCTTGCTTGTATCTCAAAACAGCCTATAAATAACATAAGTTCGGACGAAAGCAATATATTTGTGAAATGTTTTAGCGTAATCTGAATTTTTGATTGTAAAAGTGCGGTTTATGTCCGTCTTTGTATCAGGAACAATAATTATAAGAATATTGCTGGTGTCTTGAATGTTGTCAACGGTTATTTTTGTTAACTCGTCAATCTCATGGCACATGATATTATAATAAAACTACCTGTAAAACTAATATCGGAAATTAAGCAATTTATAAAGAACTTGTTTATATCTTTGTTTCCACAGTAAATACTTTTCATCCTCAGCATTTTCCAAAAATAATTTAATCTGCTCCATTGCCCCCACTGCGCTTCAACTTTATATCTTAGTAACTTTTTCTTTCACTTATAAACAGGAATTAATTTTAAAAATGTCCTTATATCAATCTGTTCCTTTATATTCAGCATCCTTTTAAACTGGAGTACAAACTCCATAAGCTGGAACATTTAGGGCCGCCGATTTTTTGAATATGCCAATAGCAGTTTTCGAACACAGTTTTGACCTTAAGCTTTGAAAGCAGATTAAAAGATAGATAAACTTTTCTAGATACCTTTCGATCTTTCGAGTATGTAAAACTTGGAAATGCTTATTAACATAACGATAATGTTATTTTGTTCAGTTCCAGATGTATGTACATATGTATCATTTACATATTTCAAATTTTACCAGCTTATTTTGACAACTATTGGTATTTCAGCGTTTGTTTCTAGTTAAAGTAAGCTCAATTTTTATGGTTTTTTATAATTATCATTTGAAATAGATAGTAAAAATATTCCGATGTGTTTAAATTTATATAAAATATGTTTAACGATTTTGGAACGAATTGCTATTGCCGAAAAATGCTTGGATAAAATTCGAAGAGAAAACTAATTTTATTGAGACTGCAATCCCCATTAAATTATATTATTTACTATCTATATACGTTAAAGTTAACTTTCGCGGGCTTGATATGTACATATACAGTGAAATCCGTTTAACGTTCGAACCATTCTTAAAAAAAATATCGGTTAACACGAAACAATAAAACGGTCCCTAAAAATACCAACTTAAGTATTTAAACAAAGTAAAGTATTATTTATTTTAAATTCTGTAATTCGTTCCTACTTTACAAAAATCGTTTTTTTCAAGTTTCATAATTAAATCTTCTTACACTTTGTGTTTATATTTTCTCGGAATTTTCCAAAATAAGCAAACAGGTGCCGCGCTGGCGAGAATATAAGCTTTGAAATCAAAGAAAATGAGACAGTGTTGTTTATATAAAAAGGACAATACAAAAAATATATCAGATTATTTTTCAAAAATATAAACGATTTATTTTTTTTTAATTGCAAATTATGTATTAAATTTCAGTAACTTCTTGTTAATATTTTTGT
The DNA here is from genome assembly GCA_023690525.1 of Holotrichia oblita. Lineage (NCBI taxonomy): Eukaryota > Metazoa > Arthropoda > Insecta > Coleoptera > Scarabaeidae > Holotrichia > Holotrichia oblita. Next base: position 137,617,895 of record CM043016.1, on the reverse strand, counting down.
TTTATTGATTTTTGTTAAAGGCATGCAAACATATCTATATAAATAAAATGTACTAAACGTAATGTTGTTGCGTACCTATATGTAAGTACATATACATATGGTATATACCTATATACTTTTCGTAATATCCTTTAACACGAACATCTTTTAACACGACCAAATATTTCGGTCCCGTCAGGTTCGTGTTAAACGGATTTCACTGTATATACAAAACAAAATAATGAGGACAAGAAAAACAATAAAGTAGTAAATCAGACATGATGAAACCAGACAAAGTAATAAACTAAATAAAGTCGGAGTCGGAATTTACACCTCGATAATGAAAACGTCAATTTCTACACAAAAATTTGCAGAAAATTTTTTGTACCTATATTTGTCGTGGCCAAGAGAGTGAATAGAATATTAGTAAGGAGAAAAAGAGATCTGACACGTTTCTTGGAAATATCATGTAAACGATAAATGAAAGTAGAACAAGAAAAACTAAAAAATTTCCAAAAGAAATGTATAATTGATAAATTTGATATCTGCCAAACGCCGATAAAATTAATTAAATTCTCAATAATAAAATAAAAACTTTTAATATACATATACGCACTTGATTCCTTTTTAAGCGAATTATAATGCGTATTCATTTTGTAACACTATCTAATCGACTTAAAAAAGATAAAGCTTCAGATATCTTGCTAATGTTTATGATACATACTGAAAGATTTCTTCTTATTATTTTTTATTTAAAGGTGTCAATATCAATTAAAAGAAATATTTTGATTTTGAGTTTCATTTAGGTAGCTTTTTACATATTTTTGCTGAATTTTGAAAATCCGTTTATTGGAGAATCTTGATCAGAGTATCAATTTTCTACTGTTTCGATCGAAATTAACATAGTTTAGTACATTGAAAAACTAGTAAATTCGAAGGTTTTTAGATTTAAGTAAGGATGATATTGCGCTGCGACCTATTGATATATTATGCCTCCTTGCATGAGCTGTAAGCTGCTGGGGTATGCTAGAGCTTTGATAAGCTGCAACAGCGGTGATGGTTTCAGAGAATCTATTTCTTCTTCGTCTATAACATCTTCGCCGAGATAATTACCTCGGGTGGTGCAGTAAGATGTCAGGTCTTCCGGATTTTCTTCCCCAACCACGCAGAACCAGCAGTCGCTATTCTGTTTTAGAGCTATCCTTGTCATATGTTCACCAAGGTGACGATGCCCTGTCAGGAAACCTGTGAGGATGCGTAGTCTATTTCTGCTTAGTTCTAGCAAAGCTTTTGCTCTGTGCTTGTTGCAGCTTCTAAGAGATATCTTGGAGTGTTTCAGACCAGGGAGATTTTCTCAGAGTGATGCTCTGAGCCTCTCTTCTCTATCTTTAAGTTCTGTTTTGTAGGTGCTCATCTATATACCACAGAACGGTTTCGGTCCCACAAATAGAGTTGTGGTGGCCTTCTTTGCTAATAGATTAGCTTCGTCGTTGCGTCTGATTCCAGTATGTCCTGGTACTCAGCATAATGCAACTCTGTTTTCCTTGCCTAGGTTGTTTAATCTGTTAAAGACTGGTTCCGATAGTTCCTGTCCAAGTTCAGTTAAGGACATCTTCCCATGGCATTGATCTCCGCCTGGAAGACAGTGGGGTATATCTGCATTGGCTCGGAATATTTGGTTTCTTGCCCAAATATCCCTGCACCTGTTCTTTTGTCGGTTTTAGAACCGTCCGCAGATCACTTGATGGTGTTTACTTTTAGGGAGTACGTGGAGTGTTCTCCTGTCCATTGTCTCTTATTGCTTAGCTTGGTAAGGAAGTTCCTTTCGAAGCTATATTTCTTGACCACTTCGTCGTTTGGTAGACTTAGAAATAGGGAGAGCCTCGCTTGAGATGTCCACGCTCTCTGGTACGCTCTCTGAGTCTCGCGTCTTGCAGTCCCCGTCCTGGTCAGTCTATGCAATGACGCAAGAGCCACTCCCTCCATCACTATGTGTAAGTGGGTGAGGAATAAAATTACCTCCAAGGCCGCAGTTAGGCATGTTCTCATGGCTCCGGTGATCCATACACATGCTAGCCGTTGCAACTTGTCAAGGATATTCCTGATTGTGACTTTTGTCACCTTCCTTGTGAAATTCGAAGGCTACACTGCCGTTAATTCATACGATTAAAAATTTCCTTTGCGTTTATTCAGTAATGTCCTTACCCTGTTTCAGGTAACAATTATTATTTAATCATTAATTCATTGAATCAAAATTATTCATTACTTACATGGATGACTATTGTCACATAAATACGATATACGGAATTTTTAAATGTAAAACTATACAAACTATATGTACATAATTGTCTAACCCTATATTACGTTAGGAGATATTATATTTCATAAGAAAGTTTCAATGCTTTTCAATAAAGTTTTTAAACGATTTGTAACTTTACATTTCCGGATCTGGTTTCCGGATTTGAATTCGCCATCCGATTTTTGGATCAGTATGTACTACTATCTTCTCGCCAGCTCACATTATCACCTACCATAAAAGCAATTAGTAATCCGCTCTCTTGTACACCGCGCAATCTCAATTTCGCAGCCCGACATCATCAACAAAGAATTAAAACATGTAAAAACTGCTCTTCTCCAGAATGGCTATAGCTCCAGCAACATACAAAGGCTCATAAATAGGTACATTCAACTAGTAATCAGCTAAATACCATCGTTTTCCCCTACATTCATGGCGTTATAGATCACATCGATAGAATTCTTCGCAAACAAAACATTCAACCCACCTTTAAACAAAATATTCCAAATTCTTTCTTCGCCCAGCGATACTCGCTCTCCTCTCTTCCATAAAGATATTTATCAAATTCCTTGTGACTGTGGTGGAGAGTACATTGGCGAAACTGGTCGTTTAATTCAAGCTAGAATCAAAGAACACCAAAGGTACGTTAAGTCATGTTCTTCAACACAAAATTTGTTTTGATCAGGTATCTATTATAAGCAAATCTGAACGCTATTTTCCACGAAAGGTAAGGGAAGCTATCGAGAACCAGGGACATCCCCAGAATCCCAATCATGATATTGGTTACCAGTATTTGGAAACCCGTCCTGTGCCCTTCTTCAACGTGTGCTTACTGTTCCGCATCGTTAACCCGCGCTCACTGAAGTGTTTCTCTACACAGTTGTATATATGCCCCCGCACGTCCATCTTTTCTTTGTCAGAACGTTTTCGCTTCTAGCGTGGGTGACATGACTTTCGAGTATTGTCAGAAGCGAACGCATTTTTTTATCAAAAACAGCATTTCTTGTTAATTTTGTATTTCAATACCTAAAAGACGTTGAAATAGTTTTTGCTTTATGAAAATATGGACGATAAAATTCAATTAATTTAATAAAAATAACCTATTATTGGTTCCTTTGATGATAAAATTTATTTGTAGTAATTTTTTGCTAATATGTGTTGCAACAAGTCGAATGCGGTCTAATCTTGTACAGCTTAACTTTGAGATTGTACCAAAAATAGTCCAGTGGTGTAAGGTCCGACGATCTCACAGGCCATCTATTTTCAGCATAGTGTCCAATTTACTTAACCGTAAAGGCGACCTTTCAGCCAGTCGATATTTATTTTGACAGAATGTCCTACGATATCGATGTAACTGAAACCAAACTCTACATCGCTGGTTATAAGGAAGATTGTCAGTAAATTCAATCAAAATATGGTATTTAAAAATGTATTATATTTAGTTGCATTCAACTTATTTCTGCAGAAATAGTGTCTGAACAATATCTCTTTGTAGATACTACACCATACATCTCGCTTTTGATAGTATTGATCTATAGCCAATTCCAAAATTTTGGCTTTTTTATATGCGCCGTATACAATTTTGTGAACCAACAATACCATTTCTGGTGAGCATATTTCCATCTACAAGCAAAATAAGCCTACAAAAGGCACGTTCCTTTTAAAATCTGTCTTGGATACGCATTAAAACTGAAAATTTGTTAATGGTTTCATGTTCTTATAATTTAATGGCGTTTATATGAATGATTCTTAACCACTTTTACAGTTCAAAATTTGTAATATGGAATGGGTTTGATAGCAAAAACAGAAATGGTTTCAGAACTGATCTGGAATCGAAATCCCAAATCAGAAGTTTCAAATAACAGATCTGGATAAAAACTGGAAAACTGGAAAAAAACCGGATAATAATTATCCGTATACCAAATATTCCAGATCCGAATAACAACGCTAGGTGAAGTATCTAAATACCGTTGTGTTTAATTAATATATTGACCGCATATCTGAAGATTATGCTTTGGTTTATATTTTTCTTTTAGATTTATTATTTTTGACAAGTCATCTTTGCGTTTATTCTGTATTCGTTTTTCTTCAACCATCAATTTAAAATATATAAGCTTAAATTCTGTTAGGAAAGTAGATAGTAGTCGAGATAAAAATGTGGCACTCTCGATAAACTAAATGCTCTGATTAAATGATTAGTATTGCTTAAACAGTTTGCACGTCCATACCAAGGTAGTGAGATCACCTTTGCTATTGAGTCATTATTATAAAAGAGATATATAATGTAAATATGGTGTAAGAATAGCGGATGACATCTAACGTATGTTACTATAGAAACGCAGATAACGTACTAAAACATGTAATTGTCATCTGTGTATTCACTCCCAAAATACTCAGATAACATACATTCGTGTCATATAGACATATAAGATTGATAAATGTTTACTTTGTACACATCACACTCGACGAAGAAAGACTGTGATATACATATGTATACAAATAATGTAATAGATTTGTCTTAAATTTCAATAAAAATATTGCTTGATAAATGGTAGTAATTTTGAACCAATGAGAATAAAATCTTTTCTTCGTAAGAAATAAATATAAAACTTTAGTGTACATATCTCAATTTATTTAGAAACTAATTCCCAATATTCGTAGTTAAACGTCAAATCACATTTAGTACTAGCACAAAAAGTAAATCACTTTTTGTATTGTTGCCACAATAATTAAAAACATCCCAGGGGTATGGCCTTCTTTTTGTATTAAATAATTTGAAACTAGGTTTTTTATACGGAAAAAAGTCCTTAAGATTTCGGAGACTATCGCAATATCAAACTTATAATAATGGATTCTGTAACCGTATTTTATCTACCAAAAAATACTTTTGCTAAGGAGATGGTATAATTTAAAGTACAAAAATGTTTATTTCATATTACATACCTATACTGTTGCATTGTTATAATAGATAATAAGGGTCCCTTATTACAAGCAATGGGTAAGGTAGTACTATTTCCTGTTTCGTATGTTACGTGTTTTAATAATACGATCAGTACCTAACTCGAAAAATATCAATTACCTCAATCAATAGATCTACCTGTACATCTATAATGAAAACATTGGTCAGTTGATGTGAAATTAAATTGTTGTTCAGGTGCCAAGTTTTTTTTTTTATAAGCAAGTTATGCATGCTCGTAGTTAAGAATTCCAAGTTGACTTGTTTAAAGGCAATTTATTACTTATTTTTTAATGCCAGTATGCTATAATCCTGTTTAAATGACAAGATTAGTATTATAGGCATGTTTATCATCTAAAATCAATTCTATAAACAATACAATTTTGACAGATAATGATGGTTTTAAAAGAATGCAGTTAAACGTTATAACCTTGAAAACATATAAAACTGCTGAGGACAACAAATACAGGATGTGATAACACTACATAACTAGGAGATACGCGCTTATATCGATATTCAAAAATTTTCATATAAGGAATTATTTTGATCCAATTAGAGCATCTCAAAAACTATTCATATATGTCATATAGTTATTTTAAAAGCGATGGAAGATTAGTGTTATTATTTAGAATAAAACAGCTTAAAGATAAAAAAGTTGTGGCTTCAATTCACAGACCAATTATCTCCATCAAAATGTTTCATTTAAATTTGTTGCTTTGTTTACCGCGGAGACTGCGTTTATAGACGACAAAGTGTTAAATAAAATAGCTTCAAATGAGGTGGTTTTAACATAAAGGATATAAGAAAAGGAGAAAATGCGATGAAGTAGTCTAGTGTCATCATGCGGATTCCTTTTTCTCTTGCTAAGCAAATCAGTCAGTAGGACAATATCACAACCAAAATATCTCCAAAATACCATCACTACTAAACATTTACAAAAAAATCTGCACGAACTTCAGTTTTCACAACCACTAATTCTGTATTGTTTGCTTAAAGATCCTTGGTAAACCACTAATAAGAAATCTGGAGTAACCTCTCAAGTATTCCACAAAATAAAGAACGATGTAACTCCATGACACTAAAATTATTTCCTTATATAACTTATATGTAGTATGCGAGGTATACAGTTGGCAATATCAAAACATTATGTTTCAGTGATGAGTAACAAGTTTTTAAGAAACTGGAAGTAATAATAGTGAAAAATTTGGTTCCTACAGGCATATAATTGTTATTTTAGCTGAAAAATAGTAAAGTAGTTTGTGTTAATATAATACGTTATCTTCAACGCATTCCTTTATATGGTATGAATGAATAAATAAAACTATGAATATGCTAAAAGAACTTTTTAATAACGCAAATAGGTACCTATATAGAAAGTATTCTATGCATCTATTATAAACGTATAAGGAAAGTATTTTGCGTATAGCACGTGGAAATCAGTGTAAGTTTTTTTGTTCTGTCAAATTACCTACTGAAGTAAACCACTGTAGTTAATGTTAGTACCTATACAGAACGTTTTGCAATACTAGTATACATACATCCCTGATTAAATGAAAACTACGTTTCCAATCCTATACACATACATATATGGAAAAATAAGAAAATGAGACATAGTGTTTCTTGCTAAGGCCAACCTTCACTACTAATTGTATGGTAAAATATGTATTTTATTGAAGCGGATAATGTTACCAACATTAATTACACCATCCATATAATAAATAACTATGAATACATAACTTGATAAATGTTAAATCAGACTCGTGTCAAGCCAGTATTATATAATTCATACTACTGTTAATAGTCACTAATCTTACATAATTGAAAGTATCCATACCATACACACACATATTATTATTAACCTTAAACCTTTTGCTATATTTTTTTGGATTTTCATATCTACATAAGTACTAGTGGTATTAGGAGTCGGTTTCCCGGTTACTATAACTGTGGATAATGGATAACCCAGTTCTCGGTTCTTAGTCGATTCTGGAATCCTACCCGAATCTCGATTCTTACCCAATTTTTTATTCCTATGAAGTTCTCGAGTCTTTTCCTAATTGTTAAACAGAGATATTAAACTGTGGCATTTCTTTAGAACTATTATAATGTTTTGATATATAATTAATAACATAAACATTTTAATCCAGTTATAAGTCTGCACTGTATTGTTTGTTTTTTTTTCAAGTTTTATTAATGTTTAATTATTTTTTTGAAGAAGGTAATAGACATAGATTTTGCTACTTGTTTCTTTGGGAATTAAATATATGCCGCTCAAATAAGAATGTGTTTTATTTATGAGAAATTTTACACGGCAAAAAAATCATTTTTCCATGATTTTTATTATAACTCCATTGATGTTCACGTTCATTTTGGTACAGGCATGATTCCAGGTTTCTAAGTTATTCTTTAAAGTTTTTTAGTTTTACGCAAACACCAAGTCGTCATCAAATGCTCACTCCTCAATCCAAACCAGTATTAGAGGTTACTGTATCCGACGTGTACGTCTTTTTCATTTTGCTTTTGATTACTAAATAAAATTGGTCTTAATGCACTTTTGTTATCTAGGTCTATCCTATATTCCAAATTCTTGTCATTTTGCAATTTGTCAGTTGTCACACAGTTTCTAGTATTGGTGCAGAAACATATTATGCCATTTCTTTACTTGGATTTAACTCATCTATGTGGCAGAGTCTCTTTAACAACTTTCCTTAGATTTCTTAATTCGCAAATCTATAAAACACATGTTTGTCTTCATCTTACAACCGGATTTATTAGGTATTTAATAGCGAAGATGTGATCTTCGATACTGCATTTTCTGCACCTATTTTGTACTTATTGCTACTCTAATTTGGCTTTCAATCTACATTCTAAAATGTTTTCGTAAATTTTGGATACTCACACGCAACATAACAGCTCGTTACTTGTTATAATTTGTTTTTTTGCCCTTTGTAAAACTTGATACAATTATCCCTATTTTCCAGTCCTTTGGCAGTAGTTTTATACTGTTGAATCGCATGTTTTTCAGCATCTCTCCCGTAATTTAATGAAGATCTGCAGCTTTTCCGTTCTTTATAGTTTCCTTAAGGTGTTCTCTACCTTTTTAATTTAGATTGCCGTGTCCCATCTTCACAAATACTTAGTAAAAGTCTGCTTATACCTCGAGAAGTTGTTCTCAATGCATAGATTGTTTAATGAAGTTTTAATTTGTATCTAGAAAGGCTGTTTTAAAATAACTTGACAAGCAACCATGTTTTACAGTAAATGAGAATGTTTTTACTTGTTAACAATTGACTTCTCTCCTGCTAGTAAAATGTTTATCTGAAACGAAACACAAAAAATGTTATTAATGATTTGTTATGAAAACAGTAACAGTAATTCCAGCGATAGTCAACAAAAATTTGATGCGATTTAGAAAAAGAAACGATGTGAAAGATGAAAATAAACGTAATTAGATAATGGATTGGATGATCAAACATCGGACACAAAACACAAATTAAATGTACAATTTGTCGTTTTGAAAAAAGACCAAATTGTTGGTCCTTTCATAAATAATAATAACACCGTAACTGATAAACGATTATTCTATGTAGTATAGCACGTGTTACCGATATTTAGTTCCAGTAAGTTTGACCACTACTCACTATTTAGTTGTCTTTGTTCCACCACCAGCCTGAAGCCATAACATCGTATGGCCACTACCTCTGAACCTTGTACAGTGTCACCTTTTACATCACATACACAAATACACAATTGGCGTAATAGTATAGTATAATAGACACTGAAGTTCCTAAAAAGCATGTGTTCTGACACATTGGAAAACATATTTAATATAGGAACGTAAAATATAATCGTGACAGGCCTTTGAAATCAAAGAAACGATAGTTAAGTATTTTTAATATTAACTTTTAAGACTATACAATGTTTTCCAATCCAATAATAATTAAATCATAAGTAAATATAAAGTAAGTGCAAACAATTGTTTATAACAACTTATCCTCCCTGAACAATTGAAAGAGCCGGCAATCATACCGAACATTGATCAAATGACAAACATTTGTAAATCATATGTACTTTCTATAGATATATCAACAATTTGGTTACGCTGCAGACTAAACGAATTATTGTAGAATCTCGGGATTTGGTAGAGAAGTCGGTTCTGCTCTAGATTCTTTGTTCTTTTTCTCTAATAAAATCTAGTAGAACCTGGCGAGTTGTTTTGATAAACTCAAGCATCAATTCTCCCTGTAATAAATAAGTTTTATCTCGTTTTAGTGATTTCTACAAATGCAAAACGCAAAAGAAGTAGCTCATAACACTTGATTTGTATTGCACGTTAATGGTTAAAAATCGCATACAATGTGTTACTTGTTTTTATACTTTAGATAAAGATGGTAGTAACAAACGAAAAATGCTGCCTACTTTGAGTGAATTGTTTTAAAATAAAAATGAAAATTGGTATTCTGATTTTCTTTCGCAAACTTTCATAAATTTTCATGTATTGTACTTAATATTTCAGAATTTAATCGAAGAAAATTTAATGACAGCTTAATTCTTATTGAAAATTAATATTTCTCTACAAGTTTTATTTACACTAAACAAAATTCTAAGATTATTTGAAACGCATAAAATTCCATTCGATAATTATTTAAATTATCGAAATACTGGTAATAATCGTTTATGTAACACAAAACATGTTAATTCTAAAGAAGCAATCCAGGTACATTTTAAAATCACCGACACTTTCTGGGTGGTACATTTTCGAGTATATGGCTGTCATGAGATCAATTTCAATGCTAAGGATATTTTGAAATGTTAGGCAGCGACTGGGTCTACATAGTCTGTTGATAGACAAACAACAGCTTGAAATTCGCTTTATCTGGTAGGTATGAGAGAACATGTCTATTAATAGACGTTTTAAAAATATGTGTGCAAGAATATTAGTATTGTACGAGTATGTGACGTAATATATATGTATGTATATAGTCTAGAATACATGTTACATATCGTAGTACAGGATAAAGTAATTAATGAGGGTCAATATATTTAGTCGTTTCTTGTTTCTTTTTCAATGATGATATCTCCTGTCAAATAATTTTATGCTTACAGATTGTTACAAGCTATATTCTAATTAACAGCTATGATATGTACTATCTGAATGAAAATTTGTGCTGTCTCCGACTATTTTTAGATATTAAAAAAAAAACTAAATTTGAGGTTATTAACTTTATTTACTGCTTAGCTATTTACCTAGAGGAAATTAATTCATTCACTATAATAAAATGTCGAGTAGAAACTTGATTAGTTCTTACCAGATTATTCACTAAATAGTAGAATCGTATCAAAATATATTATGAATTATCATTTTTAAAAGATTCAAAGCTTGAGCCAACAAGTTGATTTTGAATTTATACCTTAGCTTTAATGGCAGTGATATCATTCATGTTCTATATTTTTGTGCAATGCTTATTTTTGATTGAAAAGATAATTGAGAGCGTATACATTTCACGTTACTAAATATTACAAATTATAAAAATACAATTTTTTGCTGTTTTCAAATAAACTGATTAGCTTTTCTGTGTAGCGGTTTTCCTTTATTTTCTTTATACTTTTTAATGAGCTGATGCATTGATACCCATTAAACTGCCATAAATAAAACAGGTCGGGTATACTCACAATATAGCCATCAACTTACCTTAATCAGTGACTACTAGGGCTGGGCGATACCGACATTTTCGATATCGGGTATCGATACCAATCGAGGTAGCGATACTTACCGATGTATCGATTCCGTGCAGGGTACCGATTCCGAGTACTGGAATTGGTTAAGTATCGGTAGGTATCGATACTTGGGAACCGATACCTTAACATCGATACCTTGAATCGATACCCGAATTGATTCCTTGAATCGATACCTCGAATTGATTCCTTAAATCGATATGTTGGTATCGATACCTAGAACTCATTTGTCGGGATAAATTTTTTCGGGTTGATTTGAATAATGATATTCAATAACATATCTACACGGTATCAAATGTACAATATTATGGTAGGTACTTTGGCATTTTTATAACAATTATTGTTATTGTATGCGAATAATTACACCTACCCTCACTCATTAATATTTGACTCAATATATGAAAACTAGTTCCATAAATATTTGTCTAAAAATGATTTTTTACGATACCGTAGTTCGCTGGTTATTCGTATCGATTCCAAGGTTATCCAAGGTTTTGGCGAATTGATACCAGTAATGGTATTGAATACTGGACGATGTATCGATACTTCGCCTAGCACTAGTGACTACCAAGTGCTTAGGAACATTTTAGTTTTTTTGTGATGTTTTCGTTCCTTCCTTAGTATTACTTCCTTAGCTTTGCGGGGATTCGTTTTAAGTTGTTTCGCTGTTGCTTCGGTAAATAATCAGTACCCAGTATTTCATTGTGCATCGTTAGTTTCGAATTGCGCCGTAATATCATCTATATTGGACTTGAAACAGTAATAAACAACCTATGTACTTTGTAATTATTCTTTAAATTTAAAGATAATTATGAGAAATAGCCATTCCTTTTATTCCCAGACGAAAAAATATATTTTTTCACCTAGAAATCGGGGAAGAAAGAAGCACAATTACAGCGCTCTCCCAAAACGTAAACTAAAAACTGTGACGTATGATTTTGTGTATTATGTCAGTCATAGATGTCAGTTTATGTTATCGAAATCTATTGTATTTGGACGATTTCTTTTTACATCTTAATGTTGAACTTTTGAAGACAATTTTTATCTTGTTTGGACTAAAATGTCTGTATCATACAAGTATTGTGATGTGCCAATGTGTGAAAGTTCCAACGTGAAAACCCCTGATAAAAAGTTCATCACAATCCCCAGGGATGTAACAATAAGAAAAAAATGGTTCACTGTCATGAAGAGAGATGTACCTTCGTCAGAGAAGACTACAGGATATTGTTGTACTGATCATTTTGATGTAAGTATAATACAAGTACCTAACCTATACAAGTAGTATGGTATTAAAATTAGTGTAGGTACCTTTAGACGGTCAGATCAGTTTTCCGTTCAATCTCAGTTGCAGTCGAACTGTCAGTTATCTGTATGTGTAAATACCAAAAACTGTAAGAAAAACTGAAACTTACTATTTTTTTTGAAGTAACTTATGCACGTTTTTATCTTCCACAACCCTATATAAAATTCCGTTGAAGGAATAGATATTTTCACTGTCCCCCATTTTAACCTACCTACTTCGTCAAGATAATAATAATAATTCATGCCTTAGCATCCCCCAACAAGACAGATTAAAAGGATTAAAGTGTTGAATATAACCGTTGATTGAAGGAATACATAAAGATGCGCTACCTATGACAGTTGACAGAAATTTCAGATCCTATATAATGCCAAATGCAATCTCCATTTGATGGGATAAATTTCTCTCAACTGTCATAGGTAGCGCATCTTTATGTATTCCTTCAATCAACGATATAACCTACAAATTAGACCGGTAACGTTTAATGAGTTTCTACGTCACGCAGCGTTTTGGTCACGTGGCTTCCTCGGGCATCTTTCAACTCAAAAAATCTCGAAAACCACAAGTCTGAAAAAAAATAATTTCTGTCTCATTTACCGGCGATCTCAATCCTTTATAAAATGTTTAATTCCTGTTAACTTTTGAGAAATCTAGGTTGTCTATTTGTGTAACAGATAATATACCTAAGTACATGCCAACAAGTTTCTGCGAAAGCTGAAAGTTTCTGAAGAATCCTAACAATAAAGCATTTAGTCGAGGTAGGTGGCAAATTTACTAAAAACGATTCAGAAATACCATAAAATTGTCAGGATTTTATCAGAAAGCATTATTTATAAGCAAATATGCATTGACAATATAAAAGTTTTCAAAATAACTCTACAAAATTTTTTGAATAAAAATAATATTTTAATTTATAATTAATATGTTCTCTAGCTATACTCAATATACATTTTGCATTGTAAACATTCATTATTAATAATACAATGTATTGTTTCAAAAATAATACATGCTATATGCACTGATTACATTATTAATTAATAAGTATTCATCTCAGGGATGCTCTTCCATACAACCTGACAGTTATACAGCAATTTTGACAATACATTATTTGACATAAAATTTACGCATTCCGACTCCAATAATAATTTTCAATCCAAAATAACCTGCTCATATATATTCTGTTTCGAATAATCTTCCACATTTCCATCATCTTCACAATGCTCACTCATTGTTTCAAATTAATTAATTGTTACTGCTTACTGAATAATTTATGTAGGATAAAATCTCCTGGAAATGCATTATGCTTGTCAATTTGACACACATATACAACATATTTGAGAATAATTCTTGTCATTTCTTTAACGAATTATAGACATAGCAAATATTATCAAATACAACTTGACCAACAAATGATCATTACCGCCGCAATAATGCGACCATTATTCCCCGAATTTCCTACAAAATGTTACAAATCTGGTAAATTGAATCACATTCGAGCAAATTGTCTAGTTAAGTGGAACTATGAGGGTCCGCTAAGTAAAATTAGGAGTGAATCCAATACATGTAAGTGAAAGCTAGAATTGAGTTACAGTATTTTCTTTCTTTAAAAAAATGAGTGCTATCACAGTTGAACACATTTTACGTCAAATTTTCATTTCAATTTATATTTCCTACAATTAATGTGTATAAATTAAATAAATACATATGCATTTAGATGTGTATCTATAGTAGTGTGGAATGTATATAGGTACCGTGGCTTGATATATCTATGTTTAAGTTAGAAATAATATTGATTTCTGCACGAGTTGTATAGCTTTAGGATTTGACATAATACCATAATTACAGGAAAAAATGTTCCGTTTGAAGTGAGGCTGTACCCAAATAAACGTTTTACTTATATCGCCATGTAGACCTAGGGCATATCCACTTACTTTACTTGATCTGCAAAAGCAATTGGCTTCGGGAAACTTAAAAATAGATGAGGGAATCTCGCAAAGTAACCAATCCCGATTTTGATTAAATTTGGTGAAATTATGAAAGAGTCCAGTTATAACCGTGTATATAATTTTATAGGTGCATCGATCATTTGTATGTTTACCGAAGTTTTGTATATAAATTTTTGATTTATACACACTTTATGTACCAACCGTCTATACCGTACTGCGATTATTGTATGCTTATTGTACCTTCAATTCAACTTTTACTCCTGCAAGGGTACTTCACGAAGTAAAAACAAAAGAATAGTACACATAATAGAACATTATATCAGCTGTCGAGGCATGGGTTTTCAGAATACCTAATCACGCTAATAGAAACATTACAATGAATGGGAAAATCATCCAGACCACACCACAAGTCTTTTAAATGGGTTAAAAATACTCATCATCGTATTTTTTTATTTGAATGATGTTCATTACGAGTGTATCTCACGTAGTTTAACTGCAATAATTACCACATGAAATAAGGCACTTTGGAAACATTTCTAATCTCTATGCTGCAAACTTCGCTAGATGTTAGCACAGAACTGTTTCTTAGTATTCATTCATTAATTGATTCATTCATTCATTCATGTAATTAGAATTGAACACCTGTAGCGCAAGCATTTGAGCTGGGTGCTCTTTGTACCATTCCAATCAAAAGTCTCACTTCCACTTCAGCAGTTTAGTGTCCTCTATAAAGTTCGATATCTTGCCCAGTGGAAACATGAGTACCCTCGAGGGCTCAAGTAGATGCTTTCCGAAATGTTTCAGTCTGACTTGTGACTACCTTCAATTCCTCATGTAAACTTGTTTTCTTCTGTAAGTCGCATCTTCTGCACCAAAAATGATCTTAACTTGCTTTTTATTACGTCTAATTAAGTTTTCAGAGAATTTAGCATCCCCATCCTCTATTAACGGTTTAGTGTGGAGTTCACCTTCAGTCGACCTCCATTTCCTTACACTTTCTTTGTCTAACCAAGATCAAATCTCCCTTCTAGTAGAATCCCTGGTAAATCCACGTACGGGCTCTGGTTCTATGAGGTGTTTTTAGAAACCTTCTTCAGAAATCAACCAGAATACTGAGAAATTAGTCTAAACAAAACCATATACCTAGAATTTTATACTTATATATACTCAATATAAATTTAACCTATGTCATTTATATCGTTTCCTAAAAATAGAAGTCAATTTATTGATTAAATCACCATATTTTAAATTACATCATATCTCGATTTTAAGTAAATGCCCAAAATCAAGAAGTTTATTCGCAATTGTACAGTGTACTTAACTTGAACGCATTCGACCCTATTATTGTTTGAAATAAAGAGATACCTATACGTGCTAGGATTACTAATCACAGAGCTTTTTTCCTAAAAACATCAATCCCGACAATATTTCTAAAACTCAAAGTGGGACTCAACATAAGTCAATTAAAGAAATGTCCTGCCATTATGATACTCAGTTCGACTATGTGCGACTACTACCATAAATATCATAATACCATGTGATATGGTATCGGCAATATTTAGTGTAGAATTGTTGATTAGGGGTGGTATTTGAATACTACAAGGAGAGGAAGACCATTGTGAAAGACCCCAGAAAGGATCCTACTTGCCATCACACTGACAAGTTGATTGTCGATCATAATGACTTATTAAATTTTTTATCTGCTGCATTAACAACTTTAAAATCCTAGTTTTTTATATTACTTTTTATTGAAGTAGATAACTAAAAATTTTCGAATTAACCCTTTGTAAAGATCGACTAATTAACTGACTGAGAGTCCTTGAATGGCAATAAAACGTTTTCATCTTTGAGCTTTGAATATTAAACAAAAACTTGATTTGAATTTAAAGTTAACAATATAATGGGACAGAATCGTAAATAGTAATTATGAATATCTCCAACAGTCATTATTTAGATGGATCTATACCTTATCTCTTTCTCCTGCTTTCCCGATCCTTTAATCTACCTCTCGTATTTATTTTATGCCATACTTCTTCACTGATTCTGCTTACTTACAAATGCTTACTTACAATAAGTGAACTCCAGTTAATTCAGTCCTCAGACAGACTTTACCAGAACGCACTTGAATTATTGTTTCATCTCTTTTACCTGTACCCAAAAATTATTCCATGTAGGTAATAATTCATTGAAACTCATCTTTGAATTGATAAGTTATTACTTTGTATGCAAGTTGCGGATGAGAGTACTTTTTCAAAGGTAAAATATATGAAAACAGAAATTCGATAAATGAAGAACAGTTTGCAGTACCTGCAATTAAGCATACTATTTTGAATAATTTGAATTTTGGTGGTTATTATTGATGATTTTTTATTTCAAATATAGAAAGAAATATTACCTTCACGTGCGTATTTTGTTGTGTAGATATTTAAACATAAAATAAATATTAAACTAAATGTTAACAGTTCAGTCGTCTTGATTTGTTTGCCTTTTTCGAGTGTAGTTTTTCATTGAATGAGCGTCTTTGAGCTTGGTATACTCTGAGGTGGTTGTCTTATTTCCATCGGGAATAAATATCTCTCCATTATCTCTCGAAGTCACTTCTTTTTATTCGATGTATCCTTATGTAATTCCTTCAAATCCTTCCTCCAAATTCTTCCTAGCTTTCGTTGTTAACAAGTCGAAGAATTTTTTTTCACTGTAATATTTTATTTGTGTAGCAACTACACAAAGTTCTAGTTTTACATTTATATACTCTTTTCGTTTTATGATTTTCTCTTTAATGAATCGCTTACATTCATTGTGTATGTGTGTACAGCTGTTCTTTCCACCTGCACGTATACGTACGACTGTTAAAATATCTAGTCTAATACGATCTGTATATAGGTACATAAGCTTTCAAGTCCACATCCCCCCTATTATATTAAATCATACGAACAAGTACGCTGACATAGGCCGCTGATTTTTAAATAAAAAAAAAGAAAATCAGTACACCAAAGTTAGGTACTCGTTCGGTTTAAATTTCTGTACAGAAACAATGCTGGGGTTATAGAATTCTAGCTTTGTGAATATACAACGTTAACAAATATACTTTTCTTGTTGGATATAGCGATGAAAATAGCAGAACTAGCTATTACTGCAATTTTTGTTCTTCATTTTCTAGTGTTTTGTTGTATACTACAGGTGGCGCAAAAGTAATGTAATAATTTGGATTGGCTGCCATTTACTTATAAATGAGAAAAAGAGCTGTTTTCATAAAAAGTTTGAAAAGTTTATTTGACAGTGTAAAATTGATGACATTATTATTATTTATTTTTATTATAATTGTTGCTCGCAAAACATCTGGCTCAAAATTGGCGATTTCTTCTTCAATGTTAGTTTTCGAGACTTACAAGGTTCGTCTTTTTGCTGTGGTAAACGCGAGATTTTAAAAAGCTCCAAAGGAAGAAGTCTGGTGCTGTTACATCTGGCGATCTGGAGGGCCAGTTCAAATCTCCACAACAGGAGATCACTCGACCTGGATATTGGTGTCTCAAAATCTCCATAGTTGGCCGAGCTTTGTGAGCGGTTGCTCCGTCCTGTTGAAACCAACAATAATCGAGACCCCATGCAGAAACTGGGAAAAACAAAACTCGTTTAGCATCTGCCTATAACGTTCACCATTTACGGTTACGATGGTGCCATCGGCATCTTCAGAAAAATAGGGGTCAATCGCATTTTCACTGTAAATGCCGCACTAAACAGTCACTTTGAGGGGATGCAATGGCTTATTTTGCATAACCACTTAAGTGGAAATGGGCTTCGCCGCTCATTATGATTTTTGATACGAAATCATCCTCTTCTTGCACCAAGTTCAACAGAGTATGGCAGCAAGTTAACCTTATCCGATGGTCAGCAGGTGGCAATTCGTGAACAGTTTGCACTTTGTAAGGGAACATTTTCAAATCTCACCAAAATTCGTTTCAACGAACGTCTTAAGATTGTTCGAGCACATGGAACACGACGACGAGGAAAACGATGACGAAATTCACGCTGCGTTATAACAAAAGACTGCTCTGTTTAAACGATGCTAATATACATTTATAAATTGAAATATTTACTATACATATATAGAAGAAATGCGACCTTCTGTTTAAGAAGCCCCCATTTTGGAGTCAAAAATTTTACTTTACTGTATAAACTTTTTACTTATTCTTTGCAACATGATGAAAAATAATCAACAGACACGCTATAAATTTTACGACATATGCTGAAATAGGAAATTAAGTATAATTTTTATAGTTTAGTAGTAGTAACTCGAAAATAAAACCTCCTTATACGGTGGTGTGCCAGGGAACTCGCAATTTTTATCGACCGCACAACATGCATCTGGCTGAGAAATCATATGTGAACTACCTACTTACTACCCTAGCCAATTTTTAAATTGTTTTCATTGCCTTGTCAAATTGCTATAATCAAATATACTTACCTACATATACATATTATGTAATGCATGTATCAAAGTTATTCATGTTCAATTGACAGAATTCTTTATATCTTATATATAAGATGTTGCCTCATCTGTAAAAAGTACCTACATGATTAGGAAATTTTGATCATGACCTAAGCGTAAAAGCATCCATTCGCAATACATAAGTCTTTTTTCAAAATCCCTTTGCAGTAAACCTTGGTGAATACTAATTTTATAAGGGTGAAACTTATATTTTTAGTAGTTGTAATTTCATGTTGTTTCGAAATTGCTCTTGCAGACACATACGGATTTTTTATATTAGATTGAATGACTGTCACTTCAATTATCTTCTGTCACCATGGTTTTTGTCCTTTCGTGTTTGGGGTAATTCACTGAACCGGACCCAAGAAACCTTACCAACAAACTGTCAAAGTTCTTCTTATCCGGCGTTCTACGATTAGGATAGAATACCAGGAACAGAACGATATAACTAATAACAGGATTAAAATAAGACGTAATAAGAAATAATCGATAACTAAATAATTCAAATTGCAATAAGCGAGTAGGCAGTGGTAGAATTGTAATAAGAAATATAAAAACGCAAGGATAGTAAAGTAAATTACAAAAAAAACCGACTTGTAGAGATTTTCAACAGACGTTTGACATTTCGTTAAACTATGACATTTTGTTTGAAAATCATGGCTACATAGCAGGTATCCCGCATATTGAATAGCATTAAGGATATATCTAACAAAGGTTTAGTAGGTACTACCTTGAAAACTACTATAAATAAGTATTACGATATTGGTATCATTTTGATGGTACTTTTACATGGAAAATGGAGAGAGAAGCGTTAGAATTTTGGCAAATGTTACACGTCATACTTAACACCCTGTATATATTTTTAATATTATACCATCTAGAAACATGTAAAGTGTTAATCCCCAAATTGATACGCAAAGAACAATTCGATACAAGATACCCATCTTCAATCTACGTCTTAAAATGTTAGATGCTGCATCGCATCGGTAAAATTTTTGAAAAAAAATTCAATACAGGCTAAACTAGTTATCGGAAGTGCACATAATTATATATATCATTGCAAACGTAAGGTTAGGTAGCTATCGAAATACTTACAAAAAATATAGCAATCCATTTAAATTAAAAAAATTGTATACTGCTGCGGGAATTTGCAATACCCTGTATATTCCAAAATAATTTTATAAAAAGCGCTTCAATGTACTGTATATGCACAACAAATTTCATTTTTCTATCTTTGTTAGTTTTCAGACGCAACTCCGCGGACACAGTAATGGCGCACCCGGTATAATGTGACGTGAACTGTGAACTGCAAAAATCTGGAAAAGGGATGTGTAGCTTACCTATTTAATGCATTAGGTATATAGTGTTTAACTTGAACCAGAATTACCGATTTAAAAAATTGATATCGTGCGTCTAAAGATGTATTAGACGAACTGTATGTAGAAATTAAAAATATCAATTAATAATAGCTGGTGTGACATACTCGAGTTAGAGTGGCTAAATGAAATATTCACACATTAAATAAATCTATTTATTTGAACACACTATCATTACACATTACATATATGTACATAGGTACCTACTATACTTTTTTCCTTCTATTTTTTATTTGTGCGACATAGACAGACTTCAAAATAAATTATCCGTAGGTACCTACATTAGGCATTGTTTCTCCAAGAAGAAAAAACATTTATCGTCTCCTGATTAATGTTGGCATATTTATACCGCATTCTTAGCGGGAGATATTTCGAGCTTTATCGGGCTCGTAATTGGTAGCTCGCTGTACGTTTGAAGGGACCTTTGAATTGCAAATTATATATAGAATGCAGGCGTTCCATGTATAAATATGCCACTATCGATGAGCTTGCTTAACCGTCCAATAGTGAATACAGTGCGTAGTTTTTTTCTTATAATTTACACTAAATGCAAAATTGCACGTGTACGTGTGCTGGCATGTGTATTGAATTTGCCATGTTTACTCATGATTGATAGATATAACAGTTGTACAGTCGCTTGCAATAAATCTGCATACAAGTCCTACGCCAATTTCCATGTTTTTCGATGTATTGAAATGTACTTTTCAAAATGGTAATATTTAATTCAGAAATCAGTTACTTTCTCAAGAATACCACATTAAAATGTCCACGAAGTTGAAAAATTGTGCCCGTTAGGTACGGATAATTTATTTCAGATCTGCAAAGAGGTATGAGAACCCCAAATCTCTAATATGTGCAGAGAATGCCCACTGTACTGCTATTGAAAATATTCACAGCGATTCTCAAAACTGAATATTTACCTTAGCTCTTTTGTAAAATTCACTACTACATATGGACCAAAATTTCAACGTAGGTATTAAGTAGGTACCTATTTACCTATATTGGGCATTAAAAAATGTTATTTTGCCGAATTGTGTTTGACTCTGATTCTGTCTTTTTTTTGTCTTGTTGAATCAGGATATGTTTATTCTATCTATATGGCGGTAAAAAAAAATTTTTTTGATACTCTTTGGATAGAAATAGAGGCAATAACGGCGCACGATTAAAGTGATCCTATTGGTACCATGTAGCGGGTACTTACATGTCAGTTGTATCCATAACTGTTCGATATTATAGAATGTTTTATAATGTTATGTAGAACAAATTATAATAAATACGTAATTTTGGCACCAATATTAATCATACTTTCATTATTCTTTTTTAGTTTATAAATTTCTGTTATTTGTTACAACGTCTTAGATCCTATAGGATATAGGATATATATATATAGGATATATACCTACTTTCTTTGTTTGTCTTATGTTACAATAATAATTATTATAAAAGTTTTGGACTTCACATTAGAGATGTACACTCGGTACGACTTAGTCTTCGAACGATTTTAATAAGGTAACTCACTAAAATCGTTCGAAGACTAAGTCGTACCGTGTGTACCTACAATTCATGAAAAAATTTGTTTTCATAGTCGGTGAAATTGTATTACCTAAATGAAATTTTGCATTAATCTCATATATTACAAAGAATAGGGCAAGTGCGGGTAGATACAGTGTTACACAGGCAACATGTTACATTAGCTCGTAGGGTCATCTATATTATATACATTACCTATTTGGGAAGAAATTTTCGTTAAATAGATCCTAACCGCCGCTTGAGCAAATTGTATTTTGGTTTGCTCGATGAATTCTGAGTATCTATACTTATAAGTGTTAAGGAGAAGAAAAATTGAAATTTTCGCACTAAAACTAATTTATGTGTGGCTCGATACTACCAAAGATCTTGGCGTACACTACGATAGTAAACTAACGTTCACTGAACACATCACCAATACCGCGACACATGCCCTTAAAATGATGGGTTTTATACAGCGCATTAAAAAATCATTCACTAACCTAAATGTGCTTAAATCTCTTTACTTTTCTTTTGTGCGTTCCAAATTGGAATATGCATCTCTGGTGTGGTATCCCATATATACTACTCATGTACAGGCACTGGAGAGAGTTGAGCGCAAGTTTCTAAAGTATCTTTTTTTTAAATCTCATAGTACCTTTCCAACTAGAGGTTATGATCACCAACTGCTCTTGCAAACATTCGATTTAAAATCTTTAAGTAGTAGAAGAATAATTGCTAGTTTGACACAATTTCATAATATATTACATAATAAAATTGATTGCCCAGCGCTCTTGGAACAGATAACGTTTAGGGTTCTCTATATTCCAACGAGGCGAGATATGACCCTCTGGTGCCCGACTTCCAGGACCAATGTACTAACCAAGTCACCTCTCTACATTATGTCTTATAACTTTAACTTGGTCTCTCAGGATAATGACATCTGCTCTTGTACCGGGAGGGAGCTTAGGTCTGTGCTTTTTGAGCGTTTTGAGTGATTTCTCATTGATGCTACTTTCTCTGCTATACATAATTATTATTATGGTGGTGTTATTTTTAGTATGGTGCTGTTATTGTGATGGTACTTTATCTGCACTACTTGATTGTTATTAGTTTATTTGCATTTATTGTTATATCCTGATGTAAATGGAATTTTTGTATTCCGTTGGATATTAAATGGATATTATTATTATTATTATTAAATATTCTCACTTTTCGGTAAGTTTTCAGATATTTGGTAATCCATCTATCAATGGAAAGAGTGTTTATTCCGAATATAAAAGCCGTATCTACCTAATATAACCTCAATTTCTTTATGTTCTGTGGAATAAACGCTGTAGATATAAATTCGTGACGAGCGGCCAACAGTGTTACATCCAGGCAACAGTGTTATATAATGATTTGTAACACTCTTCACTATAACAATGTTGACCACTGACGTATCTTTCGTCTCAATTGACGATTTCGTTCTAATCTATGAGGAAAATAGATCCATAAAATAGGTATTCGATCGGGAAAATAATCCAGGAGATGGATAAGGAATATTTGATTCTATATTTTAAGAGAATTGTTCGTCTACTTAGATTTACACAAACAGAGAAGACGTACATTTTTGCAAAACATTGTGTTATAATAAAACTTTCACCCCTTCGTCCACTTGGAGGAACTTCGCAAGAAGGGCAGCAATGTTTGTTTTTGACGTGGATTTAACAAAATATGGGAATTTTCTTGTTTAAACTCGGTAACATATGATTAGGATTTTTCATATATTCAAGTTCCTTATAAGAATTGATAAGAAATTGATATAAAGAGCATTTTGCTATAAATATCGTGTCAGTGACAAACCTAAGTGTGTAACGCTGTTGCCTCGTACCTACGTCGTGTA
The DNA here is from genome assembly GCA_023690525.1 of Holotrichia oblita. Lineage (NCBI taxonomy): Eukaryota > Metazoa > Arthropoda > Insecta > Coleoptera > Scarabaeidae > Holotrichia > Holotrichia oblita. The sequence goes on along the minus strand of CM043016.1, from coordinate 137,594,426 downwards.
ACACTGTAGGTATAGGTACTCTGGAAGTATACAGTGTTACAATATGCCCATTTTCTGTAGTATAATTTATAATTTTTTTCTAATATATAGGTACCTACTAACTTTGCAATACAATGTTTTTGTGAGCAATCGAATACACAGATTTTCAATCAATACTCGATTTAAAGAATGTACGACCCATGTAGCATATAATATTTATTCAATATAGGTATACCTATTATGCATCTTGATTAAATCTTGTATCTTTGCTAAATATTTCCAACATATAGGTACCTAGCACGTTATATATAAATATATATTTAGAAACATATGAAATATACTGTACAAATCATGCACCTATGGTCAGTGCTTGGCTTAATCACGAACAACATTAGCTCGAGAACTTGAAAACCATTACAAGTAGAATAGTGCTCTCCTCGACATTTTGTAAAAGATTTCATGCTCTACAAAAAAAGTCTTACAGGTTTCCTTGATATCTTATACGGTTAAAGCCAGATTCACAAAAAAAAGGGAAAATATCGCAAAAATAACCCTAATTGTCCCTTTCTTTGCAGACGTAGGCTTAACAACAGAAGATATCAAAAAACTTTTACGACTTTTTTTAGAGCGTGAAATCTTCACCAAAAAAGTCTGCGAGAGCACTATTCTAATTCTTATGGTATTTAAGTTATCGAACTAATTCTGTCCGTTATTAAGCCGAGCCGCGACCATAGGTGCAAGAATAGTACTGTATATGTTTTAAATATAGTATTTCCTATTTATTTACAATATTGTTGAAACATTTATAACATAAATATTATAAAATTATATATTTACGTATATATTTTTGCATCGATAATTCAAATATATCATATATGTATATGAAATTGCATATTCACATTTTATATTTTAAAATATTTATTACATAAATATTAAAGTACAATATATTTTTTTGTAGTACAAATTCATTTCGTTAATTTTGTATTTAGTTTTGTAATGTGTAGGAAATATTGTGAACACTCCTTGTCAACTTAATAATTACTTCTTGTAATTTTGATTTAGTTACTTATTTCTTCTGATTCTTCGATGAAAAAAAAGTGTCTACCGATCTTTGTTGCATAAAATGTGAATGTATTTAATTTATTAACGCACCGCGCTAACGCGCATTGCACGCTTTTTTTCTATCACAATTACTTGCAATGTAAAATATGTCTGATTTCCGCTTACATTTTCTCGGTTAAAAAAATAATACAAATGTGTGTTTGGTCATTTGCAAGACAACTAGTTTTTAGGTAAGAACCGAAGACGAGATCTACCGTACTCTAATAATGTAAATAACTACATTCTATATTTCCTACACCGGTAATAGGTAATAGTCAATGATCGCATGCGCGGCATGAGCATGCGATATGGATGGAACTGCTTACAACACTTTTAACGCGTTTTGGCGTAATGGACCTGAAATGGTGTGATCTGAATCAAAAGCAGAGATAATTACCACGTTAAAAATATTGTTAATACGCTGTGACTGTGTTATTTCATACGATCGATAGTGTTTGTGTTTGTAGAGTGCCCAGAAGTACTTTTTACTTGTTGGAAATAAATCCAAGATGTCGAATTTATCGAATTGCAGTAACTCGAGGTATTGTAATAAATATCGCTTTATCAAGCAGTCTGTTGACAAATTTATGCAACTGTTAGAACAAAATAATGTTGACGCGGATGCTGATACTAATTTAATGATAGATAATAAGGCTCAACATTAGGGGATCAAATTACCTGATTCTATATGACATTAACAGGTAGGTATTTTGATAACGTTATGTTGAAGTTACTAAAATTAATTGCGGCAAATTTAAATTTTGCTGATTTATCAAATATATTATCATATATTTATAATATAATAAATCAGTAATATTTGTACTACATACTATATATGTCAGTAATGTTTATTACATATTGAATGTGACATATTTATATATATGTATAATATATGTATATTAAATATATTTTATTTTCATATAAGGTAAATATATAAGTGTAATATATTATTTATATTATTATACTTATATTTATGTAATATTAAATCAAATATTTGTTTAATAAATAAAAATCTGTCACTTTCAATATATAATAAACATTGCTAAATAATATTTTATAAATATTTTATGCTTCATGGGACGTCACATAAAAAAGTGTAACAGTGTTCCCGCACTTCCCTACGATTAAAAAATATAGAAGCTTTTATCCCTATTTCTTATATAAGTAACCTTTCGTAACTGTATATTATAGGTGCAACCGTTTCAATTTTAAAATTTTCTATAAGTTAATTTGATTAGATTAACTGTACATAGAAACGAATTACAGTTAATACAGTTCTTTTATATTGATTGCAATATTCATACCTACTGATCAAACTTCTGTTGAAAGTGAAAGTGCTTTACTTCCCATTAGCCTTCTAAGTGTTCGGTTTTGTGTACCTACTTTCGTCCTACCTACACTAAACACCACTCTACAGGCGCTATGAAAGACATTACCGTTGGCATACCATATATCTACCTATAGAATTTACAGAGACCAGTATACATCTACAGCCATCTAGAGTTAAATAAAATACCTATTCCTCCACACTGTTTAAAAATGACATTCATCGCAACTATTGTCCGAAAAATAAATATTAGGTACCTACGTATAAATTTTGTATTTGGCTCACACAACTTTTATAAGCAGCGTACCTACGCATTAAGTTTACATTTCTAATTTTAGTTAAAATATTGAATGATTACAGGACTACCTTCAATTTGAACCATAAAAGTAATATAACTACGCCTAAGTACAATCATACAATACCAAATAAATTAGATACCTACTTAATTGGTAGATTAATTTTTAAAATATAGGTAGAGGTACCTTGCATCACAATACCTTTTTTTGCAGTTAGCATTATTTCTTGTATAAGTTATGTATTATTAAAGTACTTATATCTATCGGTAATCGGAACAAGATAATTTAGTTCGTGACTGCATTCACTTATTTTTACTCGATCGATATCGTATTAAAAAACCATTTATGCAATCTAGTACGTCTATTACAAATTCATGATACACGGATAATGAGCCGCTTAGCCTGGCGTAATGCGAGGACAGTTATGCAAGCATCGCGTGCTATTCAGTACATACACGCACGTAAATGTAAACTCGACGCTCGATCTAGAGGTAAGCAAGCACGTGTACGCGAGTTACGGCGTACATTTCAAAGAACGCGCCCGATTCCAGATGTGACGCAACACGCATCAAAGGGTTACGACCACGCCTATCCAGCAATATGGCCGGGCATGTGATTGGCGGCCGACTGGACGCCCACCTGCCGTTTCTTGTATGACAGATTGACGTCTTACCACGCCCACAGCACCAGTTGCGCGGATTCGCGGCGACAACCGCTTAACTCCATCACGTGACGCGTCACGTGGACAGGTATACAACCGCGGTGTGCTCGAAAACCACGTGGTATGGAAAACAGCGTGTTGCGCCGTCATCTGTTAACTGACGCGGTCAAAGTTCCGCATAATGACAACCAGCAAGTGTAAATAACAAATCGTTATCGTGGATTACTAGCATTAAACACAGGAGTTTACATTTTTATCCTGGCTGACTTCTGTGACGAAAATATACATGATTATATTATTGGCTCACAGAAAATTAAATATACTCAGTGGGCGGTATGCAACTAGGTAGCCTTTATACATATACTGACTGTATTGTTATATGGAAAAGTACCTAGGTATCCATGTTTACCTTTTTGTTTTTACACGAAAGAGGAAAGTAACGAGATGTTTGGGATCACTACAGTTAAACAATGATTTCTATTCTTAAAGATTGATTTCAAAAGTTTTCAGCCCATCCCATAGGTATTTATTGAGTTGATAGGTAATATAATGAAATTGATTTAATTATAATAGGTAAATATTTATAAAACGAAAAAGTCAGTTAAATATTATTCAAATAATTCTATTTCTTTGAGGCAAAGAAAAAATTACTATCCTCTGTACTCTATTAGAAACTAACTAAATTCTGTGGTAGGTATGTCACTATGAATGGCAGTGCTATAGTACAGTAGTCACTTACTTCTATAGGTATGATATAGGATCAATTTTAATGTATTGTAGAGCAGGAGAAAAAAGTATCCGGACAGTGCGCCAAAGAAGGAGGCTTCTTACTCAAACTCTACGGGAACTTTATTGCCACAGACAGTCCATGTAGGTATACTAAGTCAATAAAGTACCCGTGCATTTTGAGTGAAGGGCGTCTTTCTTACATGCACTGGCAGGAAACTTTTTTCTCCTGCTGTACATTACTGTGTCATCAAATCTGCGACCAACATATTTAAGTTGTGTGTTGGACAGTGGTGCTAGAATCATATAATGTAGAAGTTCTATCATAGTCCCCAAACAGTTCAGATCTACTAAACCGATTTGAAAATGTAGATATGGGTCAAATATATTTATAAAAGAAATGTTCATGCTCGCAATGCAGAAGAAGCTGTGGGAGATTATACAAAAAGAATGGAAGGCACTAGATAATTGAGAATGAACACCTAACTTGAAATTTAATTCATTCAATGCCAGGCAGATTACCGGCGGTCATTGCTGCAGACGACGATATGACCAAACATTAACTATATTCATTGTTTTATCTACTAATATACCAACTATGTATGTAGATACTAAAACAATTATGAGGAGAGTCGTATATAAATCCAGTAACCCTAACATTGTCTACTATTATTTTCCTCTAATATATATCTATGTTATGACCTGTAATAGGTAGTTATCTTTCAATCCCAGATGTAGGTACGAATATTTCCCACTTTTAAATGTCAATTTCTTCCATTGAAGAAGTATTATAAAGGAAAACACAATATTACCTATATATGTTCTGGAATAGATGTATTTAATTAATTGATGTTTTATTGACCTAAACGTGGAAATACATTTATATTATGCTTGACTCATCTTTGCTGCGTAAGCGATTGCAGTATAGGTATGCCTACTTGATTTAAACTAACCATACGTTAAGCTGGATAAACAAGTGAAAATGGAATCAAAATGCAGCTTGCTGTAAGCTAACGTGCTATCTGGGATTTGGAATTAAATAAAAGATTATTTTCTTTGCATATATTGTTTCCATGCCGTAAAGTGGTAGTAAAAGATTAGTAAAGGGTATTACCTATTGCAGGAATAAGATTTGTTTAATTATAGAGAACATATAGAAAAATCATACTCTAACCACATGGCAACGCCTAAGCAATATTTAGGTATGACATAACATGTCGCAGTGTTCTTTGATCACTACAACTAGACATTGGCAGTACGAGTTGTCCCAGATTGTATTGCACAGTGCTGTACAGCTACGAACAATAAATGTTGGTCGTCAAACTGGACACTGAAGCTTGGTAGCAACTCGTCTAGGACTAGACGACTAGACAAAAAGTTCCTTAAATTGTATTGCTATAGCTTATTTCAAAAATAGAGAGACAACATTCTGAACAGATCTCCAGCCCAAAATATAACATGTAATTTGCAAAATAAATTTTATGTGACATTCTCTGGTAAGGTACAAGAAAACTAGTCTATAAAAAATTAGATAAACTAAAGTAATAGTTATAGTAAAACTTTATATACATGGCTGCGGTATATAAACAATGTCAGAATATTTGACAATGGACAACTATAAGAACTAACTGTCATTTGAGTCTGTTCAGAATTTTGTCTCTTTCCTGTTGAAATACCTAAGGCATAGACGGTGGAGAGAGAATAATATGTTCAGTAAAAAAAAGAATCCGGACGTCTGAGAAAATCAACTGACGAAAATGACCGTGCAAGTCATTGAAAACAGTCCTTTTCTGCCAATTTTATGTGCAGCGTGGGTATTATAAAGTTTTCAACTTCGGTTCATACAGCTTGGCGTTGTATAAAATAGGTTAAAACACCAGCCGTCAGCAAAAATCGATGTGAAGTAGACTGGCGGAGAAGACTGAGGCTACTAACGCGAACTAAAGCGAAATACTTAGAATCGAGCTTATACTTTATCATATTTCCAGATATAATTTCTGTATAGTAGATCTTCACGTACTGCACTCATAGATATGTAATTGTTCCAACTGTGATGTGTATGATCTGGGCGTTACCTTTCATTAAATCATCAAATAGAGAATGGGTCGTACTCCTTTAGAAGAATTTCCAAATTTTCCAGTAACATGACAGTTGGTGAGAATTGATTTAAGAAGCAGTGGCAAAATTCCGTGAAAAAGTGTCTGTGTCTCAAAAATCAGATAGGTAAATCATTAAGAAAAACGGGCACTTGAAACTATAGCAGATGTTGAGAAACGAATAATTCAATGACCTACACAAATCTATTCGTAAGCTATCACAGCAAACACATTCATATGGGACATGCCAGACAGGTCTTAAAAAAATCTACTTTTAGGTACACAAGTATCTACCATTGCGTGCAAGAACCCTTATTGATCACGTAACCACATAATTACTGTCAAACAAACAAATTACTATTATTAACAAATTTTTCTTCTAAGATGAAGTATGGTGTCATTGATCAGGATATTTAAATAAACAAACAACACCTATTTGATCTAGTAAAAATCTACCTACTTGAAATTCATGAATCACCTTTGCATTTTCCAGAAATCGGTGTTTGGTTTGTTATTTCTCATAGATTGAGATATTTCCAATGAAATAATGCAACACCCCATAAGATAAGGGAATGATGGGATGGAATTATTGCATAAATTCTTTGATAACCGGATAGTAGACTTTCCAAAGCGATCTCTGGATTTGATAATCGCATAGTAGACGTTCCACCGCGATCTCTGGATTTGATAATTATGGATTATTTCATTTATGCACTCCTGTTTATGTTTTTAACTGAAACGGTTGTATTCATAATTACAAACATTTTAGTACCTACTTTCTATAAACACACATAAAAATCTGAAGTTAATTCTAACACTTTTTCGGTGTTCTCTCGCGTCCATCCACTTCTGGTGTTAAAATTAATGGAGTTAGAATAAAAAGTGCTAGTGTTATATTCAGAAGTGATAAAAACATTGTCCCTGCGGTAGTTGCTTATATCTTTTAAACTGTTAGTCTCATCTCGGAAAGGAAAAATATTTATTAACCTCGATATAGTAACTGTTATCCCGAAAAGAATTAGGGTTATCTTTAAAACTGTTAGTATAATCATCTCAAAAAGAAGAAATACTTAACTTCCGCGGGAGTGGCTGTTATCCAGAAAAGAGTTAGGGTTATCCTGAGAAGTGTTAGTATTATATTGAAAAGGAAAACTACCAATCTTTCGATGTAGTAACTGTTATACCCCGAAAAGAGTTAGGTACAGTTATTCTTAGAAGTGTTAGTTTTATCTCGAAAAGAATAAATTCTTTACTTCTGAGGTGGTAATCGCTACCCCGAGAAGAGTTAGAGTTCGTTCTTCGCGCCGTCCTACTGACGTCAGTACCAGCAACCAGAGCCTAGGTCGGTGCAACCGCATCGTGATATCCGAAATCAGGCGCCCCAAATTAGCTTTTGGGAATTGCAGTTCAGGAATGCATTTGGACTTTTGCGCCGAGACCTCCGACACCCTGTTGCCAGGTACTATAAAATCCGTCACAAATGCAGAATATCCTGAAATGGGAGGAATATATGTAAAAAATATTGATCTGTATTTATTATAGATGTTATCCAGCTACAGCCTGTGATATGAATGTGTCTGGTTTACCTATAATAAATAATTATACCAGATACTTACTTTTATCGTCTATGACCTCTTTTGTCAGTAAGTTACTATTTATTTTCACCCACTTCTTATGATTCCTATATTTGATGCGTGAATAAAATCCAGCATCCATTTTCGTTAACCCAAGTTATACAGAATAGTCGTTATTCTTGTTAGAACATCAGGAACGCTACCCTTTCTCTAACAAAATGCTTATGCGGGAATTAAGCAAGTGCAATTTAACCAAATCTAACTCTTTTAGGATAACATTTTCATTTTTTCGGATTAATTTCGGTGTTGAGTTTCTCCAAAGCAGATAAAATGTTTTACATTTGGATGTATTCTATCTCCTGATCCATGGATTATGCAGTAATGGATAACTTGTTATTGGCTTTATGGTGTTAAGTCGGTGTTTAACTTATCTTTATTAGACAACTATTCTATCACCTTTTTTTTTTAACTCCGCGGGATTTAGGTAGATGTAATTTGATCGGCAAAAGAAAACAAATACATTCAATTTGATTAGAACTATCACTTTTTCGGGTAATTACTAGTCTATATTTTGACATCAACTGAAAAGAAAAAAATTTATAGCACAAATTTTTGTGTGTGTAGAAAATAAAAAAATGGCGATTTTCTGCAATATATCGCCTCTGAAGCGACCCTCTTAATGATCCAACAATAATCGGCCAGCATATTGGGATTCTTTTTGCCTCAATACCTCTTTGCATAGGTGAAATTGTCAGATAAAAATGTTACCCGTTTACTGCGGCAAGAGTTCCGGGAAGATGATGTGTACTTTTAAGGAAATATTACAACTCGAATTTTTATAAAATGTTATAAAATCGTTGATATCCTTCCGCCTTTCGATTGCTCAGAAAACTCTGAATAATATTTTTGAATGATCAGCATTCAAAAATATTGCTGCTTTCCGCAATAATTTTGCAAACTTTTCATTATGGATTAATGATGATATTTGTGGACCCACAAATATTCCTTCTTTAATTTTTGCATCACTAATTTTAGGAAAACCGCTAACAACTAAACAAAACAATGTAGTAATCCACATCAAACTTTTTGAAGATATGGATGATACGGGTGGTGCAGGCGGAAATGCCATAAGAAAGAAAAGCTATAAGAAAATCTATATTGACAAGTGAATATAGTAGAAGAAAGCTGTGGCTGGCGTTCTCGATATGGAAAATAAATTTTTTGACGTTTCTTATTAAAGAGTTCAGAAAGCCTCTCTCTCATTAAAACGAACACAACGTAACAATTCTAAAGAGTATGGCACATTTTTCGAAAGAGAAGCAATACAGGCAAACCGTTCAGAACATTTGTTACACGCAATGTGTACCTACATATTCTCTGTAATGAACACTTTTCAGTTACTACGAGAATCTGCATATGTTGCATGTTATGCTTAGAATGAACACACATGGAATGTGTAGGTGAAGAACAAACAATGTAATCTACTCTTGTGATTTATGTCTGTAATCAATGCAATTTGCAACACAGAAAATTAAATTGTCAAACAAAGACCGAAGAACCAATTCACCGAATCAGCCAACTTTAGGTTGATTGATCTGTCAATCTGTACCGACTTGTGTGTTTATGAGAATACCAAAGTAATGAGACAACTATATCGTTACATGTTATGATTATTTGTAAACTATTAAATACAGCATATAACTATAAAAACGCACTACATTTTTATCTGGCAATAATGTAATCACTTTCCTGAAAATGTAAGGAACAAACACGCATATATTGGGTTGCTGGTTTTCTCATCAACTTCAATTTCCATACTTTTTTCCTGTCCACTTTTTCCAGAGTTCCCAATTTATTTGTTATATACACTAAACTACTTTTTTTCTTTTGAAAAGCGGGTGAAGCTTAGAGAAGTATTTCTAGCGGTTTATATTAGATTTTCCCTTTGGCTTCTTACATATTTGAGTAGGCGGATGAAGTAAATCTTTAAAAAAAACCGTTTCTTTATGAAGAAATTGAAGTCAACATAACCTCATTCGACGCCATTTTGGCATTCATTGTGGCGCCACCATCGGTAATGTTAATTGCCAATAGATCGCCAACTTTATACTGGAATCACGGAAGATTGGAAATTATTTATATCATGTAACACCTTAGAGGATATTAGGAATAGTTCATATTTGCCTCCTCTCTTATTCGGCTAAACGTGTTAATACAATATATACATTATAATAAATCTTACTTTTACAAGTATTTCTCTATTAAATGTCTTAACATATATAACATATGTATACATGTCTGTGAATGACCTACCTTCCAGCATAATCGACCAATTCACATTTCATATACGTGTGTTCGGAGAGAGTGAGACATTCGCGAAGTTCGTGACATCAGGATTGCTCACGACTGTACAGGGTGAGTTATTTTGGTTGTCTTTGTAGGCTATCTTAGAATCTAGTATAGATAGGCAAAAACTGATGGCGCACTCTCGATCTCTTTTTTTGAACTTTAATCACTGGTTACAATTGACTTTTTCTAGTACTTGTTATTTGGGAGATACGAGGGTAAATCGAAAAATAGTCAATTTTAATAAATGGTCATATCTACGTTATTAGGTGGTTTATCAAAAAAGTGTTCGAATATCTTTATATATAAATTGAAAGAGGAAGACAGTGGCGTACTCAAAGTTTTTTTAGGGTTTTAAAATTTGGAGTTATCATACATGATCCAGTATTTTTAAATGGAACACCCTGTATAGTATTGCATCATTTTTAAGATTTGTTTCAACCGTATTAGAAAATATATAAATAACTTACACTTTTCTCTTGTAATAAGGATAATACAATACAAAATAATTTATCAAGGAGATTTCTATATTTTTATTTGAACATCGAGAATGTAACAGCAAAAACAATGCTACTTAATAAATAAAGTTGTTATACTGCAGTCCTCGGCATCTTTATTTAACATTTGCAGCTAGGTACTTCAGAACTGCGTTTACTCTACAGATTTGTAGAAAATTAATTTAAATTGAAATGAATACACTTATACTAGTTTATTAAATTTTATATGTAATATATCTACAACCTCGAAGATTTTCCTAATCTAAGTTACAATATGGAGGTTTTGTTTGAATTTGCATTGCTTGATTACTTCCTATTGCTAAAATACGCTTTACTATTTTGTACCATTATATACCCCCTGTGGCATATTTTTCGACAAAAAATAAACAGTTCACAAATACGTTACCCCGAACGTTCTCAACCTAGTGGGAAACTCATGTGTCGAATTTGGAGTAATTTGGAAATATATGGAAGATTTAATAAACCTCGATCAAAAAACATAATAAACGAAATGAGGCAGATGACAGCATAAATATTTTAGGATATTTTACCGCCAATCCAACAAAATCAACCCGAAATGCCGAAAAAGATTTAGGCATATCTCAGACTCGCATAGTTTCTGTATTGAAAAACATAAGTGTAAACCTTACAAATCCAGAAAAGTGCATAAACTTCATCCGGGAGATGCTCATAGAAGATTAGAATTTTGTAGGTGGTATTTGAGGAAAATTCGACAGAATCAAAATTTTGGGCGAAATGTCATACGGACAGACGAAGCACGTATTAGCAGCGATGGAATTTACAACCGTTACAACAGTTATTACTGGTCTGATATTAATCCCCATCAAACAGTTGCACCTTTAAGACACGGAAAATTCGGATTTAGCGTATGGGTTGCTATTTACAATAATCGAATAATAGCGTACCATATTTATGATGATAATTTAAATGGAGCTTTATACAGAGATATTCTGGAAGAAGAATTAGAGTTTTTAGATGACTTGCCATTGATAGAGAGACAACAAATATTTTTCCAGCAGGATGGTGCACCGGCACATAATGCGGGATTGTTAAGAGTATTTTTAAATGGTACCTTTCCAAATCAATGGCTGGGAACGAGAGGACCAATACCTTGGCCTGCAAGATCGCCCGATTTGTCTGTTTTAGATTTCTTTTTTTGGGGATACCTAAAGGATATAATATATAAAGGAACAATGAACACGTTACGTTAACTGAGGGATAATTTTGAAACTTCAATTCGAAAAATTACCAACATCCACATTCATAACGCAGTCAATGCTGTTAAAAAAAGATGTCGATTATGTATTCGACAAGTAGGCCTGCAATTTGAACATTTAATTTAACATACTTTCTGTTTTTGCTGTTACATTCTCGATGTTCAAATAAAAATATAGAAATCTCCTTGATAAATTACTTTGTATTGTATTATCCTTATTCCAAGAGAAAAGTGTAAGTTATTTATATATTTTCTAATACGGTTGAAACAAAGCTTAAAAATGATACAATAATATATAGGGTGTTCCAATTAAAAAAACTTGATCATGTATGATAACTCCAAATTTTAAAACCCTAGGAAAACTTTGGGTACGCCACTGTCTTCCTCTTTCAATTTATATAAAAAGATATTTGAACACTTTTTTGATAAACCACCTAATAACGTAGATATGACCATTTATTAAAATCGACTATTTTTCGATTTACCCTCGTATCTCCCAAATAACAAGTACTAGAAAAAATCAATTGTAACCAGTGATTAAAGTTCAAAAAAAGAGATCGAGAGTGCGCCATCAGTTTGTGCCTATCTATTCTGGATTCTAAGATATCTACAAAGACAACCAAAATAACTCACCCTGTACATATGTATACACATCGTCTAATAAACTAACTGCTTTAATATGTTTTCTGTAATATAAGATGAATCGATACATACAATACGTCACTATATTGCACACACTGTAATCATAAACTTTTGCTCTTTAATGAAGTTTGTCAATAATACATATTATGTAGATATGGGAAAGTATCCTGCATTAATTTATGTGCCTTATAATTTTCCTCCATTATTACTATATTCAGGCAATTATTATTGAAGGTTAAGCAAATAAAATGCACATGTTTAAAAATTGTTTGCTATAGGTACTTGTTTAAGTTATTAAATGTGATTAAATGGATAAAGTAGAAATTTAATGGATATATGTATAATAATTGTATTATTAAAATTTAAAAGCACCAATAACTTTCTGTTGTGCTTAAGATTTAATGATTAATGCGAATTTAAAATGCTATAACTATAGGTACTTAGTTAACGGTGGTAGTATTGGAAAGTAAGTAGACGAAAAGTGTACAGGCGTGATCGAAAAGGGGAAAGCACTTATAATTACTCATTATCGTTCGTGTTCAGACATTCAGAACATTTCAAGGACCAGACCAGGGCTTTTCTGTTTGAATTATATAAACAATAAGAAATGTCATTTTTATTCCGGCGTAGTTAATTATTGAGATATTGGGATATAACGAGAATGATGACAAAAGCAATGTCAATAAACGGGTTGATAGCCGCAGTGGTTAGGTGGCTTATTGTCGTTATGGCGGAACTATAGGAGCAGTTCAATTCTCCGGAAAGACAGTGATATTTTTCTCGGAGAATTTAATTCAGATAGACCTACCATTTGCTGTTGAGAGTAAGGCAGCGCGGCATTATAAAAGACGGTATAATGTAATAAAGCCTTTTCAACACACAAAAACTACACCACAAGAGTATAGCAGTGATAGTCAACTATAAGCACCTATCACACATAGAAAAAACAAACTAATATTATAATCATTTAATTAAATTATATTAAATATAAACCGTATAATACTAATGATGAAATGCAGTTTCCCCTTTTTGACCATGCTTACACATTTTTTCCTGGTTACGCCCGAATATTGCGACAGCTTTCCTATTTTGCTTGACTTCTTCCGGCATTTTCTGATGTCTTGGCATACATTGGGAGCGCCTTATAACTGGAACGAGGAAATTAAGGCAGCACACATATCATCAAACGAAGAAGCCGCGATGTCAAAAGCGCATATGACATGAGACATACGATAGGCTTATAATAAATACCGCAGTACAGTATAAATAAATAATAATCAGCATCATCAATATATTTTGCATTATTATTGTTGTTAAAAATTTACCCAGAAAAGACGTACGCATTAACAATACAAACTTGCTAAGCTAAACATCTGCAACATTGCGGAAGCTTCCAGATTTTTTCGTTAAATGATGTTCGTCCTGGTGTAAAAAGGGTCTTGTATAGAAGGAATTATAGTTCCGTGTCAACTAATGTAATAACTGCGTAGTTGAAACGTTCTTTGAACTGAGTTAACATATTTGTGTGCGCGGGCACGTATACATATGTTTAACATAATCCTTTTGATTCTGATAAGATCGTTGTAAGGTATGCATATTAAATCATTATTCTTTCATTATTACTTGTGAATATAATTAAAATTCGATATATCAATGAATTCTTTGTTTTTTAGATAATTTTGTTGATAGGCATGGCAATTTATATTTATATTATTAGACACAATTTGACACATATTAAATGTCAATTTCTTCCACTGAAGAAGTTATTTAACGAAAACATATTAGTATATGTTATGGAATAAATTGGTATTTAATTATTTATTGTTTTATTGACCTCTAAGTGGAAATAAATCAGGAATTAAAACATAGGTATGCATATTACACAAATTACTGTAGTACATTAGATTTGTAGTATTTTAGATCTGGCAATCGTCCAATACATTTATTTACATGTGCATACTGCAACCTGTTACTATTTGATTTTGTGATCATAATTACGCCACAATTGAAACCTAACATGGTGTTGATAGACGGCATTTTTCAAATTGTTATCCAATCTCGAAATCCAGAGTACCATAAAGACAAGAACACAATATAAAGCTAATGACAGTAGAACAAACCTAAAACAGGTTATTTGGTCTATACTGCAAAGCATCAGCCTTCTATCATTCAATTATAAGTTCTGGTTTGGCAAGGCTATTTTCGAATAGCTTTCTTGGTATTTTTGACAAATCATCGACATGAAATGAAATATTTTGAGATTTAACGTACGCTATGTAATCACCAATCGAGATAGTTCTACAAATATAATGAACGACAAATACTGCCATTTGATATACACTGGAACCTCGTCTATATCCGCGGTCGGGAAACGTAAACATTCACTTACATCCTCTCAAGAGAGGTCCCCACTCTTATTCCGTTAGCGGAGAGGAAAGACCGTGGTACGCGCTGATTGCCTCATGTGAATATGTGCACTATCGGATGGTGGATGCTGAGCGGATATAAATGGGCGCTATAGTGCGGATATGAATAAGGGTGGATATAAGTGAGCGCGGAGGTAAGCGAGGTTGCAGTGTAAATGAGTATAGTTAAACCTTGATTGATTATGTGTTAAAGTGCGGGTATGCTTCATAAATAAGTGAGATTTATACTTAATATAGATGGATATAATATTTCTTCAGATTGTTGAAGTCGGTGATTTTTTGTTAGAAGACCCAGTATCATAACATAAAATATTTTAACATGCGGATTTACGCGAAATTTCATTTTTCCCTATTATTTCACAAACGGCACACACCAGAAAACTATGTAAAGAGGGTGAATTTTGCTTTTCTCAATTACTTCACGAAATATGCATGATAGAAAACTGTATCTTTGGAACAATGGAGAATAAACCTGAAATAACTCTCAAAATTTCGAATTTTGAAAAAGAGAGGGGCTCAGAAAATTTCGTTTGTCTCAAATATTTTAGTTGCACGTGGTAGAAAGATAAAGTTTTGGAACAAATATTCAGGACTACTGGAACAATCTGGAGCAACTTTCAAAATTATGAAGTTACAAAACTCTGGAATAATATAGAACAAATCTAGAACACTTTGGAACAGCGATCAAAATTTCGGAAACGAGGGACTAACTTCATGTAGGCCAGGAGTCTGCTATCTCTTATATAATAAATACATACAATATAGTAGATTTAATAATAAGAAAGTAATAACTCTTGTATTATAAGTCAAGCATATTATATTTAGAATTATATACATCATTACAATAGTATTGAAAATTATAATAGCAGTTCAATTTTATGGTGAACGAATAATTCGCTTTTTCTTATTTCAACAATGTCTGTGCTTCTTCTTGATTTGTTCTTGAGTCATTCCCGAATAAAATTTATAACGTAGTAACTAAAAATTTTTTACCCTTCTATGAATTTACAATGTTGGAAAAATATGATGAGCACACCCTATATAATCTGAACGCATAATTTTGGCTGTGCATGGTTTTCCATAGCTGAGTTAATACAATGAGTTTCGAATTTTCCTAGAGCTGCATTGTTTACTGAGTGGCTCCAATAAGTGCAAAAATCCGTCGGCGAATCCGAAAGCGGCCGTTCTTACTGTGGTGCGAAGGTGTACTATCTAGTTGTACTTTGTGCGTAATGGAAGGCCTTTCGTGTTACTTGAGCGAGTTTGAGCAAGGAATGGTTGTGGGTACGCACATGGCAGGTGGATCTTTCCGTGAAATCGCGCGCCATTTCCTAACGGTCCATAACGGTCATTGTCAGCAGCGCAATGAGGATGGGGAGAATGGAATAGGCAAGGACGTATGCGCCTTCAGTCCCGGGCTGGACAGCCCCGCGTAACCACAGCACGCGAGGACAACAGGAAGCAACATGGAGCTGTTTCGCCAACAGGAAGGGAAGGCGTACTCATTACGCGAACTGTGCTGGAGCATTTTCTAGACAGTAAACTGCGAGCGTGCCGTGCGTTCCAGCGAATTGCACTGACTTGCAAGTACCACCCTACACGGTACTAGTGGATTGAGGCAAAACATCGGTGGATTGCCGTGAGGAGACACATTTTGTTTTACAACAAATCCAGATTCGAAATGAGCGTCGGTGGTGCGGGGATTTTGGTTCGTCGAAGAAGCGGTGAGCGTCAATTGGAGCAGTGCATCCAACCATATACCATATCCACCGCCAGCAGGGTATTATGGTATGGGGTGCGATTGGATATGGTGGACGTACACATCTGCTGCACATACAGCAGATGATGGTCGCCGATACGTAGATGAGGTGCTACGGTTCGTTGTGCTTTCCTATGTCCGGCGGTCTATAAAATTTTACCAAATCAAGTGGTTGCGTTTAAGGACTGTCGAATGTAGTCTAATGTAATATCTAGATAGATGTCATCACATATTCGATTTATCATAGTACATCATAATAGTTACAATAGCATGATTTAGAAATCATGCTATTGTAACTATTATGATGATATAGATTTAAACATAAAAACTTTTTCTAGTAAACTTCTTGTTTACTCCAGATGTCATGGTTATTTATCATAATGACATTTCTAACAGTATATTTAGGAAGTGACTTATGCTTT
This sequence comes from Holotrichia oblita, assembly GCA_023690525.1. Taxonomy (NCBI): domain Eukaryota; kingdom Metazoa; phylum Arthropoda; class Insecta; order Coleoptera; family Scarabaeidae; genus Holotrichia; species Holotrichia oblita. The sequence continues at coordinate 137,577,337 of CM043016.1, read as the reverse complement.
GCACTAAAATATCAGCTTTTGTATTCTTGTGACTCAGTAAGTTCCTCGCTTATTTTAAATATATTTTCGGGTTTGGATTAGTACCATTTTAGGATCCATTCAGCCTATTTGGCTGCCATGACTGACCCAAGAGTTGTTTCCGTTTCTATATCCCCCTACTGCACTCCATCCGAAGACTGGTATCACGATCGCCATTTTTTGCTGTTGAATCCTTTTGTATTGATTACTCAGGTGTTCTACATTGCTTATCATCGTTATCGCGATACTTTTTGAATTGTCTGGTTAACTTGCGCTTATGGTTCTGATATCTTTAGAATTTGGCGTGCATCTCTTACTAGTTTCTATAATCTATATCGAGAACTAAGGGGTGCCGAATAATAATTGAACACATTGCTTCAAAATAGTGTATTCTATTTCATACGTATTGCATAGGGGAATAATTGGCTGTTTGCACGTTCAGAGTTACCAATTTAATGTTAGAATTGTCATTACAATTTTTCACTGCTGCTATATGTTCTACATTTCGCTACTTATGGAGGATTTTTGTGTGAATGTTGGCAACATTGTGCAATGCATAGAAACCACTGTATACAACCGGAACTCATTCAGTGATTAATATTTATTCTGACATAAACCTGCCATATCGTTATACATTTGTGTAACCACTTCTAGTTGCACAACCTGGGCAAATTTGTTTGGGACATGAATTATGAATGAATTCTACATGCACCATGATGTTCAAATTTAGAGTCTGACGTTGTAATCACTAAAGCGTTGTTTTACACACGTGTTGGTTTGCCAGTTCTATGAGATGGTAGTGCTTAACATTTATATGCTGAAAATTAACATTTTTGCCGATAGGTTTGCTAAATGTATTTTAGAATAAATTATAAAGCAGATACCACAGTAAAATAAGTGATATCCAAAATTATCTTAAACATTTTTTTAAACAAAATTAGCTAATAATAATAGTTAGCTAAATAAATGAACGGTAACATATAAATATAGAAAAAAAACACTTATATTAGACATAAACTATGAAACTACTCTTGATGGGTGGTTTTCCGAAATTTGTTATTTGCTTAAAATCACACCTAGATCAACGCAACGCAACCTTTTACGTTCTGGAGTACCGCAGGGATCCAATTTAGGACTGTTACGTTTTATTATATACATAAATCATCTCTTCAATTTATTAGACTGTAGGAAACTTGCCTATGCCGATGATCAAGATTTTTAACAAAATTACTTCTCCGTTAGACTGTTTAGACCTGCAAAGAAATCTCACTGTTATCAACGTATGGTGCGTAAAGAACAAAGTTCATTTGAATGCTGACTAATGTGCCATTGCTTGATATACTAAGCATTCTGAAACCACTACTTATCAATACTCTATTAATGAAACCATTATTCCCAGGGCCATGCAGTTTAAAGACCTAGGAGTGCTTTTTGATTCTCAGTTATCTTGTACACAGCAGATCACTGATATGACCTTATTTGCCTCTTAAATCTGCAGGTTTCCTTATTTGCTTTTCAAGATCCTTTAGCAACCCAGGCACACTGTAAACCTTATAGGTATATAGATAGATAGATAGATAATTAAGTGGGATGGCTATGTGGCCTGTTGCTACTGCGACCGATAGGTCTATTGTAGCTCCCTATTATCTAGACCACCCGGTCTAGCTTAGCCTTTTTATGAAGCTTTCCAGCCGTGCCGGGTTGGTGTTCATGTAGCTCGCCGCGTGTGGGTATGGTTCGCCAATGCACTCTAGCCTCAATCTGACTAGTACCTCGCATTGACACCGAATGTGCTGCGAGGTCTCTTCATCTGTCTGACAGATTCTGCACATGGTGTTTTCCGCCAGACCAAGGTTGCTCATATGCTTGTTGAGTCTGTTATGTCCTGTTAAAAGGCCTACAACTAGCCTGATCGTTCTCCTGCCTTTGTTCAGAAGGTCCTCGGTGTATTTAGGCATGTATTCTTTGATGAATTATTTAGCCTGCCGCTGTCCTGAGGAGCTTTTCCACCATTCGAGGGATTTACTTGCCGACCATTTCTCCATGGTTTTGGCTACCTCCCTTTTCGTGGTTCCACACAATGGTATAGGTCCAATGAGTGGCCAAGATGTTCCGTCTTTGGCCGGGGCATCAGCCTTCTCATTTCCTTTAATACCTTTGTGCCCCGGTACCCAAGCTAGGGTCCCTTGCTGTGCCCCGGTACCCAAGCTAGGGTCACCTTGCTGTGCGCCCCTAGTT